>CM061531.1:132361615-132833774 GCA_030545055.2 Neoaliturus tenellus | reverse complement strand
GAGCCTAATATAACTATTCAACTAAACACTTACCAAGTTTAAAGAAAATCGCTTGAAAAACGGCATCCTAAACAGGGGAACAAAATACCATGTTTTGCACTAAAAGCCATATACTTAACATTGCCGACTGCGCAACAATGGGCTACTGGCCCAAAGGTGAAAATGAATCTTAAGCATTAAAGAGAGCTTAGAGTTTTTTTTCTATCAACAGTAAAACTAAATTTTACTGTGAAATGTATACAGCAAAAATTTCAAACCAACTGTAAAAAATGCACCAAACTATTTAAGACCCATGTTCGCCTTGTTTTCATAATTGATTAATGTACAAATTATATAGTTCATAAGTAACGACAAAAAATGTTTCATTTATCATTGTAAATTCTTCTTTTCAGTTAGGTCTTTTTTTGCTTTACTATTCTACTTTACAGTTATACCTACTCAATGAATAAGATCAATATTAAATATTAAGTTAAAATTATTAAATATTAAATATTAAGATCAAATATTAAGCAGTTGATATAAAATGAGGATCTTATTTTGATTCTAATTTTTGCCTAGAACTCATACGTTTTCAGACCTTAATAATTTTGTATCATAACCTCTTACCTATAATTTTTTTTATTTATGCCATAACCACTTCACCTACTTAATAAAACAAACAAAAAGAGTTCAATGTATAAAATACACATTTAATTACTAAATATTTTATGCTGGATTTAAAAATCTCCAACTCCTAAGAGCTTTAAACTTTTGGTTGCTTAAAAATACGACTGTGACTTTTATCTTTTAAATAATATCTCGATTGCCATTTTACATGTTAGTGTTGTTGTAATAAAACGTCTTCCAAAACTACTGATATATTTACATTTGTTGTGTAACTGTACATTTTAAAACCCCCATTCATTAAAATATTATGTGTTATCTTATTCTTATTTTTATACTCTAAACAAGAACTGTTTGCAAGCAAAATTTTTTCTCTCCAAGGATTTTTTATTTTTTATTGTTGAATACAAATATGGGGGTTTTGACCACGAGGAATCGATTAAAGTTGGTCACATGGATGGGAAAAATCTGCTTTTCGTCCTAGAGCCCTTCTAAGATCTCATGTTATCCTAATGAAGATTTTTTGTAGCTACTAAATTGAATGAAAATCAGCTGATTTAATCAGTAAATATAATAAACCAATGTGTTATATCTTTAATATGTGATTCAACAAATTTATACCCAAGGAATCTAAAATAAAATAAAGAGAAGGTAGGGGTCAAGACATGCAACACCCTCTATGCACCAGGTGTTCTTTTGCACCTATGACGTCACCATTTACTAATACTGGTAATGATAATGATGATGTCATAGGTGCAAAAGAACATAAGAACATAGGGCCTGTTTCATAAAAAGTGACAGGTTTGACAATTCCAACAATTTGACAAATTTGTCAAAAACAATGAATTGTTTGTAAATTATACTATTCGACAGGTGACAATTTTAAAATTGTCAATAATCACATGTTTTATATTTTTTTATAACAAGTTGACAATTTTCACAAAAACACATGTTAAGAAATTGTCAAGACATGACATATTTGTAAGAAATATTTGACATAACATTGTAAATTTTTAAACTTATACGAAACAAAAATTTTTAGAATTGTAGGTATGTCAAATGTACCTGTCACCTGTCATCCTGTCACACCTGTCATCTTTTATGAAACAGGCCCCTGGTGCATAGAGGGAATTGCATGTCTTGACCCCTACCTTGTCTTTAAAATACATAAAGACAAGGTAGGGATTCCTTGTTTATACCCAAGTGCAGCACCATTGACTGTACACTCTTTGCCCTAGCAAGTGAGCGAAGCGAACAAGCTCATCTTTAAAAGGCAGAGAGGGAGTGAGCGGAGCGAACGAGCTTTGTCTGAGGAAGGAAAGTGACAATAATTTTACCGAGCTTAAGCTTGGTCCCTCTGGTACTTTGATCTTGAACTGGCATGTGATGTAGAAGTAGTTTTTGCTCATATCTACGCCAGAGGCTATTTGTACACTACATATAAACGCGGAAAGGGGTCCAAACCCATCAAATTTTTTGTGGCCATCCTGGCAATCGAACCTGTGACCTCTTGAACCAAAGAACAAGATAATAACTGTTAGAGGCTAGCCTGATTTTTAAACCATCAATGAAAGCACATTCACAAAAAAATTGGAAACAGTAGGTTTTTCTGCCCAATCTTCATGTAAAGGTCAGGTTGGTGACAATGTGATTTAAAATCACCCTACCAAAATAGAACACCAAATAATTTTTGCTAAAATCAAAATTTTGTTTTTTTAAGTATGAAAAATTTAACGGATTGTTATTTATTGTAAAATTAAATCACTCGATTAAAAAAATGTTCTTCTAGAGATCAGAATGGCAATATAAAACATTTGGATCAGTTTAAATTCACATTTTTCAATTTACAATTCATTTCGGAAATAAGGCATATTTAGCTACAATAAAATTTGAAATTAATAGATGCTTTGAGAACAAGCTTTTACTATACTAAATTTTTGTATTGTAAACAAGCTGCGCTATACTTGTTTAATTTTGTTTAATTAAATTTTTCATATGATTTAGTATATCATAAAATATCTTGTAACACACAAGGCAGATGGACTTTTGACTATCACAATTTTGCATTACAGAGTTACAATTTATGAATGACCTTCTTAAAGTGTTGTCTATGCTTAAATAATCAGGGCCACACAGGCTAAAAAGACAACCTAGGGCGAGTGTAGGGCACCGAGACTCAAGGGGGGGGGGCCCTCGCAGTGGAGGCGAGTGCCCCTAATTGGCTGTAAATGGTCTGGTAAAGAGCGCCCCTGATTAGTGGTAAAGAGACACTCCGACTGGCGGTAACCAATGGCAAATAGCACTCCTGATCAGTTTAAAAAGCGCCCCCGATCAGTGATAACGACTGTTTTGATCAGTGCAAAGAGCTCAAAATCAGTGTGTGATATTCAAAATGAAAACTTACACAGATTAAAGTGATCCAGAATGTATAGTTTAATCTTGAATTTTGCTTTAAATTAGATTGGGGAAAGCACTCCTCAAATAGTGAAATATGTAGAGTTTTACAAGTTTTTTGAGTACACACCATGTTTTTAGTCTCAAGCGATTTAATTTCATTGAGTAGTGTAACAGTTTTAGTTTTGTTTTTTACAAGTCCAATCAAAAAACATTTGAAATCAATTCAGCATACTATAATCCAACAGTTTCGCCTCGATTTGATTCACATTCGGAACTGTCGTCAGGTTTGTTGTCACTGAGTGGGGGCATGAAGATGTGCAGCTGTGGGCGGTTGGGGGCGGAGTGCGGGGGCGGGGGCCAGGGGGTGGCGGGGGCAGGGCGCAGCAGCCGTGGTGGCTCAAAGTGTTGGATCACCGGTGACTCCTCGGGAGTGTAATGCTTCTCTGCCTCTTCGTCACCCTTGCCCTGGGGCGGGGGGCGGGGGTGCCAACGGAGGCATGATTGGCACCGTGTAGCCGGAGGCTTTCCTGTGTCTTGTCCGTGGATCCATCTGTATAAAAAGCATTAAATTTTGAAAGATTTCTGTTAATCATTTAGGTTCTATGTTTAAAAAATTAAGATAATATCAATATTTAATTATCAAATAACAAGAGTCTAGACATTGCATTTTACAACATTTCCCAATTTAACATATTATAAAGACTCTGATAGTATAAAAACATAGTATTTCAGATTTTATATTCATGAAGTTCATTTATCAGGACTGTGCAGAAAGTAAAAAAATAAAAAAAACTGCATTTTATAAGAAAAAAATTGGTGTACGATAAGGCACCTTTCTAGACTGGAAGTCACTAATTTTAAATACAACCCCCGATTTTTATGGCATTTATTTATCCTAAACATAATCTTAAGACAACGTTACAATTTAAATTTCACCCCATATCCTAATGATTTAGGAGATAGTGGCAGTTAAAATTTAGATTTATTTCATAAGAATAACATGGAGTAAATATCCAAATCTATTTCTATGAACATTTATGGTCAAACAAACATATCCCAGTACCCAAATGTCGTACACTCACATTTTAATAGTATTTTTCATTACTAGTCTCGAAAGTGACTTATTGCAGGGAGAGATTCGCCAAGCGTGGAAAAGGCTATCGAGCCCCGCAATGGCACTTTTGAGACAAGTATTGAAAAAAGCAATATTTTTACTTAAAAAGGAGGTTTGTTAAAAATGACTTCATTTTTCTGAGGGGGGGTTGGGGTCAGACAAATTATGATAGTAGGATAATTTAGGGGGATAGGGTCCAAAAATGGCCAAAAAGCGATGACGCAATTTATGTACAGCCCTTTATAGTTTTAATGTGAACTATTTTAAAGAGTTAAACAAATAAAACAATTTAGTATTTTGAATTTTTACATTACCTTATATGGTTATGGAGAAAAAACAAAAATACTTTTGACATGCTATTTTTATGGGAAATCAACAAAATCCTCTATCTTTGCTTATTTATTGACATAGATTGATAAAATTTGGTTTGTAGATTCACTATGAAGGGCTTAATTTATATTTGCTTACTAAACCCATATGGCGGCAAACCTACTCAAGTACTCGTCCCTATGGTATTTTGGGAAAACAAAAAAAATATCAGAACTTTTAAAAATAAAATTTGGTATGTACATTCTCTAGGTAGGCGTTTATTTATATTTGCTTACTAACCGCATATGGGGGCAAACCTGCATACTCACACCACACCCATGGTGTTCATGTGGTCATGGAGTAGTTAATTATGAAAATTTTGCTGAGAAGTAGAAATTCGCTGAGGATGCAGGTCTGCTGTGACGGGGGTGTTTTTTGTCGTTGCTAGAACATTGTTCATTACCGACGGCCAACTGTTTGAATGTTTGTAATGTCTTTTTTGGAATAAATGTATTTGAATTTGAATTTGAACCGGAAACTTACTTTCATGATGGACACATTAGGACGTCTCTTATTAAATAAACATCACCATTTCTGAACAGTGCCATTGCTATCTATGTGCTTCTCATAAAGTGAACACAATTCACAATGAATTTCCAATTTGCATTTTTGTTTTGCCCAAAAAAGAAAAGCGAATTACATGCTGCACTTCTCAGTCAGCATGATTGACAACTGTGGCAGCGGAGTTGGTGGCACTGCTACTTGCAGTAGAAATTTTGTAATTGAATTTCATCATGGCCGAATCAACGTCAACTGATAAACACCTAATGAGTCCCTCCCCTACTTAACCACCCTCAATAGGCACAACTGGAACTTACTTCATTTATTAGCAATCGTAATTATAATTCTAACTCTAACATGGAACCTTTGATGGTCTAGGTGTAACTGAAAAATTATATATTTTTTTTTTAATATTAAAAATAAAACTTTACCACGGAGTGAAGAACTGGAAATTATTTTTAACAACAGCATTAAAAACTCATTAAAAATGTTTGTCTACAAAATTATTACTCACCACAGTTCTTGCTGATAGCTTCATGTCTGCAAGAACATCCACACTCAGTCTTCTTGGAGGAAGTTCTTTTCTTCTAGAAATATGCGGTTTCCTTGTGTCTATTATATGAGATTTTTTTTCTTCTCTGTTACTTTCCACCTGAATTAACAAAAAATAGATTTATCTAGAAGTAAAAAAAAAATCGTAGAAAGCTGTAGGTTAGGAGTAGTCAGTAGTTAATGTTAATGTGTTACCCTTTGTTGATATAATAAACTAAGTTCATTTTACGCATACGTTATCACAAATACCGTACTTAGAGATTGTACATTTTATAAAATGTATAATTTTCTTTAATCTAATTTTGTTTAGCATGTCAGAAATGTGTATTATTAAACGTCAATATTATATAATGTTTACGCATTTAGATCTTGTAACTCTAGAAATCCCTAATGAATTATCCCCACTTAATTGCACCTTCCACCTGATCATTTTTAGGGGCCCAGTGGTTTTGAGCATATTTCGTCTATAGTTAAGAAGCTATTTTATTTTAATCAGTATTTTTTAAATTTTTGAATGTGTAAAAAACAAAATACATCCTACATTTCGTCAAAGTACTAATATTTTTGTTGAATCAGTTTTTTCCTTTGAGTACTGTACTTATAACATAATGATAGAGCTAAAGTTCTCATGATATGATCAGTAGTCATTTCTCTAGGGATACAGATACATTCAATAATTATGTGGGACAAAAGTTTGTGTATATTTTTAAAAAGCAGTCTTAACTGAGAAGATAAAGTGAGTGTGAGAGACGGGTGGGTGGGTGGACTTACATCGCGGTGGACAGTGGAGTGCAGCCGCTTGCCCTTGCCGGACAGGTCGAGCCACTGCAGGACCCGCTCCGACAGAGGGTTCAGCTGCAGCTCTGGCAGGAAGGACACTTGGTCTGCTCTGTCAAACGAGTACACCTGACATACAAATTGAATTATTAATCCTTGATTTGTAAGCCCCCCTTGTTATATATTTATTTTTATCTTTGTTGTTATCTCGATGAACATAGAGTATATTTTTATAAAAGTCTACGTTAATAATAACTTTATAATGATTGTATTTCTTTGGTTATTTTTTTAACAATGGGGTTTAACCATTAATTTGTTATATTAGTGGTCACAATAAATAGTTTTAGATTGAAAAAGCCAAATTTAACTTCAAGGCTCCTTGATTTTTTGAAAAGCAGTAAACAAATTTAAGAGTCAAGCAAAGTTTTTATTTTTGTCCGATGTTATTCTATAATAATGAAGTCAAATATAAAAACAAATTTCTCTGTCTAGCTTTTTTACTTATGTACTAGCAGGTACCCGGCGCGCGTTGCTGCGCTCAATTTTCAAGTCCAGTAGAGCACAGCCCTAAAGTGCTTAGAAAACTATTATGAGCAAAAAGGCACGTCCAAGTAAAATTTCAACAATGGTGGCCCTAAAAGAATTTAAAATCCAGTGGGGTAGAGCCTAAGGAGCTTAAAAAACTATATTTGCAAAACCGTTTCCTAGTGAGTACCTATGAGCAAAGAGAATCGTCCATGTCAAATTTCAACCTCGGAGGTCCTAAAGTAAATCTGAAGTCCATTGGGGCGGAGCCCAAAAGTGCTTAAAAACTATATGTGAAAACAGTTTCTTAGTAAGCACCTATGAGCAAAGAAGCACGTCCATGTTAAATTTCAACCCTGGTGGCCCTAAAGTATTTTAAGTCCATTAGGGCGGAGCCCTAAAAAGTTTCAAAAACTATATTTTCAAAACCGTTTCTTAGTAAGCACCTATGAGCAAAGAGAATCATCCATCACATATCAACCCGGTGGCCCTAAAGTAATTTTGAAGTCTAGTGGGGCGGAGCCCTAAAGTGCTTAAAAAACTTATTATGAGCAAAGAGGCACGTCCAAGTAAAATTTAAATACCGGGGGCCCTAAAATAATTTAAAATCCAGTGGGGCGGAGCCCTAAGGAGATGGAAAACTATATTGGAAAACCATTTCCTAGTGAGTACCTATGAGCAAAGAGAATCGTCCATGTCAAATTTCAAATGGGGCGGAGCCCTAATGTGTTTAAAAACTATATGTGAACACAGCTTCTTAGTAAGCACCTATGAGGAAAGAAGCACGTCCATGTTAAATTTCAACCCTGGTGGCCCTAAAGTAATTTTAAGTCCATTAGGGCGGAGCCCCAAAAACTTCAAAAACTATATTTGCAAAACCGTTTCAGAGGGAGCACCTATGAGCAAAGAGAATCATCCATTACATTTCAACCCCGGCGGCCCTAAAGTAATTTTGAAGTCCAGTAGGGCAGAGCCCTAAAGTGCTTAAAAACTATATATGCAAACCATTTCTTAATGAGCACATATGAATAAAAAGTATCATCCATCAAATTTCATCCCCGGTGGCAATAAAGTAATTTCAAAGTCCAGTGGGGCGGAGCCCTAAAGAGCTTAAAAACTATATTTGCAAAACCGTTTCCTAGTGAGCACCTATGAGCAAGAGAATCATCCATCAAATTTCAACCCCAGTGTCCCTAAAGTAATTTTGAAGTCCAGTGGGGTGGAGCTCTATAGAGCTTTAAAAACTATATTTGCAAAACAGTTTCTTGGTGAAAGTACCTATGAACAAAGAGGCATGTCTATGTCAAATATCAACCCCGGAGGCCCAAAAGTAATTTTGAAGTCCAGTGGGGTGGAGCCCTATAGAGCTTAAATACCCCCGTCGCAGCAGACCTGCGTACTCAGCGAATTTCCAATGGAATTTTCGTATATTTTCTATTTCCCCATAAAATCCATGGGGATGAGAATATGTAGGTTTGCCGCCATAATATGGGTTTAGTTGGTAAATATAAGTTAAATCCTACCTAGTGATTGTACATACCAAATTTTATAAGGTTATGGTGTTCTGTTTATTTTCCCCATAAACCCCATGGGGTGAGTATGTAGGTTTGCCGCCATATGGGTTTTGTAAGCAAGTTTAAGTTAAACCTTATCTAGATAATGTACATACCAAATTTGATTAAGTTATGTCAATAAATAAGCAAGATATAGGCTTTTCTTGATTTCCCATAAGAATAACATGGAAAACACATTTTTGGATTTGCCCCGTAACCAGTTATGCTAAGATAAAAATTCAAAATACCAAATTGTTTGTTTTTTTAAGCTCTTTTAAATGGTTTCAGTTAAAATTGTTGAATTTTAAAAATTAAGGTCGAAAAATGCCAAAAACCCATTTTTAACCCTTTTGAAACCCCATAAAACCCCGTTCCAATGGTCCGATCATTCTGGTTCGCGAACTCAACCTAGTAGATGCTGGCTTACACCCCTGTACCAAATTTCATCAAAATCGGTGGTTCCGTTCAAAAGTTATCGTGTTCACTGACACATAGATATATATATATATATATATATATATATATATATATAGATATATATATACATATATATCAATTTGAACGAACGGTGTTTTTGGCTTCTAGGGACCTCAAAACGAAAAAGTATCATGGTCCCGGGCTTAGGTCTTACCGTGACTACTACCGTAATAGCGTATTCCCTATAGGGAAATTCGCTAAAAACTATACTTGCAAAACCGTTTCCTATGAGCAAAGAGAATCGTCGCAAAACCGTTTCTGAGTGAGCACCTCTGAGCAAAGAGAATCATCCATCACATTTCAACCCGGCGGCCCTAAAGTAATTTTGAAGTCCAGTGGGGCAGAGCCCCAAAGTGCTTAAAAACTATATTTGCAAAACCGTTTCTTAGTGAGCACATATGAATAAAAAGAATCATCCATCAAATTTCATCCCCGGTGGCCCTAAAGTAATGGCAAAGTCCAGTGGGGCGGAGCCCTAAAGAGCTTAAAAACTATATTTGCAAAACCGTTTCCTAGTGAGCACCTATGAGCAAGAGAATCATCCATCAAATTTCAACCCCAGTGTCCCTAAAGTAATTTTGAAGTCCAGTGGGGTGGAGCCCTATAGAGCTTAAAAAACTATATTTGCAAAACCGTTTCCTAGTGAGTACCTATGAGCAAAGAGAATCGTCCATGTCAAATTTCAGCTCCAGAGGTCCTAAAGTCATTTTTATGTCCAGAGGGGCGGAGCCCTAAAGTGTTTAAAAAACTATATTTTCAAAACGGCTTCTTAGTGAGAGTAGCTATGAACAAAGAGAATCGCCCATTTCAAATTTCAACACGTGTAGGCTTTTAGAGTAATTGTGAGCTTCTGTGGGCGGAGCCCCAAAGACCACACAAACATCAACATTATACTTCACACCTGGTTACTTCTATGATTATAAGCATATGCTTAAATGATACTTTCATTTTTTTAATTACAGAAGTTAATCCAGTGGCACGGTCGTGTCACGTCGCCAAGTCCCACCCAACCAAGCAGACGACGCGTGCCTATATAGACACGAAGCAGAATACAGCCAATTTTCACTTCTCAAAAGGGCACAAAGAAGCCATAATTAATTCGGAAATCATTTTCAATCTGTTTAACTAGGTCAATAAGCACTAAAAATCACCAAACTTGCTTTAAAAACCGTCCGTGAAATAAAATATAAGCATTCAAAAGTAGCCTAAAAAAGTTAGAAATGTAAATATGTAGTTTCCTACGCACAACAAGCATTTTTAGACAAGGCTACAGCCTTTATCGCTGATGGGAATCACACGAAACTTTGCAGGAATCTTCGTATATGTACTTAGTGCAAACCTTTGTGTATAAAGATAAAGTTCGTTCCCTTTAAATATAACAAAATACATCAAATATGAGTTTTATAAAACATCTTTGTTTACATTTCGCAATTTAAAAGGTAAACAAAGCAGCAGACGTTCATATTATAATTTAGACGAGCATCATCTGTTCCATTATAACATTATACATTATAAACATCTGTTACCCTATTCATTTAATTTAATCAGGTGACATTCTTAGATTAAGTTGGTAAAGTTCACTCTACTGGCTTTCAATAAGCCAGTTTATATAATAATCCTCTTAATTATAATAATCCTTATGAGTTTTCTGAAATCCAGTGGCACGGTCGATCGTATGTCTCACCGCCAAGTTCCACCTAACGAAACAGACGGCGCGTGCTAGACACGAAGCTGAGTAGCCTACGGTAAATTTTCATTCCTAAATCAGCAAAAGAAAGGCTGTAACTAATCCTTGTTTTCCATCGTTTGAACTTGTAAAAATCGCTGAGCTTACCTCGAAAACACTCAGTGTAGCTTGACTTTCCGTCTTAAACCGCTTCGTATCCAGAACACAAAGAAGTTATACAGCAGACATGTGGTATACTAGCAAGGCCAACTACACACCAGGCCGGAGTGCTCAGAGAGACGAACATTGCAATAGTGGTGTACCAGCTGATCGGTGCTGCCCAAAGCAGGTAATTTAACCAATTTTCGGGGATTCAAGCGGATGTTAGGTCAATATTTGCTTATTTTAGGTGATTTCCAGGTAATTATTCGGGGAATTGCATCAAAATCGCGTCCTTCCAGATCAGCTGGCCCACCACTAGTGTGACGTTTTAACACAAGCAGTGGTGGGGGGGGGGGGCATTCCGGCCTGTTGTGTAGTTGGCGTTGATACTTGGGGCCACGAAATTACGAGCTCGGAAATTTAAACAGCTGGAAGCTGATTTAAATTAGTCTTACCTAGCGATGTTGTCGGTTTTTTTCATGTTTTCCTATTATTGCAGTAATTAATAACAGATGCCAACTGGATAGGTCGGCACAAATCGGCAACACTGATTCAAGTTCGCATTATCGTGAAGCCTACTTGCAGTTATTCTTAGGTTGTCTTTACTCAAAAATAGTTCTATGTAGTTTGAAAATTTCACTTGCAGCGTTATTTAGGGTGTACAGGAACCGTACATTTTTTGACACTACAGATGAAGCAATAAAACTTGGTACGTCAACACTGCACAAACGTATAACAACATTTTTTTTTTATTCCTATAAATCTTGATTGTAAAAAGGAATTTGGAGGCATGTAAACAAAACTAAAGAGACCTTCAAATTAATAACTCCTGTTACTTACGTTTTCCGTTACAAATCATGGGTATCAGCATGAATAATGCTGGGTATCCGTTATGGGTATCCGTTATAAATACATCAGTATTTTAATCTCTCAATGCAGTTAAATAGCTAAATTGGATCCCAAAAAAAAACTGCAGTGTTCCTCACACATTCTTACCTCCTGTGTAAAAATCAGACAAACGAATACATAGTGTTCTGTTTAACTTCAAAACGTTTAATTAAAATTCTATTCCTACTTAAAAATTGTATTGTTAAAACCCAAATATGATAAAAAATAATGATATCATACCAAAAACACTAAGTGTTGAGGGGTTGCCAAGTCCTAAAAATGTATGATATCAAAATTTCTTCCAAGTCAATGACATTGGTTTTAGAATAGCTATACTCGACAAATTGATTTGATATTATAATTCTTGGTAAACATTCTGTAAAACATTATTATTTTATTTCGGGACCGTACTTGGCCAGCAGATGTATTAACAAAGTTAGACCTTTTACGAATGGGGATAAATTACGATTAATGGGAATATGTTGAATTTGCATTTGGTTCAATGATAAAAACGTATATATATATATTTATAAATATATATACATACTTCCACTTTTATAGATATAGATATTAAATCTGACACAAAAAATTTTTGTACATAATAGGAGTAATTTTTAAAAATGAAATCACAATAAATTTAAGTTAATTTGGTATTTTTTTTTATTTATATAGAGAAATTTTTGAAAAAATACTACAACGAAGTAAATGTTTATTAAACATCATCAAGACATAGAATTCCCCATTTAAGCATCCTCTGTTGTGTAACAGTTTAGTACAGTATTACTAAACAGGTTTGTTGTGCACCTTGGGATATTGCCCCAGCAAGGGCAGTTGCCGCTGAGGTGTCTCGTAGTCCCGGTCCACTGATAGAGAGTCGGATCCCTCGTGGTCGTAGCAAGGAGATGCCTCGATTGTTCCCTGCCTGATTGGGAAGATTGCCTCCCTGAAGGTACCCTGGAACAACTAGAAAATTTAATGATTGTTTTTGTCCAAACTAATTTTGCCTAGCACTAATTTAATAATTTAATATAAGGACAGTACATCAAATCTAATACAATATAAAAATATGTATGTTTTGACAAAATGTTTTAGTTGATACTCTAATCTTGCATTCCAAGGTATGGAAAAATAACATTTAGAGACTATATGTTAATTAAAAACTAAAATAGTGCTCTAGTAATCCTCAGCGATAATTTAATTTTAACTACTTTTGCTTCTGCTCTATTTGGCTTATCCTATCCTATACTATAATACGAGGAATGTCTGAAGGGATGTGTGTTCCACGATCTCGAAATCTAGCTGTTAGATTTTGCTTAAAGTTTGCATTAAAGATAGTTTTGGCGCAAAAATAAGTTTAGAAACAGCCTCAACCCCAGGAAAAATCGAATTTGGTCTAAATTTAAGTTTTAAAATCGTAAATTTTAACATTGGTCTTATGGGTTGCTATTTTGGTAACAAAATAACAACAAAATGTAAACAAAAAGAAAGAAACATTAATGTTAAGCAGACTTTTTGAAACAGCTGTTAACTGTGAAGAGGTATAGTTGGTTGTTGGTGGAAATTTAATTACTTTTTTACCTTGACACTATAACAAAAGTGAATAAAAACCAAAGAGCAAGGCTCGGTTAACCTGGTACTTCTAAATAGAATCATTGATTGGACTCTAATAAGTGAGCAATACCAACTATGAAGTTGATTTGTGCCTAAACTCAGTTGTATTAATTGATTGTATTCATACTGACATACTGATTGAAAATCGGCAATGCTTTTAAGAAAAAACTTTCAAACACAAAAATAAATGTGTAAATTATTTATTTCGGATTGTTAAAACATACAACATGTTCTTTAGTGGTTTGCAACTTGCTGTAAGCTAATAACCCTATTACAAGCAAATATGAAAAAAACTGTAATAATTGTAAAATAACATCTAAGGTCAAATCAATAAAAAGCAAACATCAATCCTCGAGACAGAAGCGTTGTTTATACCTGATAAGAGTCGGGATTGAAGGCAAGTCTGAGCTTCACGAGACAGTCCTCCAGAGGACAACCGAGGCATGAATCCGAGGAGTCGGAGGACGAGTCCGATGTGGCTACGGACGAGGATGGTCTCTGTAGCCGCAGGAGCGGGTCGTCCCGGGACAGGATGGCATGGCGGCGGCCATTGACCCAGACAGTGCGGACGAACAGAGGACGCTGCGAGGACTGCCACCGAGCCCCCATGACGACTCATCTGGGCACAACAAGATATATGAGAGGATACCATGGGTACCGTCCGTTGACCATTAGTTGTTATTGTTGGATAAGGAGACCCCGGCCGAACCATTAAGCACTTCTGTCTCTAATGGGCATTTTCCGCAAGCATCCGGAAGGATGGGATATTGAAAGAAGAGAAAGGGTGAGAAATGGGACATCAGACAGCCGTTTGACCATTCAGAGGGCCAACCCCCATGTACTGTGACAACGATCTGCTCTATTCTAAATGGCCAACCAACCGACTGTCCACTTATGTTCCAGCTACGGGTTTCCATGCCCAATGGAATCCTCACCCCTCCTCTCCCAGCTGCCTTGAATATGAATGGATTATGAAGGAAGAAAATTGTCATAGTGGACCACCAAAAGACTTACCACAGTCTTATGACAACTTTGTTTACTGTACCCAATGTCAACTTTGCAACTAGTATAAACCAGTTTTAAATTTGTCTTTGGGGGGGAGGGGGGGTAGAAGGACGAGGGTAGAAGGAACAAACAGAGGAGGCTGGGAGGACTGCCACCAAGCCCCCATGATGTCTCATATGAGCACAACAAGCTATGATAAGATATCATGGGCGACGGTCGTTGACCAGACAGTAGGGACAAACAGAGGAGGCTGGGAGGACTGCCACCAAGCCCCCATGATGTCTCATATGAGCACAACAAGCTATGATAAGATATCATGGGCGACGGTCGTTGACCAGACAGTAGGGACAAACAGAGGAGGCTGGGAGGACTGCCACCAAGCCCCCATGATGTCTCATATGAGCACAACAAGCTATGATAAGATATCATGGGCGAGGTCGTTGACCAGACAGTAGGGACAAACAGAGGAGGCTGGGAGGACTGCCACCAAGCCCCCATGATGTCTCATATGAGCACAACAAGCTATGATAAGATATCATGGGCGACGGTCGTTGACCAGACAGTAGGGACAAACAGAGGAGGCTGGGAGGACTGCCACCAAGCCCCCATGATGTCTCATATGAGCACAACAAGCTATGATAAGATATCATGGGCGACGGTCGTTGACCAGACAGTAGGGACAAACAGAGGAGGCTGGGAGGACTGCCACCAAGCCCCCATGATGTCTCATATGAGCACAACAAGCTATGATAAGATATCATGGGCAACGGTCGTTGACCAGACAGTAGGGACAGAGGACGCTACTACGCAAACAAATTTAATAATCTCTTTTTACCGAATTTCCCTATAGGGAATACGCTATTACGGTAGTAGCCATGGTAAGAAATAAGCCCGGGACCATGTTACTTTTTCATTTTTAGGTCCCCAGAAGCCAAAAACACCATTCGTTCATTTTCATGTATATGTATATATATATCTACTAGGGGATTGTAGGGGCAAAGGCCCCTAAAAATCAAAATGGTGATGTTGTCTTCCAAAAATAAGTTTCAATTTATCACCTCCTTGCACAATTACTCTATTTCATCTCAAGTTGTAGTATGATTATACGTTTGGATTTTCTAATAAAATATTACCTAAACTTGACGAAACATTTTGGAGTTATGAAGTCAGTAATTTACCAATAATCTCACCTTTATGAAAATAGAGTAGTCTATTGCACTATTATACAACCGGACTCGGTAAAAATAGTTTTAACCTTAAAGATGTTGATAATAAGTTTGAATACTCAAGTAAATAAAATAGTTTAATGCAACATTAGCCCTTTAATACTGTATACTCCTTCAACCTGGACCCCTGTGGCCCCCATTCCCCCGCACTCGCCGTGTCCCACACACCTCCCCGAGTCCCCGTTAAACTCTCCGGTCCAGTGTTTCCTGTACCTCCAACACCCCTAGGGCCCGAGTACCCCCATGCTCCCGGACCTTGTGCCCCCATGTTCCTTTTCCCCCCATTCTCCCATGATGTCCGCAGTTCTTCAACATGGCCCCCGTGGTCTCCAAGTTCCTCATTCCTCTTCTTTGATGCCCCCCACTCCCAACCAGCTTTCGTGCCACTGACATCTCTAGTGTCCCTTGTGCCCCATGTTTCATACGCCCGTGCCTCCATGCTCATCACCATTTCACTCCGTGCCTGCTATGTCACTCATGCCTCCATCTTGGCCCCAATGCTCCCTAATCCACAGTGCCACCGACACCCCTCGTGCCCCCCCCCCCCCATACCCCTGCAACCACGGTGCTCTGTGCCCACATGCCCACCCTTCTTCCCCGTGGTCAGGGTGCCCTCCATGTCCCCCATGCCTCCCCCGTGCCACACCATGCCCATCTAACCCTCTTGCCACCGACGCCCCTGGTTCCCCTTGTGCCCCCACACCCTCCGCCACCACATGCCCCCGTGCCCCCTATGTCGCCCATGCCACCCCAGAGTACCTATGCCCCCGCACTCCCGTTTCCTCCATGATCCTCTGCCCTCATGCGTTCCTCCCCATGGTCCCTATGTCCCCCATGCACCCCTCGTGCCCTCTATGCTTCCATATCTCGAACATCCTGTGCTTCCTATGGTCCCGTATCGCCATCCCTGCCGTCCTCCCTGTACCGTCCTGTGCTCTCCGCAGTGCCCCTTATTTCCCCCGTGCCCCCATACTCTCTTACCCCCCGTGCCACCGACGTCCTCGTGCTATGATTGTGGTCTATTTTGTTCTATTCGGTCAATTAAGTATAACATTGATAGATATACTGTGTTGTCCGTTTTTATGGATTAACTTGCGTTTATTGCGTTTATTGTTTTCCCTACGAACTACGTAAAGAAATAAGCAGAGAAGGGATCAAACCAAAACAAAATATTCCTCATTCGGATGTTATCCAATGTTAGTAGTTTACATAATATGATTCAGTCGGAAATAAACAAACACTAAATAAAACAATTCAACTCTAACTACTAAATGGCCAATATATAAAGCATTAATGTAATAACTAAACTAAATTCACTGATTAAAGACAATATACATTAAATATATATCTAAACATTATATCAATCATGCCACGTCTAATCCACTTTTAATTGTGGTATATCAGCAAATACAAAATCATTCTACTCCTGTCTCCTTAAAGACATAGATGGGGTCACGAAGAAGACATCTGTTGTGAATCAGTTTGCCCATGACTATTAGTGTTCTCCTTTTTTTTATAGTGTATTGCCAATTTAATTTTTTTAAGTTATAATTGTATGGTTATCTTAACTCAAAATATCTGCTCAATAAACAGCTGAGTTTATGATAAAAAAAAAAAAAAACTTTAACATCTGCTTAATTACACTTGCAGATCTAAAACTCTTCTTCCCATTAGATTAACATTGGAACTTTAAGGTCCAATGGGGCGAAGCCCAGGTAACTTTGAATAATTCTGGTATTTTTCCTTGCGTCCTTGGCCCTCAAGCTTTAAAATGAGCCATCATACGTTACCCTATCTTTCTTCTAACTCGAGATATTTCGTGGGGACCGATTCGCTTATGGAATTATATATATAGACTCGCCTACGGCTCGATGGGGGCTCCGCCCCCATGCCCCCTTAGGGGTTGCCCTAAATTTGTAGAATAATTAAAAGTCAAGTATGTAATAAGTTAGTTCCACGGAAGAGCTATACGTTGAAGACAGTAACAAAACGGTTTAATACATAAAATTCACAATCAATAGTAAAAAAAGCTTTGAAAAACTCCTATGATCGGTTTTAGTACCCCTTCGTATTTAAAATTCGCTAACAAGATTTTAACTGCGAAATGATAATAATTTACATAATATATGTAAATATTCTAGGTAAATATTTCTAGGTTATGCTGGATGTAGGGTCCACCCCCTAATTGGTTACCCCAATTCCGTAATTACTATAAAAATTACTATAAAACTCTCATGCAATGAGGCTAGTTGAGGGCTCCACTCCAATACCACTCATTGTGTTCGCTGAATAACCTACGGCTCTTCGTTTGAATCCCCTTCTTAGTTCCCCTCATTTCAATATAAAAATTAAAAAAATTGAGAGTTGTGAAATAATACTTAACAATGTATTATTCTAGGTATTACTATCAGAATTGTATGTGTAAAAAAAAATTGGAGATACTATTATGATAACTTATGACTTTAGTGTATTTCAGAAAGAATGGAAGTGGGGAAAAATATCTGTTTGATGGAAGTAGGTTGTACCACAAAACAGGAAGGCAAAAGAACGATATTTGTAGTTTAATAAATACTAGAGATCGCCTCCTGATCGAAATTCGATCAAAATTTCAGTTGATCTAGCCCCAAGAAGCTTTAAAGCATTTTAGAACTAAAACATCTGTTCTTCATAATTTTCTAGCAGTTGTTTTTACAACAGCTGTCTAATGATTCATTCAATTCTTCTTTCTCCATAAGATTAACATTGGAACTTTGAAAGCCTGTGGGGCATAGCCCTGGAGTCCAATGTGAATTAGAATGTGATTCTGCTCATCTACAGGACTATACCTTTCTAACGGTATGCTCGGATTTATCCTACGATGCACACGAGCTGAGAATAAAGGAGGAAATGAAACATGCTTGCGTATTAATATATAGATATAGGCATTCATTGCAATTCCTTCATTTCAGTTTTTAATGGTGTAAAACTTTAAAATTTACCTAATTTCCTAAAATATTACTGTCAAGGCAAATAAAAAAAACTTCAAGCTTCTAAATACAATAATACAGTATTTACCACCAAAAGTATGTTTAATGATGGTTGAAATATTAAAATTACCATACACATCAAAGGACGTATGTTTTAGCCGTAGGACCAGGTCAGTAAATAACAATCAAAGTAAAACAATCAGTTGCTCGATATAGCAATTCGTTCCGACTCACAGTCAAAAGAAGAATACGTGATATTGAAAATCATCATGATAATTTTTAAGTTTGATAATTTAATTGATATTGGTACTGTGCAAGATATTTCTATGTGCAAAGTGAAGGTTCTGAGTAAAATATTATAGTAGTTGTAAAATTACATCTACATGGGGTAAAATTCCCCGCAAAAATAAATAAACATTTAATTATGTTCAATTGTATGGACTGGGGGGCAAAATTCATAGAACCAAACTTGTGGTAACTTGAAGGATGTTCGCGAAGATTGCCTCAGATGTTATAATTTGGCCGCTAGAGTAGAAAAAAATAATGTCATATTTATTTTGGGTAAAAATGTTTGGTCGCTAAATTTTGAAATCAGATAGTTTTCTGGGGCAGGAAGTAAAAAAGCTTTTTTTATTTTAAATGAAAATACTGTACTGCCACCTTTTTAAATTAAACATTAACTTAGTACGCACTAAAAGATAAATCAATTGTGTAATCTGCTATTTTAGTTAAAATTTTTGTTGAATTGTAAAATTTAAATTAGCATGCTATCAGGTAAAGTCAATGATGTACTTCCTAATGAGTTCGTTAATAATTAAGTGCCATCCCAAATAAAGAACCAATTTTTTGGAGGACTATTGTGCAAATATGATACTGTCTTACCGGGTGTCCCATACCAACCTTGCATCTCTTTTAAAATTGTACAAAAAAAAAAAAAAAATAGTGCCGTTGTAGGTAAACATATTTTGCTCTGTTGATTGACACTGATTTCAATACAGAGAGGACCAGACGTTATTTTGAAGCAACTTTAAAATTTAACATTTAAAAACCCTAATCATACTGATTTAGAATAATAAATAGCATGACATTATTTTTTTTAACTGGGAGAAATTTAACATATATTATGTCTGAACATTTTACATATAACAGAACTTACCAAACATGTAAATGTCTAAGAACCTCATTTAAAATAATATGCCATCATTAAACATCAATTATCTAATTATCATGATTAGTTTTACTAAACATTTAAATACATGTTCATTAATCTCCGTAATGTTGTAAATTTAATAAAAAAACATTTTGGACCAAACTGACAATTTTGTTGGGAACGTATTTAAAAGAGTCTAAGACATTTTTGTGTCGAGACATTTTTGCTTAAAATTCAAATTTCAACCTCAAATATTCAATAAACTGCTAAAATTACGCGTACAAGATCAAATTGTAAAGTTTTCTTAAAAACCGTGTAAAACTAAAAAAAATTATTTATAGTGAGAGTTTGTATTTGACATCAGTGACTTCCGGTCTGGAGAGGTAATTTCAGATACACCCTGTACATTGAAATTACTCTCGGTGAATAGATCGCTTTTCCTATAAAGGCACAATTGGTTAATGTTATAAAATTTCTTTAAAAGGGTGTTTGGGTAATCCGCGACTCCCAGTATGTTGGCAATTTTCTCAGTAATACAGGTCGGTAAGTTTAGTTCTCGCTTGGGAATCACTCTGTAGTAAGTGATATATAGGAGATCTACTTTACCGACAGTTGACGAATTTCTGATACCCCGATGAGTGAGTGAATGAGTGAGTGAGTTACACATTCGGGAGTATATAATTTAGATATATCTATATATCTATGTGTCCGTGGTACTGATAACTTTTGAAGGGGACCTCCGATTTTGATGAAATTTGGTATGAACATTTAAGACCAGGTCTATTTTCATGAGTTTGCGAACCAGCATGATCGGGTTATGGGAAGGGGGTTTTATGGGGTTTCAAAGGGGTCAAAAATGGGTTTTTGGCATTGTTGGACCTTAATTTTCAACATTCAACAACTTTAACTAAAACCATTTAAAAGAGCTAAAAAAACAAATAATTTAGTATTTTGAATTTTTAACTTGGCTTAACGGGTTACGGAGAAAAGTCAAAAATAGGATTCACATGTTAATCTTATGGGAAATCAAGAAAACCCTGTATCCCGCTTATTTATGAGCATAACTTGATACAATTTGGTATGTACATTCACTAGGTAAGGTTTAACTGATATTTGCTTACAACACCTATGTAGTGGCAAACCTACATACTCACCCCCATGGGGTTTTTATAGGGAAAATTAAAAAGTGCCAAATATTGATTGAAATTGATATTTACCTTAACGAACCATTACATTTCCTTACAACTAACATTTTTCTAATGACATCCCATAGCAGCAAACCTACACACTCATTCCTATGGTGTTTATGGGGAAAATACAAAAAACTCAAATTTCTTTGGAAATTTGCTGAGAATGCAGGTGTGCTGCAACGGGGGTATTTTAAACCTTCCACCAACATCTTACGTCATCAAGGATTTTTATTAATATACCAGTTTTTTGTCCGTACCCCTTGGTACCTGACGGATACATCCCATTAGTGGTGAGCGCTAGGCGGATGGTGTAAAACACTATAATATGTGATTACTAAACTGCTATTTTCTCCAATTATTTTTTGCGCAGCAAATTTTAAGAAGAAAAAAAATTATTCAACAATTAATGAGAATAACTGATTTTTATTTATATTTGGGATATCAATAAAGCAAGGGAAGAAAAAAACCACTAACTCATATTTTAAACACAAAATTACTCGCAGTTTATTATTATCCTTTAATAAAGGCTATTCCTTTAATTTACACTGACCCTATACAATTTGCCATTGCAGTAAGTTGACATTTAGAGGATGTAGTTGATAGATTTTATGAAAGTGTTCAAGGTACATACACAGATGCTTCGTCATTTCGATAATATGATGAAGTTGTCCATTGGTAAATTAACAATCTTTCAATGCTAAACCACTAAGCTTATCAAACGGATTTTAAAATTAACATATAATGGCGTTGCCAAAACAGAGAATAAATATGGTAGATTGCGTAGGGTTGCGTCTGAGCGGAAGTGGGTTAGAGTTGCGTGGCGAATCGATGAGCAAATGTCACTGGCGGCCGCGGGCTTGTCGACTAAACTAAGTGCCTCCGGTCCGGGCCGACCCGAGCCCCGCGTCAAGGCTACGCACACGCACCGCACCATCAGGACGACGCTCTACTGACGCTCGGTGCGATCGGGGGCGTTTGAAATGTGTCTTGGGTTTAACCGGGGGAAAATGTAATAATTCTCAGTGTAAACAGTTTTAACTAGAAGACTAAACGTGAAATGTGGAAAAATATTATGGGCTTCTTCTTTCTAGAAATCAGGATTTGTTTTATTTGATTAGGCTATTTTTGTGTGTGTATGTACGCCAATAACATTTTTTTACGTTTTGACGAGGAATGGTCCAAAACCATGTCTTGCTACTATCTAACATCGACCAATTAATTGTTAGAAAGCATTATTAATTAGTAGCCCAGTTACAAATGGCAGCCGGGTCTGGAATCGAACCTTTACTATCCTTTCTAAGCATTGCCCGTATAATGGGAATTCAGTATTATATAATTATATACTAAAATAATAAGTTACTGCGGTCGTAAATAACTTCAAAATACTTAAGGAAATGATTTTTAAAGTTCTAAAGTGAATAATTTTCGTTGAATTTGAACGAAAACGACAGAAGTAGAATCATTATTTCATATTGACTACAATTGATGCTCTCGTTCTCGTCGATGCGTTCGTTAGTAATTTCTAAGTCTGACAATACAGATTGTTAGTTGTTGTATGGTATAAAACATATCTTAACACAAAATAATTTAGAGGTAAGAGTTTCATTGTTGTAATTTCCAAATTTACATATAGCTTGAAGAAGCGCTGCAGACATATGGACCATAGCAGCGATAACATGGGTTTGAATTCCTGCTTTATCAGTTAATGTTAGAGACTAATTAATGTAGATGCACTTACCTTCAATCAACAGTTCAAACTTTTAGAAAAATCCAACATGCTTTGGAATACTATTCGTCACCAGGGTTAATTACAAATGGTACTCATTAAGTCTTCTAATGTGGTCATACAATGATAATTATAACAACTTTCGTATTTATAAATAAATACAAAATGCTCAGAATGGAAAATAAAATGTTAACATCAGAAGAGTAGAACTTAAGTGTTTTGAAACTTATGTGGGGGTTTTCCTGCTGGTTTGAATTGTCGACTGAAGGTATGTGCTTTTATATTAATTATTAATCTGTAAACAGTTCTGAAGACATCAAACAATGAATAAGTTAGTTTGCTACAAAACTTTACGTTTCACGCGCATATATCTGTAGTCGTTGTTAATGCAGATGGTCAAAGAAGCACCAAATGTCGTAAACTCCAAAAGTTATACTTCAATATAATTATGACGAAACACATTTACTTAAAAAAATCAAAGAATTCCGTGGATTTCAATTCAAGAATTTAAGTCGTTGAAAATTTCTTAGTTAAACCCTTTACTATGAAAAATCTGTTTCATAATATAGACTAATTAAAAGAACAGTTGTGTTCTATTCTAAACTAGGGACTATAAAATCCATAGGCTAAAATGTTTTATGACTGTGCGTTTCAACCCGAATAATAAAACAACGAGTAATGTTAATTACGATATTATAATGTAAATTAAAATATTGGAAACGAACGTTAATTGCTTATTAAGATTGTCTGAATAGTAACATTTAGGAGTTTTAATCTCTAAAATCTAAGGAAAGCTAGGTTTCTTAATATATATATATATATATATATATATATATATATATATATATATATATATATATATATATATATTTTTTTTTTTTTAAGTTCTGCCGGTCTTGGTACAAAAGAGTGCCGTTTGCGTGTGGTGGCCGCTTATAGGCCCAGGTGCAGTAGGCCTATATAGGGTAAGCGATAACAGTAGTGGAAAAAGGGGGCTGCTGGCTCACTTCAAGGTCACCTGAGGGATGACGTCATCGAGGTCAATGACCTCACCGATGACGTCATCGATGACGTCATCGATGACGCAATCGATGACGTCATCACTAATGACGTCAATTCGATGACGTCACACCCATGACGTCACAGAAATGACGTGCTGATGACGTCATCACCCCTTACGTCATCAAAACGACGTCACCGACGCCACTAAGGTCAAGGTCACGCAGAAACTTAAAATTTTTTGGCACTTTTGCCGTTTCTCGCACTACGCTCCGAGTTTCAGTCAGAGTCCTCGTGACCTTGACCACTTGGAGCGAATTTCCGACGAGAAACGGCAAAAGTGCCAAGTTAAACTCGAGTTTCTGACATGACTCTGCCTAAATGGGCAATCGGTTATCCCTCAGGTGACCTTGAACCAGTACAACGCCCGCAATTTCATGTTACTGCGACCTTGAAAACTTAACAACGGAGCGCCGACACCGATGCGCACCCCACGACAGCCACCGAGTGACTGACTGTCAGGCTCTGTGTATGCTAGGTATATCGGCTTGAGAGACTAAGACTCTAAACTGTCAGGAATGGGAGTAACTAACTGAATTTTGCAAGGAAAAGTCATTTCATCCAATATTTTAAACAAATCCTCATCAGTAAAACTGACATTAGTCTGTTTTGTATAAAACTTAGGGTGTCCGCGCAACAGTTTGCGCCACTTAGCTAAAGTTGAAACTCTCTTAACTTTGAGTGGTGGACAGTGAGCAACTAATAAAGTCTTAACACGGCTAAGTTTCTTACCTAAAGTGTCCTGCGACATGGCTTCACCTCACAAAAGTCCGCACAATACTGAGAGACTGCTTGTAGCGCATGAGTCAAGGGAAAAGAGGTGGGGGAAACAGCAGGAGTGGGGGAAGGTCACAGTGGCGGGGGAAGGTGAGGTGGTACGCTGGAGTATCGCATCACTTCACCATGAGCTGTCCTACAGTCAACACACTGTTCTCTTGGCCCGAGTTGGCACTAGAAGAAACATTTCTGTACAGCTTAGGCTGTGAGAGCCGAGGAAGCAAAGTCAAAGTGGAAATTGTGTTAAACTCCAAGATGAAGAGTCTCCTAAATAAACTAATTGTATCCTTGCAATCTCCTATAACTTTAGAGAAATACCACTTTATTAAGCGACACCTTATACTTTGGCAAAACGAAGCGGAAATGGAAAAGATTACAGTAAAATTAATTTAACTTAAAACCTGGACTGGACACTCATGGCGATACCACGTGGCGTGCAAACGCCACCCTAAACATTACAAGTTAGGTTATTGAGCACCTCTGGTACGATAACCGATGTGCTAGAGTTAAAGTGTGATGACCTTGAGTCAAAACACTGAAATACTACAAGTCGATATCGTCCCAGAGTTAAAGTGTAGTGACCTACATTCAGAACTTGTAAAATTACTTACATATAGAGAGCTAGAGAACAGCGAGACGCACCGCATGGAAGCCGGAGACATACTGGCGAAGCGGTGTTGTGCAGCCTAGGGACCCAGTTGTGGTGGGGGTATAGCCAACACTTAGAGTACAAGTGTTGTGGGTGACCTTGACCCACTTAACTTACCTGACCCCCCCCCCCCGACAAAAAGTGCGAACCCCCCCCCCCCGACAAAAAGTGCGAACCCACCCCCACCCCCACCCCCACCCCCACCCCCCCCCGACAAAAAGTGCGAACCCCCCCCCCCCCGACAAAAAGTGTGAACCCCCCCCCCCCGACAAAAAGTGCGAACCCCCCCCGACAAAAAGTGCGAACCCCCCCCCCCGGACAAAAAGTGCGAACCCCCCCCCCGACAAAAAGTGCGAACCCCCCCCCACCCCCACCCCCACCCCCACCCCCACCCCCACCCCCACCCCCACCCCCACCCCCACCCCCACCCCCACCCCCACCCCCACCCCCACCCCCACCCCCTCCCCCACCCCTGATATCCTGGGCGTGGCAGCCCCGGCGGGGATATAAGGGGGTCCAGCCAGAGCCGGCTCGCAGTCCGCTCCCGCGCGTTGAACGTGAACGACCGGGACGGACCGCCATAGGCATCACTAAACATTGAATGGCGCCTTCAGTGTTTAGCGAAGTCTACTCTAACTTTAAGACTTGTATTAGTTGTAAGATATTGCGCTTGCGTTTGGGTATTGGAAATTGTTTTATATGAGAGTGTTTTACTTGTACCCTATGTCTCCTGTGTCTTTTATCCTTTGTGTCTTGTTTGTTATATGTGTTTAATGTGTATGTGCTTGTTCCAGCATTGACTACGTTGAGCTCAATTGTGTGTTGTAAGTGTGTTATATGTTTCTAAAGTGTATACGCTTGTTTTAGCAATCCCCCCTTGAGCTTTTTCAATGCTCAAAGTAAATTGTAAAGTCAGGGAACGGGAGTAGGCCCCCGTGTAAAAGCATTTTATACCAACGTTAGCATGAGTCCTCTCAGGCATGCAATATTGCGGCTGGGTTTGGGACTCGGTCCGTTTGTATGCTGACATGCAGACCACAGCTGTGGCCAATTTGCGGTGGCCTCTGCACTCGGACCGAGGGCGTAAGCCACTAGGGCTGTCCTCAACCTCTTGTTTCCCTTCTGGAAACTCAAAATTATGTAAATGAATCTTTGTTAGCTATTTGTGTTTTTAGTCCCCAAGGCCCCCGAACATTCGTGGTTCGCCATGGATGTACGGGGGCCGAAATTTTTTTAATGTCCGTGTGGCCTTGACCCACAAAGATTTATAAAAATTTACTGCATTGATAAAGTTAAATAGTAAAGGTAGGGTACGGGAGTAGACCCCCGTGTAAAACAATTTTAAACCAATTTTAGCATGAGTCCTCTCAGGCATGCAATATTGCGGCTGGGTTTGGGACTCGGTCCGTTTGTATGCTGACATGCAGACCACAGCTGTGGCCAATTTGCGGTGGCCTCTGCACTCGGACCGAGGGCGTAAGCCACTAGGGCTGTCCTCAACCTCTCTCAAAATTAAGTAAATGTTTTGTTAGCTATTGAAAAGACAATGCAGTAAATGTTTACAAGTCTTGCGTGGCGAAGGGAACACGACATTGGATGTTGCCTTGTTGTCATAGTTGGGTCTCTTTGGAGGCTACAGCGATGACAACCCAAGTGCCCCACACCCCCATCGGGGTGTGGGGCTTAATTTTTTAAAGTTTTTCCGTGACCTTGACCTAAATATATAAAAGTCTTCAAAATTCTTTAACAGTCAGGTCTTATTAACAAGGTAAATATATTAAGCTCTTTTAAAAAAATGTACAAGTCAAGTAACACAAGGTTTGACTCGTCTATAAGTGTGTCTTTTTTGGAGGCTTCAGCGATGTTAACATAAACGCCTTAAGTGAGGCTTATTGTTTTAAATTGACACCCCCCCCCGAACTTTTTTGAGAAAAAAAAATTTGACCTTGACCAAAGAGTTTTTTGCTCCGGACGAGAAGTGCCCAAACAAAAAAATTTGTACAAAGTAGTGGATTTAGACCAAAGATCATTGGTTTATCAAACCTGTTGAAGAATAAATTGAAAATGGGTGTTTAAAAGCCAAATCTACTACATGATTGATAAACTGGATGTATATGACGTCACCTTCCCCCACCCTTAAACCTCGGGTATAAAGGGACCCAGTTGAGCGCGCTGCTCATTATTGCGTGGACATTCACCGAGTGCACACTCATAGCCAAACTGTAAAAATGGCTCTTTGCGATATTTGTGGTGAGTTTTTTCAAGACGAAGACATCTTTGTTTTACACCGAGAATTGTATCATGAAGAGGACAGAAAAGAAGAGATTGTTGTAAGTGAAGAAGACTTGGATGCGTTTGATCGGTTATTGGAAAACTACCAGAAGCAGATGGACGACTGCGATAGCTATCTACAGTTACACCGAGAATTGCATCGTGAAGAGGACAGAAAAGAAGAGATTGTAGTAAGTGAAGAAGACTTGGATGCGATTGATCGGTTTTTGGAAAAACCCCAAAAGCAGGAGGACTGGGCTAGCTATTTACAGTTAATGCAAAGAAGAAGACCAAGTGTTATTCAATTTGCCGGAGCTGGACCATCTACAGCTGGAGGATTTATTGAAAAGGAAATGGAAGAAAAAAAAGTGGAAGATGTAAAACAACTGCGTACCCAAGAAGAGGATATGGAAGAAGAGGATACAGAAGAAGTGGAAGATATAAGACAACTGCGCACCACAGCCTTGCCAGGACCAGTTGTAACTCATTTCAAAATTAATAATGTGCAATTGGAATTGGAAAACTTTATAACCCAAGCTAAAAATTTAGTTGTAAAAACATTGATGGAAGAATTGGCAAGATTGAACTTTATTAAATTTGGATTGGTGTTGGAGGCTATGTTTACTAATACCGATGGTGAAAACTCACCAAGAGCATTCATTGCTAAAAACCGAACCCTTACAACCACATCTGATATCAATGAAATTCTAGAAGAATGTTTGAATGAACTGCTAATGAAACTCCAAGAACATGAAGGAAGAGGATCTGGCTGGACGCTATCATCGATCGAAGGTATGGATGTGAGGGTTCACAAGCATGGATATGGTATGAGGGGTAGCAGCTTTATCCCTCTACCAAAGAAAATTAAAGACACCAACTCTTGCAGAAATGTTACAAACGGGGATAATGAATGTTTTAAGTATGCGATGCTAACTAAGTATGTAAAACATAATCCTTGTAGAGTTGGTAGGGAATATTATGAAAACGAACACCGCTACAACTTCCGAGGAATGTCGTATCCTGTGAGTCTTAATCAAATTGCAAAATTTGAGAAACAAAATCCAGGTGTTTCTGTTAACGTGTTCGGCTTAGATGATTCGAACAATGTGTATCCACTACGAGTTGGAAAAGTGAAGCAAAGAAACCATACTGATTTATTATTGATAACTAAAGGTGAAATTTCACATTATGTGTGGATAAAAGATTTTGAAGCTTTGGTTGCACGACAATTAACCAAAAAGAAGATTAGAGTGACAGTGTGTAAGAGATGCTTTTGTTTTACAAATAAAGATTTAAAACATGGAGGATCGGACTGGTTGAAGGAACACCAAAGACTTTGTAATGACAACTATGAAGTGAAGATTAGTCTGCCGCCGCCATCTCGAGCGTTCATCAAATTCAACAAAACAGTTCACCAATATCGGATTCCAGTAGCTGTCTACGCAGATTTCGAATCCACGTTAGTACCACAGGAGCTTCCGGATGGTGAGGTGACTAGAAGAACCAAATATCAATTGCATCAACCTAACAGTTTTTGCTTATTGGTGAAATCAACTTTGCCTGAAGAACAGTTGCAAGACTATGGTTTAACATCCACTCCGATACTCTACCGTGGGGAAGAAGCCGCTAAGCATTTCGTAGACCAGTTGTATGACATTGCTGAAAAGGTGCAACGCTTATACGGTAATGTTTTACCTATGGAACCTTTGAATCAAAATCAACAAGAAGAATACAATTTGGCAACAAGATGTTATTTATGCAAGAAGAGCTTCAGTGAAGAAAATCAAAAAGTAAGAGATCACGATCACCTGACAGGGTTATACAGAGGAGCTGCTTGTAATTCATGCAATATAAATTACAAACTGCCAAACTTTATCCCTGTCGTGATACACAATCTTAGCGGCTATGACTCCCACTTCATTATCCCAGAGTTAGGACGGGATGATGGAAGAATCGAAGTATTAGCTGAAACATTGGAGAAGTACATCAGTTTCTCAAAAACAGTAGGTAAAATTAAACTTCGCTTCGTAGACTCTTATAGATTTATGTCAACTAGTTTAGCCAAATTGTCTGAGAACCTAAGAAGAGAAGATCTAAAAGAAACCAGCAAAATTGTACATGAAGATAAATTGGACTTAGTAATGCGTAAAGGAGTGTTCCCCTATGATTACATAACTTCTGCAGAAAAATTTGAAGAAACCAGTCTGCCACCGATTGAAGCCTTCAATAGCAAGTTAAATGAAAGTGCAATCACCGTTGAAGACTACAATCATGCTTGTAATGTTTGGAACCAACTAAACATTCAATATTCCGACTTTTACATAAAATTGGATGTAACTCTGCTGTGCGATGTGATGGAAGAATTTCGAAACACCTGCTTCTCCGCCTATGGACTGGACCCTCTACACTCGTACACATCTCCAGGATTAGCATGGCAAGCTATGCTAAAGTCAACCAACTGTCGATTGGAACTTCTAACAGATATTGATATGGTGCTCATGATAGAATCTGGTGTACGGGGCGGTTTGACACAAGCTGTAACACGTCATGTCAAAGCTAACAACAAGTACATCCCAGGGTTCGACGAGAGACAACCATCGGTCTACCTTGGCTACTTTGACGCAAACAACCTTTATGGTTGGGCAATGTCAAATCCGCTTCCCTACGCTGACTTCAAATGGATCGACCCGGCCACCATCGGTGACATCTCACAGATTCCAAAGAATGGTCCAAAAGGCTATATTTTGGACTGTGATTTCGAATATCCGGAGCACCTTCATGACCATCACTACGACTTGCCTCTCCTAGCCAAGACTGAAGTTTCACCGACAGGAAGATGGCCAAAATTGATGATGACGTTGGAGAATAAAGATCGGTATGTGGCTCACTACTGGGTAGTTCAACAAGCTCTTGAATTGGGTCTACGTGTAGTGAGAATTCATAGAGCAATTGAATTCACCCAGTCTTGTTGGTTGAAACCATATATTGATTCCAACACTACAAGAAGAGCTGCAGCGACAACGGCATTTGAAAAGGACTTCTATAAATTAATGAACAACGCCATCTTTGGGAAGACCTTGGAGAACAAAAGAAAACACAAAAATGTAAAATTAGTGAGTGATCCTAGGAAATTGGAAAAATTAGTGCAAAAACCAAATTTCGGAACATCCATGATTATAAACGAAAATCTAGTCGCTGTCAGTATGAAGAAAACAGCAATAGTCATGGACCGTCCGTTATACATAGGTATGTCGATTTTGGACATAAGTAAAACCCTGATGTATGATTTCCATTATAACAAAATGGTTAAACACTACGGAAGGGAAAACATTGGAGTCGCATACATGGATACGGACGCGTTTATCTACTGGATAAAGACTTTGGACATGTATGAAGACCTAAGGAGTTTCCCATACAAAGACGATTTTGACTTCTCTGACTATCCGAAGAACCATCCAAATTACAATGAAAAGAATAAAAAAGTAATCGGAAAATTTAAAGATGAAGCAAATGGAATGCCTTTAGAAGAAATAGTGGCACTGATGGCAAAATTGTATTCATTTAAAATGTACAACGAGAACAACACACCGACAGTCAAGAAAGCAAAAGGAGTCAAAACATCGTACTTGAAGAAACATGTGACGTTTGACCATTACAAGACCTGCTTGTTTGAAGATTCTACAATGTCTGCAACGTTCAACACTATCAGAAGCTTTAAACATGAGGTCTACAGTGTCACTGAAGTTAAAAGAGCACTATCAGCTCGAGATGATAAAAGGCATATTATGCCGGATAAAATTCACACTCTTCCTTTTGGCCACTACTCTCTAAACCCTATCGACTAGTAACCTATTCTTCGTCCTTCTACAACTTCGACCTTATTCCTTTCTCCTTCCGTAAAAAAATGGGGAACACGGCAAGTCAAACGCCGTGTTCCCCATTTTTTTACACAAGTTTGGATGACCTTGACCTATATAAATGATGTGAATATTTAAGACAACATTCATTGTGATTATACATGTGATACATGAAACATTCAAACCTGCAATATGAAGAACTTGAAGCAAGAAATTGTCAACGAACTTCATAAACCTGCAAGAAGAAAGTTTCCACGAAGAAATACAGTGATAAAAGGAATAAATGATTTATATCAAGCGGATTTAATCGAAATGATTCCTTATAGTAAACAAAATAGAGGATTTAAATACATATTGACTATTATTAATTGTTTTTCAAAAATGGCAGATGCTTTACCACTAAAAGATAAAAGTGGCAAAAGTGTTACAAAAGCAATGGAAACAGCTATACAAAGAGACAAACATACTATAAAACATTTACAAACTGATGATGGAAAAGAATATTTTAATAAGGAATTTGCAAATTTAATGAAAAAACACAACATTAACCATTACTCAACCAATTCAGAGGTAAAAGCATCAATAATTGAAAGATTCAACAGAACTTTAAAAGGTGCGATGTATAAGATGTTTTCTAACAGAGGATCGCACGTATGGATTGATATGTTACCAAAACTTATAAGCGATTACAATAACAAGTTTCATAGAACTATCGGTATGAAACCAAGCCAGGTGACTAATAAAAATGAAAAACTTGTATTAAAACGTATAAAACTGAATACTAAACCAAGAGTTGAAAAACTAAAGCCTAAAAGGTTTAATGTTGGTGATAAAGTGCGAATAAGCAAATACAAAGGTGTATTCAGTAAAAGATATCTTCCAAACTGGACAAATGAGGTATTTACCGTATTTAAGGTGCAACCTACAGTACCAGAAACTTACATTTTAAAAGATAATAAAGGACAATTGCTTGAAGGAGGTTTTTATGGACATGAAATGTTAAAATCAACAGTAGGTGATGTATATCTAGTAGAAAAGGTGTTGCAACGCAAAAAAGATAAGGTTAAAGTACGATGGTTAGGATTTAATAAAACGGAAGATTCTTGGATACCTAAAAAGGATCTAATATAATGATAGAGCATCATTTTGGGTTGAACCATTACAAAGGATGGAGATAATACCGCAAAAAGACAATTTTACTATTAATAATATAGATGAACTCACAGTGGATGGTTCTCAATTCAATACTGGGAAACACGGTGTTTTGTTACCAAACACGGTGCGTTGTCTGGTTACCGGTCCTTCCAATTGTGGAAAAACAAATGTAGTATTCAATTTGATTACAAACCCTAAAGGCTTACGTTTTAATAATTTATATGTATTTTCAAAGTCACTACAACAACCAAAATATCAGTTATTGGAACAAATACTCAATAATGTGCCTGAAGTTAAATATTTTAAATTCAACGCGAACGAGAGTGTCATGCAACCGCAAGAGGCTAAACCATTCTCAGTATTCATATTTGACGACGTACCTTGTGAAAATCAAAATACAATAAGAAATTACTTCGCCATGGGTCGACATAACAACATAGATAGCATTTATATTGGTCAAACTTACAGCAAAATACCGAAACAGCTCATTAGAGACAATGCAAACATGTTAATTGTATTTAAACAGGATGAAACCAACCTAAAACACATATATTATGACCATGTAAGTGCGGATATGCCATTTGAACGATTTAAAGAGTTGTGTGGAAAGGCTTGGGCTGAAAAATATGGGTTTTTAACAATTATGAAGGAACAACCGCTAAACAATGGTCGATACAGGATAGGATTTGATAAATTTATACTAATACACTGATCATGATGTAAAACATTCATTGTTGTACAACACGTCTTGCTACAAACATGGTTAACCAAGAAAAGTTAATAAAGGAAATAAAATCACTTAGTGATTCTATTCGAGATAAAAACAGAGCATTAAAATTAGGTATTAGCGAAAGGGAGAAATTTCTTGAATCTACTTTTAAACCTATTACTGAACCCTTGAAACAATTAAACAAAAAATTTGCTAAACCCGTTTTGGAAGGAGATGCAATTGCACCTATTACAAAGTTTGAAAGAGAAAATGTAAAATCAGAAGATTTTAGTGATGAAGACCTGGAATCCTCTACATATAGTGGTTTTACCGGCGGAGAACCTGAAAGAGAGCTAGAATCACCAGACTATAGTGGTATAAGAGAATTATATGAAGTAAAAGCTAAAAGAGGACATGAAGATGTATCAACTGCTAGTGAAGAGGAAAAAGAAGAAGAAGCAAGGGAAGGTCCGTCAAACATAAGCTTGTTGGGTGAAAACATTCATAACAAAGGACCTTTAGGAAGGAAATACATGATAAAAATGTTAGCTGGAATAAATCCTAATAAAAACTACCATAGTTATGGAGTAAGATTAACAGAAGAAGGTTTAATGGTTGGTAATAGCCCGGTAAACATTGATGAAAATGATAATATTATTGTTGGTAATCAAAGATATAAGGGCACAAGAGGATTATTTGAATTATTATTTGAAAAAAAGCCTTTAGAATTGTTAGTTAAAGAAGAAGACATGGAAGCATATAAACAGATTTTGGAACACACCAATGCATACAGGAGAAAATATTTAGCTGACCAACCAGTTTTTAGATCTAGGTCTTTAAAATATAGAGTATTTGTATCCAAGTTAATACCAACAACGAGAAGACAACCAATGCCGATAATGCCAAGAAAACCTGTAAAACGAAGGTTTGTGTCATCCACTTTGGATATAAGTGCTCCAGAACCAAGAAAAAGAAACAAATCTGTTACAGGTACAGGTTTAATGAAGAAACTATATAACACAAATGTGATTTATTACAATAATATCAATAAATTGGTGGATAGAATGAAACTAATACATGAAGCTAAAGAAGCGGGTCATACTGGATTGGAAAACGAATGGGTGGCTTTAGTGGATGAACTCCGAAACCGTGGGGTAATCTCATAAAAAATGCGTTACTCACTAGATTACTATTCAGTTGCACCATGAGTGTCGACAAGTTCGGACGTTACTCCTCGGATGGGTTATATTACGCAAATAATTTAAAAAGAGGAGCTGGTTTACCACAAACACCTGATGGGGATTATGATATAACTAATAAAAGGTTAAAAAACATAAAAGATCCCACAGATGAAAACGATGCAATAAATTTAAAAGTATTAAAAGAAAAGATATCACCAACATTAAGACTACAGAAAAACACATATGACGCAGGTAATCATAGAATTGTCAATGTTGGTAAGCCAAATCAAAACGCTGATGCAATAAACAAAGGTTATTTATCATCAGAATTAAAAAATACGTTAAAATTCAATGGAAAAACGTATACTGCTGAAAATAAACGTATATCCAACGTAGATGACCCTAAAGATGCAAAAGACAGCGTAAATAGACGCTATTTACATTCATTAATACCTGAAAAGACAAAAGATGGTTTTTCTTTTTATAAATTTGTTATTAACGATATAGGTTATCCGAAAAATGAAAATGATGCTGTAAATTTAAAATATATAAAAGATCATTGTATTACACGTGATGTAGGAGTTATTGATTGTCTAGGTAATTGTTTAGCGAATGTTAAAGATGGTTCGGCACCATCAGATGGTGCAACAGTGGGTCAAATGAAGGAAACTTTAAAGCAAGAAACATCTGGATTTGTAAAACAGGATCAAGTAGTATCACGGTCGGGTGATGTGTTTGTACAAGGAAATGAAAAGTTTATTTTACTTGAACAAAAAAATAATGTTTGGGATTGCAAAGACATGAAATTATCAAATGCGCATTTAGCTACAGATGCTCATGATGTTCCGATTTTATCACAAGTTTTACATACTAATCCAAACAATTATCATAGAAGTTGGTTGGGTACAAATAGAAGAATAATTGACATATTTCCAGGTATCGATGATTACGATTGTGTTGTAGTAAAACAATCTTTAATATTAGACAAACCAAAAGGTAGTACTTTCAATGCGAAAAATAAGAAAATAGGTAATTTGGCACAAGGAACAGATCCAAAGGATGCTGCAACTGTAGGACAAACATTACAATATGATAGTGCAAATCAAGAGTTTATTTATAATACCAAAAGATTTAAATTAATGGATGTAAATGATTATCAAAATATATTAATTGCAGATCCAAATTCATTTAGCGGATTTAGAAAATTGTCTGGTGAGGAATTTATTCATAAAAATCATGTATTTAGAAATGAAGCAGACAGATCATTAATTAGTGCAGATTTAAAATATTTTAAATGTCCCGGGAATGATGCAAATGTAACTGATGAAGACTAAGAATTTGTATAAAAACTGATATGGGTTAGAAATCGGGACTAATATTATAAAAATGGGTTACACTCTAGAATGTTATTCAGTTGCACCATGAGTGTTGACAAGTTCGGACGGTATTCATCGGATGGATTATATTACTTTAATACTTTAAAAAGAGGTGTTGGATTACCACAAACACCTGATGGAGATTATGATATTAGTAATAAACGGTTAAAAAACATTAATGATCCCACAGATGAAAATGATGCAATAAATTTAAAAGTATTAAAAAAAGAGATGGTACCAACACTGAAATTAGATAAAAACACATATAACGCGGGTAATCATAGAATTTCCAACGTTGGTAAGCCAAATCAAAACGCTGATGCAATAAACAGAGGTTATTTATCATCGGAATTAAAGAATACGTTAAAATTTAATGGAAAAACGTATAATGCTGAAAATCGGCGTATATCCAACGTAGCAGACCCTGTAGATGAAAAAGACAGCATAAATAGACGCTATTTACATTCTATAATACCTGAAAAGACAAAAGATGGGTTTTCTTTTTATAAATTTGTTATTAACGATATAGGTTATCCAAAAAATGAAAATGATGCTGTAAATTTAAAATACATCAAAGATCATTGTATTACACGTGATGTAGGAGTTATTGACTGTCTTGGTAATTGTTTAGCGAATGTAAAAGATGGTTTTGCACCATCAGATGATGCAACGGTGGGTCAAATGAAGGAAACTTTAAAACAAGAAACCTCCGGTTTTGTGAAACAAAACCAAGTAGTAACACGTCAAGGAGATGTATTTGTACAAGGAAATAAAAAGTTTACTTTACTTGAAGAAAACAATTATGTTTGGGATGGTAAAGGAAAGTTATTGACAAATTTAGGTATTGGTGAAAAGCCTGGTGATGCTGTTACTTATGAACAGATAATACAATTAGAGCCAACTGGAAAAAAATGGTGGAATTGTGATAACAAACGATTAACAAATGTTGCAGACCCTAATTATGCCGATAACGCTGTAACTGTTAATTTTCTTGTTAAAGTAATAGGTAATTTATTATTTGATATGCATAATTATATTGTAGCAGGACAACATAAACCTATTGACGAAAAAATGAGAAATACATGGATTAAACAAGAAATTCTTTATAAATATTTTTTTAATCATAACACACAAAAGTTTAGATCATCAGATTGGGGTACTTTTGATATTTAACTAAATAACACCATATATTACATCATTTATGTGCAACCTGTCATAGAGGTAACACATGGGTTACGCTTTTCAAATATAAAAGACAATCATGGCGTTTCATTACACCAGTCCATATCGAGACACTATACGGAAAGGAGGCGGTATCACGTCCACAGCGGTTTCTCTGTTAAGTAAAGCTTTAAATCGTATTCCAGTAGGATCTATCGTAAACAGAGCAATAGACGCTTTACCATACGAATTTCACATACCGGGAGGTTATCAGTATTGCGGACCAGGAACTAAATTAAAAAAACGACTGGAAAGAGGTGATCCAGGCATAAATAAGTTAGATCAGGCTTGTAAAGAACACGATATCGCATATTCCACGTTTACCGATTCAAAAAATAGGTCAATCGCTGATAAAAAGCTAGCGAATATAGCTTGGCAACGAGTAAAGTCTAGTGACGCTAGTATTGCGGAAAAAGCAGCAGCTTTAGCGGTAACAGCAGGTATGAAGGCTAAAACAGCGGTAGGAGGTGGAAAAAGGAGGGGTAAGAATAAAAAAGGATCAACCAAGAGAAAACATGGTGGTAATATTAGACTAAAAAGACGTTCTCCGAGGAAAAATAATAAAAAACCGACAATATGGTCAATGGTAAAAAACGGGGCTGGTCTATACCTAAGACCGTATCGTGCATATTAAATAAAAGAAATCAATTGGTTATACCACATAAAGCGTTGACTAATGTTGAATTATTTAAATATATTTCCTGTTTAAAAATACCATTTTTCCGCGGAGTATTTATGAAAGACAGTTTACCAAAGAAAATATGGAAAAATGAGACTGGAATCGTAAATTTGGATAATACTGAAGGGTCCGGCACCCATTGGGTGTGTTATAAGAAACTAAATAGTAATGTATATTATTTTGATAGTTTTGGAAATTTGCCACCACCTAAAGAACTTGAACATTACTTTAAATCTGCTAAAAACATATATTACAACTATAAAAGAGAACAACCTGATAATACTTCAATATGCGGCCATTTATGTTTGGAATTCCTAGCTAAAAGTATCAGTCACTATTGAGATGTCTTCCTATACGGTATCATTAACAGGAAAATCGTCCACTTTACGAAGTATCCTTTTTCCAGCGTTACGCTTGCAAAAAGGAAGATTTTGGGAGGCAGCACTGTTGGATTTTACAACTTACAACTCTATTCCCAATGTTACGGAAGGTAAAAATAACTTATTGCATTATTATAAAGGAAAAGATGCCAGTGGTAAGTTAACAGACTTAGAAGAGTGCAGTTTACCCACAGGTTCTTATGAAATTGATCATATTAATGAATTTTTGCAAAATAAAATGGGAAAAGACAATATATCGCTAAAAGGTAATAATAATACAATGAAAGCTGAGCTTACTTCAAAATATTATATAGATTTCACTAAGCCAAACTCAATTGGTGATTTATTAGGATTTCCCAAAGATGGAGCAATTTTAGAACCAAATAAAACACATTCCGGTAAACAAACTGTAACAATATTAAAAGTCAATAGTATAGACATAACTTGTAACATTATACAAGGAGCTTACAGAGATGGAGCAAATACTCATATAATACATACTTTTTACCCCAGTGTACCACCTGGATTTAAAATTGTTGAAAAGCCACAAAACCTGGTATATCTACCTTTGAACACCACTTTCATTTCAGACATCGTGTTGAACGTATTGGATCAAGACGGTAACTTGATAGATTTCCGAGAAGAGCCTATTACGGTTAGATTACATTTAAAATCAACACTTTAATACAAAATCATGGGTTTAACATTTAAAAGCGAACAACCTACGGGAATCCGCATTAGTAGCTCTTCAGCTGTGGAGGAGTTAACACGCGAGAACATTCGTTTCTTAGAGAGAATTGGATTAAAAGTAACCGATAATGGATATACTGGATATAGCTCAGGGTCCAACATTCGACGAAACCCTATGGGAAAAAGAATATCACACCCACAACCCTTACACTTCATCAAAATTAAACAATAACGATGAAATTCGTATTCCCATACAAAATCAAGACATTTACACGCTACCATGTGAAAGTTACTTGTATATTGAAGGAAAAGTTACTAAAAAGGACGGTACTACTACTGGTACAACAGTTCCATTTATAAATAATCCCATGGCTTTCCTGTTTGATGAAATTAGATATGAAATATCAGGTGTAACAGTTGATTCTACTAAAAAAGTAGGTATTGCAACAACTTTAAAGGGATTAACATCTATATCACCTAATGAAACCAATTTAATACAACCTGCAGGAAGGGTTTTACCTGCAAAAGACACAATCACTCCAGATACAAATGGAAATTTTGATTTTCATATTCCGTTACGTTTGTTGCTTGGTTTTGCTGAAGATTATAGGAAAATAATATTAAACGTTAAACAAGAATTAGTTTTGTTGAGATCTTCAAACGATAAAGATATTATTAAAGCTCCAGACGGTACAACAGATGCAACTTTAGAATGGAAATTAACATTAGACAAAATTGTATGGAGAGTTCCACATGTAAAATTAGCTGACGAGCATAGAATGCTACTATTAAGAAAGTTAAAGGCTGATCGTGATATTGTAATTCCTTTTAGAAGTTGGGAATTTCATGAACATCCCAGCTTGCCAACTACGGATCGACACACTTGGACAGTTAAAACATCTAATTATGTGGAACGAGCCAGGTATATTATATTTGGTTTACAAACAGGCAGAAGAGACACCATCACCAAACATGCAGGCCAATTTGATCATTGCAACTTGAAAAATATTAAAGTTTATTTAAATTCACAATTTTTTCCATACGATAATTTAAATGTGTCATTCGCTAATAAAAAGTACAGCATATTGTACGATATGTATGCAAGATTCCAAAGTTCATATTATGGTAAAACGAATGCACCTTTACTATCACCAGAAAAATACTTAGATGGTTACCCTATAGTTGTAATCGATTGTTCTAAACAAAATGAATCGGTAAAATCATCAAGTGTAGATATAAAAATAGAAATGGAATTCAACGCGCCTATATCGGCTAATACAACTGCATACTGTTTAATTCTACATGATAAAATCGTAACATACACACCTTTAACTGGAATTGTTAAAAATGTATTGTAAAAGACCGGTTTTCCTACATTCCAATGCATTCCGCGAGTATAAAAGCAGAGCGTTCAGCTCGCTCCTTATCAGTTTGTTGCCTGTTGTTGTATGGGTAGCATCTTATTCAATATGGCTTCTCCTAGTGGTACACAAGAAAATGTAGTAGATATTGAGAAGGAGATATCCGACTTTTTAGATCTTCAAGGTCAACCGGAGGGAGATGAACACAACGCTTGCGGACAACTCCACGCCAGTAATAATGTTGAGGAAAAAGGTAAAAGAAGAAAGAATGCACACAAGAGGAAAAGGGATATTGAAGATAATATTTCTCCTAACATATTAAGTGAGGTATTCTTGCGAATATTTTACCCAATCTCTTCCAGTTTGGACAAAAGTGTTTTAATCGGTGTTATGAAATCTACAGATTATTCCCCTACTGTAATTTTAACTCATGGACCCAAAATGATTTTGTTTACGGACACTGCTTGGGAATCGTTTATGAAACACTTGCATCTGCTAGAATGCTATTTAAGTAGTAACATGTTTGGAAGAAAGACAAGAGTAGGCCTTTTGGATTCAAATGTGGAAATCGATATTGTTAAACATCGTGGTGATCATCAGTTGCGGTTTAGAGACACAACAAGACATGATAACAAGATTCAACTTAATCGAGAAGAGTTTTTTATTCTAACTTGTGCAACTGAACCAATAACGAGATACTTGAGACAACTGGTGTTTTCAAGTTCAATTATTAAAGATTATCTGGAAGACACTTTGGACAAACAACCGGACGCACCTATATTGTACGGACCTGTAGATACTTCTATATTCAATAGGGTTCCTCATGAAGTACAAATGTGGAGACAATTGGAAAAGTACGCTCAACTACATAAGAAATCAGTAAAACATGAAAAAGAGGAAGAAGAAGGAGGAGAAGAATCAAGTGTTAGTGATGAAAATGAAAACAAGGAAAATGTAAAGATGGAAACCTAAATGACAATTAACTACACAGCAATGGTTAATTTTTAAAACAATATCAAACACTTTGTGGGGTTAGGCCTACCGGGGACGGTGCCCACGTTAAATATACACCAACGCGCCAACAACTGTACGGCCGGGTATAAAAGTCGTACCTACCGTGGTGTGGAAATCAGTTGACCTTTGGACTTCGTCATGAGCAGACGAGTGATCTTCGCAATGGACAAGGAAGAAGAACAAGTAAAGTCCAAACCTGGTATAATTGAGTTCCAAGCGTTTCGGGGTAATGATGATAGATTTATCATAAAAGAACTTGTGTTTTTCGACATCAATACAAGTGTTCCTTATTCGTTTTTATTTAAACCACCATGTTCTTATTCATCTTTAACCAGTAAAGCCGCTACTACCAACAGATGGATTTCAAAACACTTCCATCATATCGATTGGTATGATGGTTTTACAAGTTACACGGACTTGTATCACATTATGCATCACTTTTCAGACAAGTTTACCAATATTTACACAAAGGGGCTGGAAAAGAAAAGATGGATCGAAGGATTTACTCATGTTCCGGTTAATGATGTGGATTTGGATAAAAACTACAAGTATACGATGGAAAATGTTTGTATTTGTACTAAAAGTCCAGAACATGAAAAAGATAGACATTGCGCTTTAAAAAACGCCTATAAACTCGCATCTTACCTTCAAAGTGGGGAAATGGGGAGTGGTGGGGGTAACGGGGGTTATATAAGTGAGGAGCAGACCGGGACCTGGCATGAGTATTACTCGAGATTCCGAGACGACAACATCTCCCAGCAAGAAGACGAAGAAGACGATCTATAACTTGACCATGGCATCTCACCAGTTCCTGCAAACTTTGGTTGAGCAGTTCAATGCTCACTCCAAATCTACCATACTACCCGTCAAGAAGTGTTCCGAACTTAAAGACGAGAAGCACTACATTATCCACGCCATGAAGAAGATGGAGACTACAGTTGGAGAGGCCATCTGCTGCAGTCTTAGCGAGGCACCATTCACTCCGGGGGATGAGCCCAAGTTCCAAGTCTACCTGCCGAAACGGTTCGTCCATCTCCTCCAGAACGAGGATCTGCGCTCCATCCAACCCGGCTGTCTCTACCTGGTTTCCCACGGTTGCACGGGTAGCAATTCCACCGAGTTGACCATCCACATCGCCGACAAGCAGCAGTGTTAGATTTAAGTTTTACTGTTGTAAATATGTTATTGTAACGTTTTATAAATAAATAAACCATAAAAAACAAAAGACAAAAAATGCAACATATCAATATGTGAAGTTTGTCACATATTGATATGTTGCATTTTTTTTAAACTTCGCGGGTGACCTTGACCTTTGACCTTTGCATTTCACAGTTACCCCCACCACGCTACAAGTCAAACCTGTTTGAATGCAAACACCCCCACCACTTTTTCATATACCTCCAAGCGCTGTGCCTTGGCTTCATTTCTACTCCAGCAGCCAACCTAGCAACATCAGGATGTCTCTCAACGTAAGCTGTGCCAGCTATGAGGAGGTGACTATCAAAACACAACAGGAGCTGAACGATTTGTACAAGGAGTTGCAGCTAATGGTGGCAAGAGGCTACCGTATAAATGTGCAAGTCTACGCTTGCAATATACGGAACACCCGGCAGCCAAAGGAAGAGCCTGGACACTCATCGACAGCTTCCTCACCGACGTCCATGAAGACCGAGCCGGACAACTTGGATTACTTCAGCTGACTAGCAGTTGTATTTCTTGTTCTAACCATTGTAGAATATGTTTATTTTTTCATTATATTAAAGAAGTAAAAGAGCAAAAACACCTATCTTGTTACTGACATATTAGCTCAGTAACAAGATAGGTTTTTTTAAAACACAATTTGAATGACCTTGAAACTTCCCCCTCCACTGCTTTGCTACCCCCACCACTTCACTATTGGTGTACATGGCACATCACGATTAGAAACCTCATTCCATCTTCAACAGCCAAACCGACAACATCAACAATGGCAAACCTACCAACAGATGAAAGATGTCCTCACGCATGCTGCGACTTCATCCACGAGTTAGAGAAAAGGATGCAAGAGAGGGAGATAAGAAGAAAGCAGATCCACTCAGAAAATATCATGATAGTCAACGGCTATCTTTTATTGTTCGGCCTTATTATGGTTATACTTTTCATACTATATGGTATAGTCACATGTGTCGGCAAGGTTGCAGAAGAAAACGCCCGCCACCATCAGTTGGAAAGTTTCAATGTTACTTTGTAGGTTTTCCTTTTTTTTTAAAACTCCGTTTGGATGACCTTGAAACTTCCCCCACCACTTCACCATGTTCCTGCATGAGTATCACATCACCCGTCATTCCTTGTTCGACAAGCAACCATGGCGGACAACACCATCAGCCAAGCTGACTCCACTACTGATGTTGGAACGACCTTGAACTTTCCCCTCCACTCCTTTCTTTTTTAAAACCCAATTTTAAATGATCTTGAAATTTCCCCCTCTACTTTTCGATAATGTTACAACTGACTGCAGCTCACCTCATTCCTTGCTTAGCTGCCATGGCGGAAAGAACTCTTTCTCAAGTTGACTCCACTACGGACGAAGCATTTCCCTTGCGGTGGACTGTTCATTTACAGGATGCGACAGAAGTGGAAGTCTTGTATAAAAAATTACTCAATGTATTAAACGGGAACCCTGGACCTCTTGAATGTAGAATGGATTTGAATTTTGATGCAACCAGGGTCGGCACAGAACCTTCAACTTCAAGCCAGCCTCAGCAACGAGATTTTACACATTTATACACTCCAATATCACCGGAAGGTGTAACTGTCTGCGAGGCTGACTCAGCTACACGTTATGTTCAGCCGAAGCCTTGGGTGTTGATTATTAACAATGTGTACAAAGTGGAATTGGTATGTAATAGATTAAAGGAGTTGATGGTACAAGATCCAGGCCTGCGCTTTCAAATAGATATACATTTCATCTGGAGAGCACCTGCGCGGGGCTCTTCGTCTGACAGCTCTCCAAGTACGACGGACGAGGAGGACAACTAGTCATCTTTTTTAAAACTCCGTTTGAATGACCTTGACCTTTCCCCCTCCACTGAGTTTATTTAAGGTGCACTCTCACTGACTACAGCATCATTTCATCGCGCACCTTCACCGCAGCAACATGGACAGTCAACTCAACTACTGTTGCGAACAGAAATGTTTTTCATGGCCAAATGACATTGATGTGGTGGATGGTCTGGCTTGTAGAACATGTGAAGCTTTTGGTCAGTGCATGTGTAAGTGCAAGTCTTGGAAGAAGCCGAAACCGAAGTTGAAGACATTCCATGTGTACCAAATGAGAGGGCATAAGTACACTTGCTGCCCTGAACGTTGCATTGAATTCAAACTAAAACAGCTAACTGGCTGCAAATTGTGCAACAATCATTTTGCAGGTTTTTGCAAACATTATTTAGGAGCGTGTCAATACAGATCAACTTGGCATACCGAAGCACTCACTATCAATGAAATCGCTATAGACTCACAAGAGTAGTCTTTCTACTCTTTGACTTTTTTTAAACTCCGTTTAAATGACCTTAAAATTTCCCCCACCACTTCCCCATATATCTAGAGTACGCAGGGCCCGGAGGTCAGTCGCTCGGCGGCTGTCGTAGGATGCACATCCGTGTTGTGCAGTCTGCTGTGCAGTTTTGATTTTAACCAGTTCAATGTCACCACACTTGAACTCTGGCGAAAACGTCAAGCTGTTAAACACAATCCTAAGCCCCAGGTTCACAGTCAACCTCAAGGTCATCACACTTTAACATGTAAATTTAAGGTAGCACCAAAACGGTGCTACCTGGCTTGACATTTTCAAGTTTCCCGAGGTCATCGCAGTTCCCCCACCACTTCCCATATACCTAGAGTGCGCGGGGCCGGACAGTCAGTCGCTCGGTGTCTGTCGTAGGGTGCACATCGCGGTTGTAGTACTGGTCTAAAGGGGGCTGCTGGCTCACTTCAAGGTCACCCGAGCGGTGTCACATGACGGTTTAGGCAGAGTCACGTTGCAAACTTGCAGTTTCCTCAGCACTTTTGCTGTTTCTCGTCTAATTTCGCTCCAAGTCGTCAAGGTCATGGGAACCGGACTGAAACTCGGAGCGTAGTGCGAGAAACAGCAAAAGTGCCAAAAAATTTTAGGTTTCAGCGTGACCTTGACCTTTGTGACATCGATGACGTCATTTTGGTGACGTAAGGGGTGATGACGTCATCAGCACGTCATTTCTGTGACGTCATGGGTGTGACGTCATGGATGTGACGTCATTGGTGATGACGTCATCGATTGCGTCATCGATGACGTCATCGATGACGTCATCGGTGAGGTCATTGACCTCGATGACGTCATCCCTCAGGTGACCTTGAAGTGAGCCAGCAGCCCCCTTTTTCCACTACTTAAGCAAGTAAGTCATGTCTGGCCTATTGTTCGAAAAACTCGATTATCTCTACGAACTTCCTGTGAAGGTCTCTTCTCGCAGTATGCTTTCCTTTTAAACAGTTTATTTAGGTACCAAAAGCTTTTTATTAGATTTAGTTGCTGTTTGATCTTTGCACGGTGCTGTCGTCGTGTTCGAATACTGTCGGTGATCAGTTTACTGTGTTTTTCATGTGTTTCGGCAATTATTGTTTACGCTAACTTTGGTAATGTATATAGATTGTAAATATGCCAAGCTGTTGTTTCGTTCCGGGCTGCAAGAGCAACTATCAGTCTTCTGCAGACGTGAAAGTGATCGTGTTTAAATTCCCCTCTGATGAGGTTCAGCGAGAAAAATTGACCAAATCTATACACCGATCAAAAGTTTTGTACCAACAAAAAGTTCAGTGGTGTGCATTAGCCATTTTAATGAAAGGCATATAATTCACTGTGTTTAATAATGGGGCCGGACGGGTCAGTTCTAACAGTAAAAAGGGTCCGAGTGACATTGACACCTGATACTTTTCCGACAATTTTTCCAAACCAACCTGGCTACTTGTCGCAGGAACTCCCATCTGCTCGGAAGGATCCCTCGTCAAGACAGGAAGAGGTAAGGAGGTGAGAAGAAATGAAGGAGGTCGCAGATAAGTTATCAGACTCAATTCTTTCCTTAGAGGAGTGCAAAGAAGATACTCAGAGTGCTCTAAAATCTTACATAAAAATGTACACCTCACGTTCAATGAAGAACGATGTACTTTTTTATAGTCAGTCAGGACCAACGTGGACATATTGATGTTAGCCGTACTTTAGTTACTAGCAATGATCTGACAATCCAAATATTAAACTGTAAAGTGACTGTGATCGATGATCCTAAAATAGTTGAAATTATTAGTAATAACAACATAATAGATTCCTTTTCTCAATTAGAGAACTTATTTAACTATGTATTTGACGTTAAAACTGAAATTAAATGCAGCTCAGATAGCCATATTAAAATAGTAAATGAATGTTTCGAGAGCCTATATCAATGAATTTCCTGAAAAGAGTGACAAAACTAAGAAGTTAACTTGCAAATTTAACTTGATTTTTAAGTAAACATTGAGTTATTGTATAAGTACGTTGTTGTGGTTTGCCACAGTTCTGTTTGCTTTTCCAGCAGCTTACAAAACTATAAGAACTGCGGGATTTCTTACCATGCCACATCCGAAATATTTAAGTAAATTTACTTTAAAACTTGGAGTTAATAATTCATGCTTAGAAAGTGGCCAGATAAATTATTTAACCCTAGAAGCGGCCATTGCCAGATATCCGGATATTTTATTTTTGAAAAAATTGTCAATTGCCGGACTCCGGAAATATAGGTCATTTTTTCAACTACCATAAACTAAGGTTACTTGGAACAGCGGGGTAACTTGGATCGAAATGGGGTATTTTTGGTTTAGGTGGTTGGCAACACTTATCTTATGAGTTTCAAAGCTGTAACAGGCTGCATTTTGTTCTCTACATTTATAATATTCACTGGATTTATTTCAACCAAGGTTAGTTATATTTATATCCTTAAATAATTTGTACTAAATTTGTAAAAAAATTACATTGAAATAACTTTGAAAGCCGAGCCTAGACTAATAATAGTAGAACAATAACAACTATGTAGGATGATAACCTAACCTCTGTTGAGGTAGTTCGCCTCCATTTCAGTATTTTTGCTCAACCGGGAAAAAAATAAAAAAGGTAAACAAACCCTCTACCTGACATGGGGTAACATGGAACACCTGCACTTTTGCCACCTTAAAGCTATTCAACATTTTATACAATATAAAGAGTGTACTATATGAAGTATATAAGTGTTTTAACGATATAATAAATGTAAATTATGATTTGTTATGTATCCTAATGACTTTTAGCAAGCGTAATTTGAATACAATTATGGTGTAAAGTATTTTTTTTTTTTCAGGAACCACCATGCCGAGAAATTATAACTGGGTACCTGGATCGAGAAAGTACAAAGATTTTTCAAAAGAAAGTCTGGAATCAGCTTTAGATGAGAATGAGAAAAGGCCTGATCTAAATTAACAAAGCAAGTGACAAGTATAGAATTCACAAGTCCACCTTAAGCAGGCGACTGAGAGCTAAGAATACTGGAGATGTGGGTCGTCCAAAAATTCTAAATCAAAATGATGAAGTAACCCTTGTTTGGTGCATTGATTTTAGTCTGTGAATGGAAATTTCTATTAACACAGTATGACCTAAGACTGATTGTAAAGGGGTTTTTTTTACCGTTAGGGCATTGTAGAGCCACGTTCTAAAAACAACCTGCCTGGAGTAGACTGGGCACCGCGGAGCGGCATTCGGTAACGTCGTTCGGGGTCAGGTAGACTTAATATCTCCCTTCCTCTCGTACTAAGTTTAGGCCTACGTTCTGCTGGCGCTATCTCTACCGTCCATAAAAGAAGTAAACAACTTTGTACTTGAAATTTAACATGGAATTTAACATTGCAGTAATGGATTTTAGTGAAAATTATTCATTCACCATCCAAAATGAAATTCAAAGTTATCACTGGAACAGAAGTGGATGTACTCTTCATCCAGTGGGTGTTTACTTAAAAAAGGGGTCTGATATTTTGATTTCCAATCATTGCTTCATTAGTGATGATCTTCAACACGACACTTGTTTTGTCAACTATGTTCAAAGAGAAATTACCAAGTGGCTGAAAGAAAATCATCCAGAGATAAACAAAGTTCACTATTTTACTGACGGTTGTGCTGGTCAGTACAAAAATAGGAACAGTTTTAAAAACCTAGCAGAGCATTGTAATGACTTTGACCTGAAAGCTTAACATTCATTTTTTGCCACAAGTCATGGCAAATCAATATGTGATGGTCTGGGCGGAACTGTAAAGAGAATTCTAAGAAAAGCCAGCCTTCAACTATCAGATGAAAATCAAATCAAGACAGCAACTTCAGTATATGACTTCTGTAAAACAAACATTGAAAAAATTACCTTCCACTTTATTGACACGAAAAATGCTGAAGCCTTCAGGTTAGAGTTAGCGAAACGATTTTCAACAACCAAGACCATTCCAGGTACTCGAAGTTTTCATTATTTTAAACCTCTAAGTGCTAATGAAATTGAAATCAAGAGGACTACTGATAGCCCTAATCCTGCTCTCGTCTTTTCCTTTCTAACTACTCCTGGTTGGGTCTGCATTCAGCCATCTTCAAATGATTATGTGGTCGCAAATTATGATGGAAAATGGCATTTTGGACTTGTAAAAACTGTATTTAATGAAGAAGAGGATGCTGAAATTATCTTCCTTCACCCTCCAGGCCCTGCTACCAGCTTTTATTGGCCCCAAAGAGAAGACTTGTGCATAGTGCCTTTAGAGAACATCATTAGTATAGTTGAAGCACCACAATCAAGCAGCACCGGAAGAATGTACTATTAAAAAAAAAGAGTGTATCAGAAAAACAGAAGATTGTTGGATGAAGTGGAAAAAGTATATCAAGCAGCAATAATATAGGCCTACATGCAAAAGATATATAAATCATGAACTTAAGTTTGTATACTGTCACACATTTAATGTAAGTAAAACGTGAATTTATTACTTTTCTTTATATTCTTCTGTTTTGAGTAGAAATTAAACATGTCAAAAAGCCATCTATCTTTTATGTTTGTCTGTTACCATAGTTATCTAGGAGTATACACAAAAAATTTGAACATTCTACCAGGTCTGAGACTTGAGATATTGCAATTTTAGTATAAACCTACCACGTTTTTTACAAAAATAAAAATTTCCGATTAAAATATTTTTAGTATTTATAGGGGTTAAGATGGATCAGTAAATGCATTTTTTCCATCTTGTGGATGTAATACTTGAATTCCTTGCAAAATTTCATGGTGACATCACAAATAGTTTTTAAGATACAAATTTTTTAAGCTGCCAGTTACAATGCAAGACGCGATTTCCGAGGCTTGAAAACGCATAATATTTTAAAAGTAAAAAAAATGATATAAAAAAAGTACAAAAGATAGAGCAACAAAATTTGGTATTTTTTATTAGAATAGCAAAAGTAACAATTATGCCAAGTTTCATCAAAATCCAAAGAGATGGGTGTCATGACCTGGTTGATTTGACATGGAATGACCCTAGCTGAATTATAGGTTATTTATCAAACCATTTTTATTTATCAAAGCCTATCGTGTAATGGAGTGATGGCTGTACCGCTCAAAATAGGAAATCGATTCTTTCAAATGCTCTCTTGGCCTTTAGTGTGAGAAAAAGGTTCAGGTAGAACAAAAATTTGTCGTCAAAGGTCACACCCATATGGAAGTGGATAGTGTTCACTCCCTGATTGAAAGGAAAATTAAAAATTAAAAAAAAATACTTGCCCAGTGACTTTTTGAAATTGACCGAAGAGGCTAAAGTTTCCCCCTCCCCACTTAAAGTAAAAGAACTGTCTTTGGACTTTTCAAGAAATTATGGTGATCCGAAAGTCACAAATCTGAGATCAATAAAATACCTTGAAGGAAAAATTTAAATTAAAACCAGTTTTGATGATGGCTACAAAGACCTTCCACAAAGACCAAGACGATGCCCGCCAACACTTTCTTCATTTCCCCAACTGTTTCTGACGCCATTAACGATTCCAAAAAGTAAGTGGCACGATATGCAAGACCTTAAGAGTGTTATACCAGCATACTGTCACTTATTTTACGATTCTTTGCCACACGATTGATTACAGTTCAGTTATCTGTGAGCAAGACACAGAACTATTTTTAGTATCATATATAATTAAAAATCCTTTAATTGCAATTTTTTTACAATATTTACAGTTCCCCAAGTGCAAAACGCACGCGTAAGGTGTAAAAAGTTTTATAAATAATTGTAAGTATAATTGTTACTTTTATCTTGCCCTGAGTGTTAATTTTTTTTTTATTTCTGAGCATAACTGTAACCAGTTTTACTGACACCAGTTTGTTTATGTGGCAAACTGTCACCTATTTTACGATTCTCTGCCACACGATTGATTAGAGTTCAGTTATCTGTGAGCAGGACAAAGAACTATTTTTCAATCTCCTATATAATTGTTAATTTTATCTTGCCCTAAGTAAGGCTATAATATTAAATATTTTATAATAATCTAATGTGTCAATTTTTATCTCTGAGGAGAACTGTGACCAGTTTTATTAACAATAATAATCTTCTACATGATGTAGTCTTTATACATAATACTATATTAATAAACTATTTAAAACAATATCTTTGGTTATTTCAATCCTTCACAACTGGCGTAAAAATACATCTAAACTGTTTTAGAAGCCTATTTCTGTTCTTAAAATGTGTTTTTTTCAGTGCTAGTTTAGTAAGAAATTTTAGGGTTTTCGCATTGACTATGTCGTGAATAGACCTTTTAATCCAATGCATTTAGTTTGAGGCAAAAATTTGGAAGTTCGGTGTACGCGGGACCAGAGTCGCTGCCATCGATGTTGTTATTATTCAGCTGAATTTACAGTGCTGCAAAAACTGTAAAAAAACACCAAAACATAAACATAACTTTCAGTTATAAAATGTTTCATCCTTGGTTGAGAAGAGTGGTGATACTACTGGTAATATCATATGTTACGTGTACTTCCATGTACGCCGCTCGAGATCGCACCACCGTCAATAGGCTTCACAATCGCCTATGATATGAGAAGTCTACTTACGTTAGTGTTTTTAGTATTTTTTTTATTTAGTATTTTTATTTGGTTTCCATGGTAACTATTGTTTAGAATCTGTGCTAAGAAAGGATGCTAGTTTGCTATAAAATGTAAATCACATTAGAGGGGCCAATATAATTAAATAATAGAATTTACAATTCTTTCATTCTAATTAATATTGTATTTAGCAATGATACGTCGTATGTAGAGGTTTTCGTAGTAGTAAATACTAGTAAGTCAGAAATACAATTAACCATGCAAGTTTCATAAAAAATAGCTGGTTTAGTAAGTGTAAAGTAATTAATTCAAATTATTAATGTAAAAAAACTCAACAACAATTGACCACCTATTTAATTTTATAAAATGTTTTTCTCTCTCCTTAAAAGTCATGTTTTATTACTTATAAGGTACCATGTTTAGATTAACGAGTTGTTACTCTACACTTTGTTTGCACTTAATATAAAAAAAATCGTAAATATTTGTAACTCGATACCACGCAATAATATCACACACTTCTTTTAAACTTACATTAATCACTTTAAATTAAGGTGTGTACTTACTATAATAGTTGACCCATACGTACAAGTTATTTTCAGATACTTGTTTTAAACTTTATATGCTAATGACTAACTATTCGGACACAGCCACCGGCGCCGGCTATACAGGGTGTCTCTGAACTCTCTACCGACCTTTTCAGGTATCATTCCAGGACCAATGACAAGTCAAAATATCATATTTAAAATTTCCAAAAGTACCCGTACAGCCGCCATTTTGTATTTTTTAAAGACAATACTTAATTTAAGAACGGCTCAACGTAATAACTTGAAATTCGGAACAGATCTTATTTAAGTAAAGCAGGAAAAAATAATCAATTTTTCATCATACATCAGTACGGCCACATTTTATATATTTTTTCATTCTTTTTTATCCGTTCTTTTTTATCAGGGACTAATTTTTTATCCGTATGTAACATAATTGTAGTTTAAAATTGACTTCTCATTAATATAAAAATATTTGTAACTAAAACAGGGATAAAAAATATTTATGCAACTAAATTCACTCTTCAGCTTATTATATTTTAATACATACAACAAAATTCTGCCATCTGTGAGTTACCCTAGGTAGTATGTCAACAAACTCTCTTGGTAGCTGGGCCAAGTAAACAGTGAGAGGGCAACATGCAATATTGCTGATATGAAGTTGTCAAGGTCAAGGTTGTGGCTACTGTCGATTGTAGATACTAGCTGTCAAACCTCTTCATTCTTTATTCCTGTGTAGGCGGATGACTATTCCGGAAGTTGTAACACAAAAAAGTAGTGCTTTGGTGATATAGATTTATTTCACTTTTAATTGAAACAAATTAATGTCAAAAAATTAATTATTGTTTGAAATAATGAGTGTTATGAAATGAAAAAATGGCTTTTTTCTCTGTGTGTGCTGTTATTTGCCAAGGTTAAGTCATTCAAAACTATCACCACAAAACATGTGCTTTTTGCAATATCTTGAGCAAGTAGAATATAATAATTAATTATTCTCAAATAACTGATTTATAAAAAATAGTCTATGGATAAAACTAAAGTGTTTCCATTTATGACGAATTATTACTTACACTGTTAGTGGCCATTTTGATATAAAAAATTCACAAAAATCCCTAGACCTCTTTACTGAAAAAGGCCCTGTCCACCATATTTGTTTACAGAGATTCTACTCCACAATTCTTATTTACTGTATACCGGTTTTATATAGCCGCTGTCGCTCCGATACAGTAACAAAACGGTTTAATACACAAAATTCACAATCAATAGTAAAAAAAGCTTTGAAAAACTCCTATGAATCGGTTTTAGTACCCCTTCGTAATTAAAATTCGCTAACAAGATTTTAACTGCGAAATGATAATAATTTACGTACTATATGTAAATATTCTAGGTAAATATTTCTAGGTTATGCTGGATGTAGGGTCCACCCCCTAATTGGTTACCCCAATTCCGTAATTACTATAAAAATTACTATAAAACTCTCATGCAATGAGGCTAGTTGAGGGCTCCACTCCAATACCACTCATTGTGTTCGCTGAATAACCTACGGCTCTTCGTTTAAATCCCCTTCTTAGTTCCCCTCATTTCAATATAAAAAATAAAAATAAAAAAATTGAGAGTTGTGAAATAATACTTAACTATGTATTATTCTAGGTATTACGATCAGAATTGTATGTTTAAAAAAAAAATTGGAGATACTATTATGATAACTTATGACTGGAGTGTATTTCAGAAAGAATGGAAGTGGGGAAAAATATCTGTTTTGATGGAAGTAGGTTGTACCACAAAACAGGAAGGCAAAAGAACGATATTTGTAGTTTAATAAATATATTGGCATTCATTACAATTCCTTCATTTCAGTTTTTAATGGTGTAAAACTTTAAAATTTACCTAATTTCCTAAAATATTACTGTCAAGGCAAATAAAAAAAACTTCAAGCTTCTAAATACAATAATACAGTAGTTACTAACAAAAGTATGTTAAATAATGGTTAAAATATTAAAATTACCATACACATCAAAGAACGTATGTTTTAGCCGTAGGACCAGGTCAGTAAATAACAATCAAAGTAAAACAATCAGTTGCTTGATATAGCAATTCGTTCCGACTCACAGTCAAAAGAAGAATACGTGATATTGAAAATCATCATGATAATTTTTAAGTTTGATAATTTAATTGATATTGGTACTGTGCAAGATATGTCTATGTGCAAAGTGAAGGTTCTGAGTAAAATATTATAGTAGTTGTAAAATTACATCTACATGGGGTTAATTCCCCGCAAAAATAAATAAACATTTAATTATGTTTAATTGTGTGGACTGGGGGGCAAAAATTCATAGAAACAAACTTGTAGTAACTTGAAAGATGTTCGCGAAGATTGCCTCAGATGTTATAATTTGGCCGCTAGAGTAGAAAAAATTAATGTCATATTTATTTTGGGTAAAAATGTTTGGTCGCTAAATTTTGAAATCAGATAGTTTTCTGGGGCAGGAAATAAAAAAGCTTTTTTTATTTTAAATAAAAATACTGTACTGCCACCTTTTTAAATTAAACATTAACTTAGTACGCACTAAAAGATAAATCAATTGTGTAATCTGCTATTTTAGTTAAAATTTTTGTTGAATTGTAAAATTTAAATTAGCATGCTATCAGGTAAAGTCAATGATGTACTTCCTAATGAGTTCGTTAGAAATTAAGTGCCATCCCAAATAAAGAACCAATTTTTGGGAGGACTATCGTGCAAATATGATACTGTCTTACCGGGTGTCCCATACCAACCTTGCACCTCTTTTAAAATTGTACAAAAAAAAAAAAATAAATAAAATAGTGCCGTTGTAGGTAAACATATTTTGCTCTGTTGATTGACACTGATTTCAATACAGAGGGGACCAGACGTTATTTTGAAGCAACTTAAAAATTTAATATTTAAAAACCCTAATCATACTGATTTAGAATAATAAATAGCATGACATTATTTTTTTTAACTGGGGGAAATTTAACATATATTATGTCTGAACATTTTACATATAACAGAACTTACCAAACATGTAAATGTCTAAGAACCTCATTTAAAATAATATGCCATCATAAAACATCAATTATCACGTGATTAGTTTTACTAAACATTTAAATACATGTTCATTAATCTCCGTCATGTTGTAAATTTAATAAAAAAACATTGTGCCGAGACATTTTTGCTTAAAATCTAAATTTCAACCTCAAATATTCAATAAACTGCTAAAATTACGCGTACAAGATCAAATTGTAAAGTTTTATTAAAAACCGTGTAAAACTAAAAAAAATTATTTAAAGTGAGAGTTTGTATTTGACATCAGTGACTTCCGGTCTGGAGAGGTAATTTCAGATACACCCTGTACATTGAAATTACTCTCGGTGAATAGACCGCTTTTCCTATAAAGGCACAATTGGTTAATGTTAATTTCTTAAAAAGGGTGTTTCGGTAATCCGCGACTTCCAGTATGTTGGCAATTTTCTCAGTAATACAGGTCGGTAAGTTTAGTTCTCGCTTGGGAATCACTCTGTAGTAAGTGATATATAGGAGATCTACTTTACCGACAATTGACGAATTTCTGATACCCCGATGAGTGAGTGAGTGAGTGAGTCAGTTACACATTCGGGAGTATATAATTTAGATAGACTTCTCATCGCCGGGACAATTCTTCCACTCCAACAGCAACTGCTGGTGACAAACCCGTTCAGGGAAATGGAATAACTTCTACAGCTACAAATGATGTTGAAGCAGCTCTGCGATCTCTAATTGGTTCTGATTAAATACATATTTCTGCCTGCTAAAACCTTTCCCAACGCCGTCTGGCAAATAAATGAGCTCTTCAAAACTCAGTTTTTTTATATCCTCTTTTGGGAGGGCTTGAGGCCATCCCCAAACCCATCCATCAATGTCAAATGGTAACAACTTAAAAATAACGTATATATATATATATAATTATATAATATAATATATATAATTATAATATATATAATTCTGCGGTACACAGCACCTGAGTCAGTATATGTAAAAAAACTAAACACTAAAATTAAAATTAGATCTCTCTTTTATTAAACATCTCTAAAGATTAAAGATCCCTAAATTATTAAAAATAACGTAACAGAATAACATAAAAATAACGTAACAGCATAACATAAAAATAACATAACTACATAACGTAAAAAATTCTTTTTTTCATATGATTTGCATGTTAAATCAGGAGATGATAGTATGACTTCTTCCATTGTTGCCATACCAATAAATAAACATGGAAGTTATATGGGAAAGAGACATTTTTACGTTATTACTACAAAACCAAAGGAGATATGGCATTGGTGTAAATTACAAAGTTGCTCTTCAACGAGAGCTTCCAGATGACATTTATAAAATGACATGTGTTAGCATTTGTTTGTAACATATCATTGTAAAGCTTAGCTTATTTCAAGTAAGTATTTTGAATCAGAAGTCATTTATAATAAAATAATTACCGGGTTTCCCCGTAAATTTTGATATCCCGTAAGTTTTTAATTCTCGTAAATTTTTAAGCCTTTTTGAAATGAATTGAGATAACATAATTCTGTTCTCACCAAAACGTTTGTATAAAACAGACGTTTCTAATGATGTATAAATATGACATATATTTGTATTCGAAATTTGCAAGATTAGAACCTGTGACTCCCAGTTTTTTAGGCACCTTGTTTTTATACGACGTTAAAAAAATTTTAGGTTATTCTTTGGGGTCAGAGTTTCGTTGGAAATAATTGGATGAACGGATCGGAGAGGAGTGAAATCCTCATACATGACTGTTGGTCGCTTAGTGTAGTGATAAATCACGATTTTATTTACCGACGATTACGTTCGCAAGAAGCCTCAGATCGACTTCAAACTAGATTTTAGGCATAATTTGTAAGGTCAAGTTCGTTTCTGGGGTAGTTCTGTTGAGACGATGGAATTGACTAACTCCGGAACTCCATAACTCGTGTCACGAGCCGGAACTGGCTAACCAAGGAACTGCCTAGCCGCCAGTTAGTGGATTGCAATGTGCGTAGGGTGAAAGTGGGTAACTGTTGCCCGGCGGAATTCACTAAATCGGCAGGTGAGCGAATTTTCACATCGAGCAGGGTAGGTCATGACGTCATAGTTGAGCTTCGAACGGCTGCAAGTTATCGGTTCTTTGATCTGGTTTCGATAGCCGATATAATCGAAATACTCCATCTTCTGTTGTCTGATCCCCTTCCTTGGTCCGTCGAGTCCTGATCTAGTCATCCTTGCATCCTTGCTCGTCCAAAAATGGAGGAAGGCGAAGTGACAACAGAACAATTGGAAAATAAATTTAACTTTGAAAATTCGTATAGTGAATGTTTACCAACCTTTAACAGGATTATGAAGTTATATTCTGTTGTTTTCAAAACTTGTAAGCTTACCAATGCCACTAGGCCTAAGTTTTATGGGCCTAATGGAATGTTCATTATAGGCCAACTGGGGTTTCACGTTTAGTATAGGCTATTTAAGTTAAGCCTTCTTAAACATTTTCGTAGTTCAGGCTTTAACCCTACGAGTGTTATTTGTCGATTTTTCGGCCCAGCTTTTCAGCTTCTCCGAGCGTTTGAGTAGATTTTTCGACGGTTCGAAAACGTGACGTAACTTTATAGACTCCGACCTACCTTACCTGGTTAAACAAATATCTTCATAAATTAAAAATACCTAAAATTGTTTAAGTATGATTAGTTTTTTTTTTTTTTTTTTTTTTTTTTTTTTTTTTTTTTTTTTTTAATTGACATGCGACAAACTTTCCATGGAACTATTATAGCAGGCCTTTACAAAATTAAGAAATTCGTCAATATTGTCTAGCAGGCTTTATTATTTTTCGGAAGGTCTTTAAGTTACCAGTGAATGAATATTTGTTGTATTGATTCTTCATTTAATTAACAGTGGCAAAACAGAAAACTTCTGTTTAACCTCATTGTAGTAGGATCGGAGGTAGAGTATAATACTCCTAACATCAGATGTAGGTACCAATGCAAATCGGTTTGGTTTGAAGTTGATGAGGAAAAGTAACAAATTTATTTAGTCTTTAGATAGAATGAGCAATGTTTTAAATGGACTGTATTACTAATATGGGAAGTCTTCCTTCGCAGAGGGAGCATTTAATGCTAATTTAGCAAATACGGGCAGAAACGTCCTTCATTTCAATACAATATTTGCCTAACAAACGATTACACTAGGCCTATAGGCAATGTCAACTGTTCATTAGTTGGCTTTGTTCCAAGCAACAAAACATCAATTAATTAATGTTATTTTTAAGATGGATGTTATCCTTTTATTCATAGATACCTAATATATCATGGCCAGTTTCGCATCTTTAATAATTAAACGAATGAACTTCCATGCCATAAAAAAGGCGTCGCTCAGCGTTAATTTAGATGGTTAAATTCTTTTTGAAACTGAATTTCTTATAATACGGAAAAACATCTGTATTGCTTTCTATGCATTGCTTTTAGTGGTGGAAGCTCAGTGTTAGGTACTGGATTCCATGACTTGAAACATATTCACCTAAGAGTCGAAGAGCATGAAAGCTCGAAGTCTCATATAGAGGCTGTGAGGTCTTTTCTGGTTATAAAACAAAAAGGAAGCAAGAAGTAGAAGAAAGAAGACACATTATAAAAATTGTAATTGATGTCCTCTAGCTCATTGCTCAACAAGGGACAACTGAATCGCTTTATACTCTTGACGACGAAACAGATCATGGTATTTTTAGAGATAATTCGTCTCATGGGAAAATATGAAACTGTGATAGAAAAACATTTACAAAATGTCAAAATTAAAAGTCAAACTCTGCATTAAACAACACAATAAAAGGGTCTTTGAAAGACGTCATTAAGAAGAATAAAACCTCGTCGCAGCAGACCTGCCTACTTAGCGAATTTCCAATGGCTATATTTTTTTTAATAAACGAAATATTTGGTTTTATAAATGAGTAATATATTGAAGTTATGTAAAAATACTTGAATTTATTACTTAAATTTTTATCGAATTTTGGCCGAACCAAGGGGGCATGGAGGCGGAGCCCCCATCGAGCCATAGGCGAGTATAATATACTTTAACCGAATGGAATATGTATTTAGAAATAAACGGTATCAGTTAACTGACACATACTTTCTCCCAACAATATGAAAAAAGGTGTTAAAAGCTTCAAACATTAATGTCTTGATGACTCAGTTGGATAGCTACAGCTGAGCAGCGCTCATTTGACCCTACGCGCGTCTGTGGCTTTTAACAACGTACTGTGTTTACCGCTAAACAAAAAATTGAATTTTCTCCACAACCGCTTGACGTAGACCAATAATTTAAAATACTGGATTATTTAGTTTTTTGAGCTTAGTTTAATGGTGATGAATAAAATTTAATTCAAGGTAACAGATATTTTGAAAATAAAAAAAATTGATTTTTGAAACACTTTTTACTCCATAACTTTTGAACGCGCATTTTCTTGGAGATGCGGGTGGTGTCATTTTATTTACCATTTTAAGCTTAGTAAACCACAAAATTTTAATCAAAATCGTTAGAGCAGTTTTTGAGAAATTTGGATTTTTCACGATTTTGGAGGGGTATTGGGGGTAAAATACCCTTAAAAATAAAAAATTCAAAAAAATGAAAAAACGCCTGGAACCATCGTAAGTTTGGACCTACATACCAAATTTTAATAATATCGGACCATCGGGGCATTCTCTAGCTCTGTTAACATACTAGCGCTTCTCGAGTACATATCGCATTGCCTGGAGCACTCTTGAGGAAAGGAAACATCCAGACACACACGGACACACACACATAGACATCAATCTGACAACCACTTTTTTGGACTCAAGGGGTACCAAAATGGATAAATCCACAAACAACTCAAATTCGAAAATATTGACGAAAACAATACTTTCTCCATTTACTACTATGGTATTGGGGGAGAAAGTAATAATGAATACCTAAAAGTGATATTTCAACATTATCAGAGAGGAGTAACAATCTCGACAACATCGCCAATAACTCACATAGAGTAGAGAATATGACCGTAATGAACAACAATATCGACTATGAACATCCACCGATAATTGCGTAGGAAGCATCTAGTTTAAATTTGATATTGCGTTTGTTATTAATGGGCTTGACGTGTGTACCCTGTGTATATACTAGGGTGGTGCGTAAAAATTGAAGTTGGGAATTCAGAGTTGCTATAGTGCGGAAAAGTTGCAATTGGTATACACAAGAAAAACAAACAAAAAATTATTGAAATCGGAGTTGATCTTCCGATCGCGCAATCGGCCGAAAGTTTCATAAAATTACAAAAAATTTGAATTTTTTTTTAAAAAATAACATTATTTTTATTTTGTAATTTTTTAAGTTCCTATAGCGTTTTCTTTTTACTTTAGGCTTTGAAAAATGTAAATAAAAATTATTTACCTTCTAGAAGTATGTTTTCCGATCGCGCAACCACATGAAATTTTAACAAAAATCACTATTTTTTGACATTTTTGATAAACTTCAAAAAAATCATATGAGGCTTAAAGCTTGTTGATTTTGAATTTCATGCCGATTGTGCAGCTCTTCGCTTGTTTAGATAGTAATATTATCTAAACAACCCAGAACTCACCACGAGGAGGTGGCTGCACTTCGAGTTCCACCCACACCCTTCCCATCCATCCAACCAATGAGGGTGGGGTTTTTATTTACATTATTTACACATTGTAAGGTATCTTTCTTTGGCTATTAGTATTTTTTTCTCTATCGTATCTATATTGTTGTACCTGTTTACTTAGTACTGGTACATGGTTTAGGAATCACTCTGTATTTTGATTTGCTTTCAAAATTTGGCATGAGGGCTCTGGATTCTAGTGTGGCTCTGATGTAGCCGTCTCTTGATTCGGACCCACAAACCTTTAGGGACGCTTCAGTAATGAGCTTCACACACCTTTCAACAGCTTGTGTGTGACAGGGAAAATTTTTTACATCCCAATTAGGAATATTACCAGACCGAATAGACGAAGATATTTCATCGTCAGGTACATTCCGAAGAAGAGGAGGAGAAAACACCCTTGTGTTAGTCCAATCAATCAATTCCGTGTAGTCTACTGCATTAAAGTTCAAAGTAGGCGTGATGAAGTTTCTAACGGTTTTGCTCTTTGAAGGTATCTGTCTTGCTTTTAAGATTCGTCTGAGGCCTAGCTCCCGAATATGTATCCTCTTATCAAAGATCATAGCGATAAGGATGTTCTCGGGGTGAGCGAAAAACGCGTTCCTTTCAATCACTGGATGCACTATTGCTTTCAAGTCGTCCGACAAATATCGCGAGGTTTGTATTGCTCTATAAACGTGATGTGGTCCATCTGTTATGTACCTACTGCACTTGATCTCAAACCAAACTGGCATGTAAGATCTTAAAATGTATGTTACTAACTCCTTTAGAGCATCAGATGGATTTTCTTCACTCACATACAACCGAAGAACTCTATTTGCACACGTGAGCCATCTGACATGCGAAATTGGGCCCGGATCACGTTTAGATAAGTCCATTGGAAATTCTCCACTATTTATTGCTTGGCTTATGTCATAAAGGTACTGTTGATCTTTACTCAGCAGTTTTCTGTCCACTTGAGGTAACTCACAAGCAATGGGTTGAAAATTAATAACTGGAAGATTGTCGCAACTATTTAGTTTCTGCCCAATCGGCCCACTAAATGATTTTGGACCCGTTGTTGTTCCATCCAAATGTAAGAACAGATGACGGAAAGGTAGCTCAATAAAGTGTAGCATACACACTGCCCACTGGAGTGGCCGTCCAAGATGCATTTCAAGTTGCCTGATTGCACCACTTTTCCACCCTGTATTTGTATTTGTACCATCACAACCTACAACATCTAAGGTTTCTAATGCAATTCCCTGTTTGTTGAGGTACAACACAATTGAATCCGCTATGTCTTTAGCTGTTCCAGACTTGGGAGACACATGCCCTAAATAATGGGAACCAGGTTCTTGTATGATCGCGTAATGTTCTTCTTTAACTGTTCGACGGAATTGTTTTGATTCAAATTTCTCAATGACTAATGTGTCGTCCTTCCGCCCATCAAAATATAAACCATGTGGTTCAATTGATTTCTGATCTTCTTGTAATTTTCGTCTACAGAGGCTCTTCGCCCTTCTTATTTTGTATCGATCAACAACATTGGAGGTATCTGCTTCAGTAACTAAACCGATGTCTTCTAAAACACTTGATGCTATGGCAGCAGCTGCTCGATCTGACACACCGTATCGGTCACAGTGTAATGCAGTAGCTTGTAGCTTAATTTTCATTTGCCAAGGGGACTTTTTCCTTGTAGAGGCGGTAGCTTTGTACTCATCGTCATCGTTATTATCAGTTGTTTCGCAATCGGAAAAGTTACCCTTAGCTGTAATTACATTGTCATTTTCCTCCATTTTATTCTCGTTTGGCTTAGGAGATAGTCTTTTCAGCGTATAGCCTTTTCTTTGGAGCCTATTATTAAGTTTTCTGGTCTCCTTTTGATCAACAGTGCCAATTTTTCCCAATCTATACTTTCTCTGAAGGTAAATAAACCTGTGTTCAATAACTGGAATTTTGTTTGGCTTCTCACACAAACAGTTTATTGTAATAGTACAGTCACAAAGATCTGGAGTTTTCTTACATGAACAATCTAAATGCATCTCACACTTGCACGCTGAGACATCAAAAAGTTGAGATGCTTGGCTTTTTAATGCGTCAACTTTTTCTATGAACTTTGGTTTACTCTTGTCCCGATTGTACGATTTCATTAGGTTAAGATACTTATCATAGTAAGATTTAATCAACTGAATTACTCTATAATAAGTAACAGTAGGGATTGACGCTTTCTGGTAAATAAGGATCACTTTTCGTTCCACAGTGTTGCTGACAGCCGAGAAACTAACTTTAGTGTTGTTAAGCTTACTTGCTAGCACAAACTGTTCCTCAAAACAACATCTAAGCACATCTTCATAGCTTGGAAGAATGTTTGGCGGGAATTCTCTCGGATCACCAAATATAGGGCACCGAAACGCCTGTCTAGTTACTTTTTTCATCGGTGCTGATGTAGCCATTTCGGTTACAAACCTAAGCACTAAACACTAAAGTCACGAACTACAATGTAAACTATACTGTTAAGACACAAGGCACTTCAATGCTTACTCTAGCCTATCAACACGTAGAGTGACAACTTATTGTGCAAAGCCCACCGATCGATGCGCGCGCACAACGTGGCAGACATCTGACAGGAACACTAGCGCTGTTTCGCAACGTGGTTGGTGGCCGCCAGATGCAACTTGATCAAGGCAAGGTCTTAGAAATGTAGTAGGCCTGAATCTTTTGGCCACTTGCATGATCGTAAGGTACTATCTGATTTCAAACCGTTTGGATTTTGTAAATCTGTATTCAAAACTTGAGTTTTTCTTAGCATAATAATTTGGCTAAAAATAGTGATTTTTGTTAAACTTTCATGAGTAGTGTCAAATTGTTGGTGCTGGCTCAGTTCAAGGTCACCTGAGGGATGACGTCATCGAGGTCAATGACCTCACCGATGACGTCATCGATGACGTCATAGATTGCGTCATCGATGACGTCATCACCTATGACGTCATTTCGATGACGTCACACCCATGACGTCACAGAAATGACGTGCTGATGACGTCATCACCCCTTACGTCATCAAAATGACGTCACCGACGCCACTAAGGTCAAGGTCACGCCGAAACTTAAAATTTTTTGGCACTTTTGCCGTTTCTCGCACTACGCTCCGAGTTTCAGTCAGAGTCCCCGTGACCTTGACCACTTGGAGCGAATATTCGACGAGAAACGGCAAAAGTGCCAAGTTAAACTCGAGTTTCTGACATGACTCTGCCTAAACGGCCAATCGGTTATCCCTCAGGTGACCTTGAACCAGCACAACACCAACAATTTGATATTACTGTGACCTAGAAAACCTAACAAAGGAGCGCCGACACCGATGCGCACCCCACGACAGTCACCGAGCGACTGACCTCCAGGCTCCGCGTACTCTAGGTATATCGGCTTGAGAGACTAAGACTCCAAACTGTCAGGAATGGGAGTAACTAACTGAATTTTGCAAGGAAAAGTCATCTCATCCAACATTCTAAACAAATCTTCATCAGTAAAACTTACATTAGTCTGTTTGGTATAAAACTTAGGGTGTCCGCGCAACAGTTTGCGCCACTTAGCTAAAGTCGAAACCCTTTTGACTTTGAGTGGTGGACAGTGAGCAACTAATAAAGTCTTAACACGGTTAAGTTTCTTACCTAAAGCGTCCCGCGACATGGCTTCCCTCACAAAAGTCCGCACAATACTGAGAGACTGCTTGTAGCGCATGAGTCAAGGGAAAAGAGGTGGGGGAAACAGCAGGAGTGGGGGAAGGTCACAGTGGTGGGGGAAGGTGAGGTTGTACGCTGGAGTATCGCATCACTTCACCATGACCTGTCCTACAGTCAATACACTGTTCTCTTGGCCCGAGTTGGCACTAGAAGAAACATTTCTGTACAGCTTAGGCTGTGAGAGCCGAGGAAGCAAAGTCAAAGTGGAAATTGTGTTAAACTCCAAGATGAAGAGTCTCCTAAATAAACTAATTGTATCCCTGCAATCCCCTATAACATTAGAGAAATACCACTTTATAAAGCGACACCTTATTCTTTGGCAAAACGAAGTGGAAATGGAAAAGATCACAGTAAAATTAATCTAACCTAAAATTTGGACTGGACACTCATGGCGATACCACGTGGCGTGCAAACGCCACCCTAAACATTACAAGTTAGGTTATTGAGCACCTCTGGTACGATAACCGACGTGCTAGAGTTATGATGTATTATGAGTGTGATGACCTTGAGTCAAAACACTGAAATACTACAAGTCGATATTGTCCCAGAGGTAAAGTGTAGTGACCTTGAGTAAAATCAGAGAAAATCCAAGCCATGTTTGTCCAGAGTTAAAGTGTAATGACCTTGAGGCAAAAAATTTGTAAAACACTTACATGAACAGAGTCGAAGAGCAGCGATGCTTACCGCATGCAAGCCTGAGACATACTGGCTGAGCGCCATCGCGTAGCTTAGGGACTCGATTAAGGTGGGGGTATTGGCAACACTTAGAGTAGAAGTGTAGTGGGTGACCTTGAACCAGACTTAGAGTAGAAGTGTAGTCGGTGACCTTGAACCACCCCTGAGGGGTGGACCCCCCACCCCCACCCCCACCCCCCCCTCTACCCCCCACCCCCCACCCCCACCCCCCACCCCCCACCCCCCACCCCCACCCCCCCACCCCCACCCCCACCCCCCACCCCCACCCCCACCCCCACCCCCACCCCCACCACCACCCCCACCCACCACCCCCACCCCCACCCCCACCCCCACCCCCACCCCCACCCCCCACCCCATGGGGGTGGACCTCCACCCCCGGGGTGGACCTCCGCCCCATGCCGCCCCTTCGGGGGAGACCGGTGGGGATATAAGGCGGCCCGGCCACAGCCGGCTCGCAGTCCGCTCCCGAGCGTTGAACGTGAACGATCGGGACGGACCGCCATAGGCCTCACTAAACACTGAAAGGCGCCTTCACTGTTTAGCGAAGTCTACTCTAACTTTAAGACTTGTATTATTTTTAAGATATTGCGCTTGCGTATGGGTATTTGGAATTGTTTTATATGTGAGTGTTTTACTTGTACCCTATGTCTCCTATGTGTCTTGTTCGTGTTTTGTCTTGTTGTCTTTTATGTCATATGTGTTTAATGTGTATATGCTTGTTCCAGCACGTACCATGTTGAGCTCAACCTATTTTGTAAGTGTGTGTTATATCTATCTAAAGTGTATACGCTTGTTTTAGCACTCCCCCTTGAGCCTTTTTCACAGCTCAAAGTAAATTGTAATGATAGGGACGGGAGTAGGCCCCCGTGTAAAATCATTTTTTACCAACGTTAGCATGGGTCCTCTCAGGCATGCAATATTGCGGCTGGGTTGGGACTTGGTCCGTTTGTACGCTGGCATGCAGACCACAGCTGTGGCCAATTTGCGGCGGCCTCTGCACTCGGACCGAGGACGTGTAAGCCACTAGGGCTGTCCTCAACCTCTGTTTCCCTTCTGGAAACCAAAATTATATAAATGAAGTTTGTTAGCTATTTGTGTTTTTGCCCCCAAGGCCCCCGAACATTCGTGGTTCGCCATGGATGAACGGGGGCCGAAATTTTTTAATGTTCGTGTGGCCTTGACCCACAAAGATTTTTAAAAATTTACTGCATTGCTAAAGTTAAATATTAAAGATAGGGTACGGGAGTAGACCCCCGTGTAAAGCTATTTTAAACCAATTGTAGCATGGGTCCTCTCAGGCATGCAATATTGCGGCTGGGTTGGGAACCGGTCCGTTTGTACGCTGGCATGCAGACCACAGCTGTGGCCAATTTGCGGCGGCCTCTGCACTCGGACCGAGGACGTGTAAGCCACTAGGGCTGTCCTCAACCTCTCTCAAAATTATGTAAATGTTTTGTTAGCTATTTGTTACCAATGCAGTAAATATTTAAAAGTCTTGCGTGGCGAAGGGAACACAACATTGGATGTTGCCCTGTTGTCATAGTTGGGTCTCTTCGGAGGCTACAGCGATGGCAACCTAAATGCCCCAGGTGGGGCTTTATTTTTTAAAGTTTTTCCGTGACCTTGACCTAAATACAGTAGTTTTCTAAATTCTTAATGGTTAGGTATTACTAACATACAAGTCTGCTGTTGTCCATAGTTGGGTCTCTTTGGAGGCTACAGCGATGGCAACCTAAATGCCCCAGGTGGGGCTTTATTTTTTCAAGTTATTTTGTGACCTTGACCTAATTATAGGAAAGACTGCTCCAGCATTCCCCCCCCCCCCTCCACCCCACACCTCCACCCCACACCTCCACCCCACACCTCCACCCCACACCTCCACCCCACACCTCCGCCCCACACCTCCACCCCACACCTCCACCCCCCCCCACACCCCCCCCCCCCAACCCACCTCCACCCCACACCCCCACCCCACACCTCCACCCCACACCTCCACCCCACACCTCCACCCCACACCTCCACCCCCAGCCCCGCCCCTACCCCTACCCCTATACCCTTGGGTGGGGCTCGCCCGTGGTCGGTGGGGATATAAGGCGGCCGGGTTGCATGCACCTCTCATTGGACCACCAACACTCGTGTTGACCGGTGCTCCTGCTCTTTGCATTTTTATATTGCATCTTTATATTACATATTTTCACTTCACTTCTTCACTTTTAAAATGGGTTTGAAGGGTTTGAAATTGAAGAATTACCCTCCAGCTTCTGCTTCTTCTGCTAACCCCACTTCGGCTGTCCAGTCTACTCCACCTTCTTCGTCTGGGACCACTACGATGCAGTACTCGGTCCTGCGGCAAGCGCTGGCTGTAATCACGACTGTGACCAGCCTTCTGCCATCGATGCCAGCGCTAACCAATACAACTGCCGCTGGGGCCAGCCGAGGATTGATTTGTTCTCCAGCTGTCTCCCTTTCCTCGGACTCCAACTCGGATGCTGCCGTTTTCCAGACGGAGGAGGACGACAAGAAGAAGAAGAAGACTTAAACCAACCCGTCGATCTATCTTTTCTCCTGACGCTCCCTATCCTACTATTGATATGACATCCAAATTTACCTTACCAACCATCGACCTAACACGTTCTCCTACCCCACCCAAAATTGTTTGCTCCCTTCCTCTTCACCGTGTAAAGTGTTCTACCCCTATTCCTTCTAGCCAGCCTAAACCTGACAAGCTCCAAAACACTCCAATAAAGCGTCCAACACAAAAACGTAAGCGTGTTAAAGTCCCTGCTGGCAAGGGTAATAAATGCGATTACGTGTATATGTCAAAAGACTTTGGGGTTCTTTGCTGTCAGAAGTTTGCTGTTTTAGATGAAGACCGTTGCCAAACGCACTTGAACAAAAATATCAATCTTCCGAGAGTAAGACCCTACAGTCTTAACAACATTAGGTCTAAAACATCCCAACCCAGACATCCCCACAGTCCGCAACCGCTTGATATTAGAAGACTTAAAGTGGATGAAAAATATTATTTTATTGTTCAAACGTATGGAGCTTTTGATGCAAATGTAGAAATCATTGTAAAAGGTGATGGCAACCTTCATACAATGAAAGTACCCGTTCGGATGGTACAAAGACAATTTTTCATCCACAAAAAAGGCTATCTAATACGAAGGGAAGGATGCCAATCTGTGTGGGAAATGGATTAGGATGTAGGCCCACCAAAAAAAAAAGAAATTCTAAATTGTTAGGTTGTGTTGGACAATAAGTAAAAACAGAAATTCTTTTTCCAAATTATTTTTTCCAAATTTAGTCCTAACCCTCTTAAAGTAAGGGAGAGGGGTATTATACAAGTCAAGGAATAAAAAAAAAAACACTTGACTTGTATAATACTTTAACCTGGCGGTGATGTAAAGTCACTGGGACAATCTCAAACCGTGTCCTTGAGGGTGAAGACTAAGTTACAAAAATCTTTAACAAATAAAAACTTACCTCCAAACACTTGTAGCTTGCTACAAGTGTTTGGAGGTAAAAATTTTTCAAAGTTTGAATGACCTTGACCCATATAAATTACTGTTTAAAGTAAAGTGCTAACCTTACAACTAATGTCGTGTATCACGTGATACCCCCCACTCTAACGCTCTTACTAAGCCTGTATGAGCCGTTCATTTGCTTCAGTCTGTTTCTGTACTCCGTGTAAACATGTCACGGTACAATTACAAAGGTGGTGACTTCTTGATAGATCAACACAATGCTTGGGAAGTGCTAAACCGGCATAGAATGGAAGTTGAGTATTGTATAAGACGAAATGGGTCTACATTTTATCTATGTATTATAAACAACCAAACTCATAAGTATGAACACTGGACAAAAATTAATTATAACAACATAGATGAGCTGTTTGCTTGGGTTTTTGAGGTGTGTAAAGTTATTGAAGAAACCAAAATGATGGGTGTGCTAAAGGTATGTAAAACCGATGACCGCGAGGACTAAGGGAAAGTTAGTAGAAGTCCTTAAGCTACCCCCCCCCCCTACCCACCCCCACCCCCACCCCCTCCCTCACCCCGGGGTTACCCCCACCACTAAAAATGGGTATATATAGGAGTGGTGATCAACCGTCTTCTCATTCTGCTTTACACTGTTAAGCTGAACACCACCATGTCTGCTATGAACCTCCCAGCCTCTACCTCTGGCCCAGCCGCCTCCAACTCCAGCCCGAGCATTGGACCAATCCGATCGGGGCCTACGTCAAGGAGTCGTGTCCGATTCTCCGGCTTTGGTCCTGTGAGGAAGGAGTTGCGGAGCAGCGGAGCTTCTCAACCAACCACGACGGATGCATCAACTCAGACTTCACCAAGCATCATGGAGTGGTACGACGAAGTCATAGAGCAAAGGGACAGACTGCTAGAGAATACTCGCAGTGAGCTACTTTATATCCGGAGTAAATGGGAAAAACTGATTAAGAAGTGTGAAAGCCTGTTGGACAGTGACGATAGTGAGGATGAGAGTGGATAGGTGTGTGGGTAAAGACTCGGACTGGGACTTGTGTGTTTGTATGAATGTGTGTGTGAATGCGGAATACAGAGCGGGGGATAGATCACTCTGTGGCAATGGACTAACATGCCACTTAGTGATCTATCCCCCGTTCTGGTAATGTTTTTGGATGGCCTTGACCCACTTTACCAAGGCTAGCTAGTACCCCCACTACTGATAAGTGTATATATACGGGTATTAACGTGCAGTTTGGTTATTCTGCTTTGTACCGCTTAGCTGAATACAGCATTGTAACATGGCTTTTAACTCCAAAACTTCTCAGGCTTCCTCTTCTTCTTCAAGAAGGCGTGCTGCCAACGTCCTGCCTGCTACTCGTGGACCTGCTCGACCATTTCACAGCATAACTGTTGCTCGGGCAAACGCTTGCAAAGCTCCGATGCTACGGACCTTGCTGGAGGTAAGCCAAGACGGACAAGGCTTGCTCAGTCCTGGTCAACGGCAGGAGCAAGAAAGGCGTATGGCGTACTTCAGGCTGCAGGGTGTAGTTCCCAGCTTGAAGTTAGGCGATCCGAGAGTAGCAAGCATCAACGAGGCAGCGGACTACATATCACACCTTCACAGTGTTTTAGAAGTAAAGGACCAACAAATTGAAAACTTAAAAGAACAATTGAAACAATTTAACTTTAATCCTGTGGAGTTTGTGGAAGCAGTGATGAGTGATAGTGATGATGAAGGAACTGAATATATATTGGGTATGTAATGAAAGACTTGGACAGGGACATGTGTGTGTGTGTGTGTGTGTAGAATACAGAGCGGGGGATAGACTACTTTGCGGCAATGGACTAGCATGCTGCTTAGTGGTCTATCCCCCGCTGAAAGGGTAGCATTGGATGACCTTGACCCACTTTACACCAAGGACAACCGGTTAACTGGTATAAAAGAGGGGGTCTATACATCTCGACTTCATTCTGCTTTGAGCCTTCTAGGTAACAAGTAGAGTTTGTAGACATGAGTGGTTCAGTAATCATTGGTAAGGAATGGGAGTATGTAAGCATAAACTATTTAAACTGTAGAGAGATGTTGAAGAATGTGTATGATAATGTTAAAAGAATGGTTGTTGAAGAGGGTAGGGTAGTGATTGTAGCGTGGAAGAAGAAACAGTATACAGGACAACAAGTGAGAGCAAGTGACTTTGGGGGGAATAGTGTGTTTGAAATTGGACGAGCGAACTTGGTGAATTTGGACATTGTGTTTTGGGACTTGGAAAGGTTGATGGAAAGTAGTGGCAAACATGGGGAACTTTTAATTGGCAGGGCGGACAGAGTATATAACTAAGTGTTAAAGACTGGGGACTTGTATGTGTGTGTAAAGACTGGGACTTGTGTGGAATACAGAGCGGGGGATAGATCACTTTGCGGCAATGGATTAGCATGCTGCTTAGTGGTCTATCCCCCGCTCATAGGGTATTATTGGATGACCTTGACCCAGTTAAAAGTAGAGGGGAATGGGTAATGTGGAGGGGGAATCAGTATATATGTAGGACCAATGAAGAGCACATTTAGTCAAGCATTTGTCTAGACATCCGCTGCAACCTACCACTAGCAATGGAAAGCTACAGCGTGGAGTTCATTCTTTTGGAAGAAGATATTAATGAAGTTGTGCAACTTATCGAAGAGAAGACAAGCCTAGGCACATTGGAACTTGTAAACTGTGAACCTTTGGACAATGCCGCAATAGATAAGATTGCATATTTCATGACGCATTTACATACTGAAAATACAACTAATATGGAGTTTGTTCAGTACCTCTTTGCAAACCAAGTGAATGTGCGAATAACTATTACCTGGTGGCAATAAAGTGTGTAAAATTCTTGGCTTGGACTTGGACTTGGACTTGAGTGTGGTCTGCGGAATAGAGCGGGGGATAGATCACTTTGCGACAATGGACTAGCATGTCGCTTAGTGGTCTATCCCCCGCTCAAAGGGTATTTTGATGTGACCTTGACCCACATAAGATGTATAGTTGGTGGGAGTATAAAAAGGGCAAACCAATTGGATAGATACACCACTTTCATACCATGGCTCCACTTGACAACACCGTGTTCCATCGCGACAGAATTCTTTCAATTCTGGAGGTAATACCTGTAGAAGTTATAGAAGCAGAGGACCAACTACCTGCGGTTGATCAGGAAGAGGAGGAGGAAGAAATAATGGATATTGAAACGGACTCTGACGAAGCTGGTTCATCGGGCAATGAAGTGGACTTGCACGCCTACGAAACATTAGAGTCATCATCTGAGTCGGAAATGGAATTCCAATTGGAAATTGAAGAAGAAGAAGAACAAGACACTCCTCATCGTCCAATGGATAGGATGTTAGTTGCCAGAAGAATTATGTATTGTCATCGCTGCTTATTCCGTGATGAGGATGATTCCGACTCTGATGGTGATGTTTCACCTTTGTAAAAGCTTAAACAAAAAGTTAAAAAAAAGAATGTGAGCGGGGGATAGAGCACTTTGTAGTAAATGATGCTGCTTAGTGCTCTATCCCCCGCTCAAAATAATAATTCTAAATGGCCTTGACCTACAAATTTTGCTCAAACAGACGTTTTTAAAAAAACTTGTACAAATTATTGAATCTAGACCAAATATCATCAATATATCAAGCCTACTGATAAATTTATTACAAACGGTTGTGTAAAGGCTAAATTTAGCACATGATTCATAACCTGTTTTATATGACGTCACTTTCCCCACCTATCTGCCTCGGATATAAAGGGTCCCGGTCGAGCACGCTGCTCATTATTGCGTGGACATTCACAGAGTGTGCATTCAAAGCCAAACTGTTTGAAATGGCTCTTTGCGACATTTGTGGGGAAATCTTTCAAGACGAAGATCTTTTCACCCTACACAGAGAATTACATGAAGACGAAGATAGAAAAGAAGATATTACCATGGATGAAATAGACTTAGACTCAATTGACCGGTTTTTGGAAGAGCACCAGAAGCAGACGAATTACTGGGACAGCTATCTACAGCAAATGCAAAGAAGAAGACCTAGTGTGATACAATTTGCTGGTGCTGGACCATCTACTGCTACAAGACCTATTGAAGAAGAGGACACCGAAGAAGAGGACACCGAAGAAGAGGATATGGAAGAAGAAGAACTGGAAGATGTAAGACAACTGCGCACCACGGCCTTGCCAGGACGAGTTGTAACACATTTCAAAATTAATAACGTTCAATTGGAATTGGAAACATTTATAACCCAGGCTAAGGAACTTGTTGGTCAAACGTTGAGGGAAGAATTACAAAGGCTAAATTTTATTAAATTTGGAATGGTGTTAGAGGCTATGTTTAACAATACTGATGGTGAAACAGCATTGAGAGCATTCATTACCAAAAATCGAACCCTTACCTTCACCTCCGACATTGATGATATTATTGAAGAATGCTTGGAGGAACTTATAACCAAACTCCAAGAACATGAAGGAAGAGGATCTGGATGGACTTTGTCATCAATCGAAGGTATGGATGTTAGGGTTCATAAACATGGATATGGTTTAAGAGGTAGTAGTTTTATCCCTCTACCAAAGAAAATCCAAAACACTAACTCGTGTAGAAATGTTCAAAATGAGGGTAATGAATGTTTCAAGTATGCAATGTTAACCAAGTATGTTAAAAACAATCCTTGTAGAGTTGGTAGAGAATACTACGAAAATGAACACCGCTACAACTTTCAAGGGCTTACTTACCCAGTTACTTTAAAAGATATTGGCAAATTTGAAAAGAAAAATCCTGGCGTTTCAGTCAATGTTTTTGGTCTGGATGATTCCAACAACGTTTATCCTTTGCGGGTAGTAAAGGTTGAGCAAAGAAACCATACGGATTTGCTATTGATAACCAAGGGTGAAATTTCCCATTATGTATGGATAAAAGACTTTGAAGCGTTAGTTGTAAAACAATTGACCAAAAGAGTAAATAGGATTACAGTTTGCAAGAGATGTTTCTGCTTTTCTTGGAAAGATTCAAGACGTGGAGGATTGGACTGGTTATTGGAACATAAAAGACTTTGCAACGAGAACTATGAAGTAAAGATAAGTCTTCCACCGCCTACCCGAGCTTCAATACAATTTAACAAGACAGTTCACCAATACCGAATTCCACTAGTGGTCTACGCAGATTTTGAATCAACGTTAGTACCACAGGAGCTGCCGGACGGCGAAGTGACTAGAAGAACAAAATATCAGTTGCATCAGCCCAACAGTTTTTGTTTACTAGTTAAATCAACCTTGTCTGAAAACCAATTGCAAGACTATGGTTTAACATCCACTCCAATACTCTACCGTGGTGAAGAAGCCGCTAAGTATTTTGTAGACCAACTGTACGATATTGCTGGAAAGGTTCAACGCTTGTTCGGTAATATTGTACCTATGGAACCTTTAAACCAAAATCAACAAGAAGAATACAACTTAGCGACAAGATGCTATTTATGCAAGAAGATGTTTAGTGAAGAAAATCCAAAAGTAAGAGATCACGATCACCTGACAGGGTTATACAGAGGAGCTGCTTGTAATTCATGCAATATAAATTACAAACTGCCAAACTTTATTCCTGTCGTTTTACACAATCTTAGCGGCTACGACTCCCACTTTATTATTCCAGAATTAGGAAGAGATGATGGTAAAATTGATGTTCTTGCTACAACATTGGAAAAGTACATCAGCTTTTCAAAAACAGTAGGTAAAATTAAACTTCGCTTCGTAGACTCTTACAGATTTATGGCATCTAGTTTAGCCAAATTGTCAGAGAACCTAAGAAGAGAAGACCTAAAAGAAACCAGAAAAATTGTACCTGAAGATAAATTAGACCTAGTATTACGGAAAGGAGTTTTCCCCTATGATTACATAACGTCTGCAGAAAAATTCGAAGAAACCAGTCTGCCACCGATTGAAGCCTTCAACAGCAAATTAAACGAAAGTGAAATCTCCGTTGAAGACTACAATCATGCTTGTAATGTTTGGAAGCAACTAAACATTCAAACCTTAGGGGAATATTCTGACTTTTATATAAAATTGGACGTAACTCTGCTGTGCGATGTGATGGAAGAATTTCGAAACACCTGCTTCTCCGCCTATGGACTGGACCCTCTACACTCGTACACATCTCCAGGATTAGCATGGCAAGCTATGCTAAAGTCAACCAACTGTCGACTGGAACTTCTAACGGATATTGATATGGTGCTCATGATGGAATCTGGTGTACGGGGCGGTTTGACACAAGCTGTAACACGTCATGTCAAAGCCAACAACAAGTACATCCCCGGCTTCGACGAGCAACAACCATCGGTCTACCTTGGCTACTTTGACGCAAACAACCTTTATGGTTGGGCAATGTCAAATCCGCTTCCCTACGCTGACTTCAAATGGATCGACCCGGCCACCATCGGAGACATCTCACAGATTCCAAAGGATGGTCCAAAAGGCTATGTTTTGGACTGTGATTTTGAATACCCGGAGCACCTTCATGACCATCACTACGACTTGCCTCTCCTAGCCAAGACTGAAGTTTCACCGACAGGAAGATGGCCAAAATTGATGATGACCTTGGAGAATAAAGATCGCTATGTGGCTCACTATTGGGTAGTTCAACAGGCTCTCGAATTGGGTCTACGTATAGTGAGAATTCATAGAGCAATTGAATTCACCCAGTCTTGTTGGTTGAAACCATATATTGATTCCAACACTACAAGAAGAGCTGCAGCGACAACAGCATTTGAAAAGGACTTCTATAAATTAATGAACAATGCCATCTTTGGGAAGACCTTGGAGAACAAAAGAAAACACAAAAATGTAAAATTAGTGAGTGATCCTAGGAAATTGGAAAAATTAGTGCAAAAACCAAATTTCGGAACATCCATGATTATAAACGAAAATCTAGTCGCTGTCAGTATGAAGAAAACAACAATAGTCATGGACCGTCCGTTATACATAGGTATGTCGATTTTGGACATAAGTAAAACCCTGATGTATGATTTCCATTATAACAAAATGGTTAAACACTACGGAAGGGAAAACATTGGAGTCGCATACATGGATACGGACGCGTTTATCTACTGGATAAAGACTTTGGACATGTATGAAGACCTAAGGACTTTTCCATACAAAGAAGATTTCGACTTTTCTGACTATCCGAAGAACCATCCAAATTTTAATGAAAAAAATAAAAAAGTAATTGGAAAATTCAAAGATGAAGCAAATGGAATGCCTTTAGAAGAAATAGTGGCGCTGATGGCAAAATTGTATTCATTTAAGATGTACCACGAGAACAACACACCGACAGTCAAGAAAGCAAAAGGAGTGAAGACATCTTATTTGAAAAAACACGTAACATTTGACCACTACAAGACTTGTTTGTTTGAAGATACTACGATATCAGCAACATTCAACAATATCCGAAGCTTCAAGCATCAAGTCTACAGTGTCACCGAAATTAAAAAAGCACTGTCAGCTCGGGATGATAAAAGACATATTTTGCCCGACAAAATCCACACTCTTCCTTTCGGCCATTACTCCTTAAACCCTATCAACTAGTAACCTATTCTTCGTCCTTCTACAACTTCGACCTTATTCCTTTCTCCTTCCGTAAAAAAATGGGGAACACGGCAAGTCCAACGCCGTGTTCCCCATTTTTTTACACAAGTTTGGATGACCTTGACCCATATAAATGATGTGAATATTTAAAACAACATTCATTGTGATTATACATGTGATACAACAAACATTGAAACCTGCAATATGAAGGACTTGAAGCAACAAATTGTCAACGAACTTCATAAACCTGCAAGAAGAAAGTTTCCACGAAGAAATACGGTGATAAAAGGAATTAATGATTTATATCAAGCGGATTTAATCGAAATGATTCCTTATAGCAAACAAAATAAAGGATATAAATACATATTGACTGTTATTAACTGTTTTTCAAAAATGGCAGATGCTTTACCACTAAAAGATAAAAGTGGCAAAAGTGTTACAAAAGCAATGGAAACAGCTATACAAAGAGACAAACATACTATTAAACATTTACAAACAGATGATGGAAAAGAATATTTTAATAAGGAATTTGCAAATTTAATGAAAAAACACAATATAAACCATTATTCAACCAATTCAGAAGTAAAAGCCTCAATAATCGAAAGATTCAACAGAACTTTAAAAAGTGCAATGTATAAAATGTTTTCCAACAGAGGATCGCACATATGGATTGATATGTTACCAAAACTTATAAACGATTACAATAACAAATTTCATAGGACTATCGGGATGAAACCAAACCAAGTAACTAGTAAAAATGAAAACCTTGTATTAAAACGTATAAAAACGAATACTAAACCAAAAGTTGAAAAACTAAAGCCTAAAAAATTTAATGTGGGTGATAAAGTGCGAATAAGTAAATATAAAGGTGTATTCAGTAAAAGATACCTGCCAAATTGGACCAATGAGGTTTTTACTGTATTCAAAGTACAACCTACAGTACCTGAGACATATATTTTAAAAGATAATAAAGGACAATTGCTTGAAGGAGGGTTTTATGGACATGAAATGTTAAAATCAACAGTAGGCGATGTATATTTAGTTGAAAAGGTGTTGCAACGGAAAAAAGATAAGGTCAAAGTACGATGGTTAGGATTTAATAAGACGGAAGATTCTTGGATACCTAAAAAGGATTTGATATAACGATAGAGAATCATTTTAGGTTGAACCATTACAAAGGATGGAGATAGTACCACAAAAAGAGAGTTTTACTATTAATAATATAGATGAACTCACAGTGGATAATTCAGAATTTAATAGTGGGAAACATGGCAATTTGTTACCAAACACCGTTCGTTGTCTGGTTACCGGACCTTCCAACTGTGGAAAAACTAATGTAGTATTCAATTTGATTACAAACCCTAAAGGATTACGTTTTAACAATCTATATGTATTTTCAAAATCACTACAACAACCAAAGTATCAATTATTGGAAAAGATACTGACTAATGTGCCTGAAGTTAAATATTTAAAGTTTAATGCAAGCGAGAGTGTCATGCAACCACAAGAAGCTAAACCATTCTCCGTGTTCATATTCGACGATGTATCTTGTGAAAACCAAAACACAATAAGAAATTACTTCGCTATGGGTCGACATAACAACATAGATAGCATTTATATTGGTCAAACTTACAGCAAAATACCAAAACAACTTATTAGAGACAATGCAAACATGTTAATTGTATTTAAACAGGACGAAACCAACCTAAAACATATATATTTTGATCATGTAAATGCGGATATGACATTTGAACGATTTAAAGAGTTATGTGGAAAGGCTTGGGCTGAAAAGTATGGGTTCCTAACAATTATGAAGGAACAACCGCTAAACAATGGTCGATACAGGATAGGATTTGATAAATTTATATTAATACATTGAACATGGTATAAACTATTCATTGTTGTACAACACGTCTTGCTACAAACATGGTTAACCAAGAAAAATTAGTAAAAGAAATAAAATCACTTAGTGATTCTATTCGGGCTAAAAACAGAGCATTGAAACTAGGTATTAGCGAGAGGGAGAAATTCCTTGAATCTACTTTTAAACCTATTACTGAACCCTTGAAACAATTAAACAAAAAATTTGCTAAACCTGTATTGGAAGGAGATGCGATTGCACCTATTACGAAGTTTGAAAGAGAAAATGTAAAATCAGAAGATTTTAGTGATGAAGACCTGGAATCCTCTACGTATAGTGGTTTTACCGGTGGAGAACCCGAAAGAGAGCTAGAATCACCGGACTATAGTGGAATAAAAGAATTATATGAAGTAAAAGCCAAAAGAGGACATGAAGTTGTATCAACTGCTAGTGAAGAGGAAAAAGAAGAAGAGACAAGGGAAGGTCCGTCAAACATAAGCTTGTTGGGTGAAAACATTCATAACAAAGGACCTTTAGGAAGGAAATACATGGTAAAAATGTTACTCGGAACAATTCCTAATAAGAATTACCATAGTTATGGAGCGAGATTAACAAAAGACGGTTTAATGATAGGTAATAGCCCGTTAAACGTTGACGAACATGATAATATTGTCATTGGTGATCAAAGGTATAAGGGCACAAAAGGATTATTTGAATTATTATTTGAAAATAAGCCTTCAGTATCGGTAGTGAAAGAAAAAGACATGGAAGCATATAAACATATTTTGGAACAGACAAATGCATATAGAAGAAAGTATTTACCTGACCAGCCTCCTTTTAGATCTAAGTCTTTAAAATATAAAGAATTTGTATCCAAGTTAATACCAACTAGAAGACAAACAATGCCGTTAACACAAAGAAAACCTGTAAAACGAAGATTTATGGCATCCACTTTGGATGTAAGTGCTCAGGAACGAAGAAAAAGAAGTAAGTCCGTTACGGGTACAGGTTTAATGAAGGAACTATATAACACAAATGTGATTTATTACAATAATATCAATAAATTGGTGGATAGAATGAAACTAATACATGAAGCTAAAGAAGCGGGTCATACTGGATTGGAAAACGAATGGGTGGCTTTAGTGGATGAACTCCGAAACCGTGGGGTAATCTCATAAAAATGCGTTACTCCCTAGAATACTATTCAGTTGCACCATGAGTGTCGACAAGTTCGGACGTTACTCCTCGGATGGGTTATATTATGCCAATAGTTTAAAAAGAAGTGCTGGTTTACCACAAACACCTGATGGAGATTATGATATGAGTAATAAAAGGTTAAAAAACATAAAAGATCCTACGGATGAAAACGATGCAATAAATCTAAAAATATTAAAGGAAAAGATATCGCCAACATTAAGACTACAAAATAACACATATGACGCAGAAGATCATAGAATCATCAACGTTGGTAAACCAAATCAAAACGGTGATGCAATAAACAAAGGTTATTTGTCATCTGAATTAAAAAATACGTTAAAATTCAATGGGAAAACGTATAGTGCTAACAATAAACGTATATCCAACGTAGATGACCCTAAAGATGCAAAAGACAGCGTAAATAGACGCTATTTACATTCTTTGATACCTGAAAAGACAAAAGATGGATTTTCTTTTTATAAATTTGTTATTAATGATATAGGCTATCCAAAAACTGAAAACGATGCTGTAAATCTAAAATATATTAAAGATCATTGCATCATACGTGATGTAGGGGTTATAGATTGTTTTAATAATTGTTTAGCAAATGTTAAAGATGGTTCGGCGCCATCAGATGGTGCAACAGTGGGTCAAATGATGGAAACCTTAAAACAAGAAACAACCTCTTTTGTAAAACAAGATCAAGTAGTATCGAAGCAAGGGGATGAATTTATTCAAGGTAATGAAAAATTTAATTTATTAACATACAAAAATGATGCTTGGGATTGCATGGATAAAAAGTTATCAAATATGGGATGGGGTTATGAAAAACATGATGCAGCTGCTTTATCACAAACCGTACATCTAGATCCAGATAAATATTTTAGATGGTTTACATGTAATAATAGAGTGATAAGAGACTTGGGACAAGGAAGAGAAGCAAATGATGCTGCAACTGTAGGACAGACCATTACAACATCATTAAAGGATAGTAAAGTGTATAATTGTAATAATAAACGTATAACAAACCTTAAAGACCCTGAACATGTAGATAATGCTGTCACTGTTAATTTTCTTGTAAAAGTTTTAGGTAATGCGATATTTGATTTACACAATCATTTTACACCAGATATTCTTCAAGGAAAATCAGGTCATAATACTTATGATGAATCCATGAGAGGTGAGTATATTAAACGAGAAATTTATAATAAATACTTTATTAACCCTAAAACGAAACAGTTTAGATCATCAGATTGGGGTGATATTGATATTTAAGTAAATAACTTAATAAATGACTTCATTTATGTGCAACCTGTCATAGAGTTAACACATGAGTTGCACATTGCCATTATAAAAGGACAATAATGACGTTCAAATACATCAGTCCATATCGAGACACTGCAAGAAAAGGAGGTGGGATCACGTCCACAGCGGTTTCTCTGTTAAGTAAAGCTTTAAAACAAATTCCAGTAGGATCCATAGTAAATAGAGCAATAGACGCATTACCATACGAATTTCATATACCAGGAGGTTATCAGTATTGCGGACCAGGAACTAAATTGAAAAAACGACTGGAAAGAGGCGATCCTGGCATAAACAAGTTAGATCAGGCTTGTAAAGAACACGATATCGCATATTCCACGTTTGCCGATTCAAAAAATAGATCAATAGCTGACAAAAAGCTTGCGGACATAGCTTGGCAACGAGCAAAATCAAGTGACGCTAGCATAGCAGAAAAAGCAGCAGCTTTAGCAGTAACAGCAGGTATGAAGGCTAAAACAGCAGTAGGAGGTGGAAGAAGGAGGAGAAGGAGAGTAAAAAGGAGGTCAACCACAAGAAAACATGGAGGAAATATAAAAAGAAGACGGCGATCTACAAGAAAAGGCAAGAAGAAGCCCACCGTGTGGTCAATGGTAAAAAACGGGGCAGGACTTTACCTAAGACCTTATCGTGCATATTAAATGAAAGAAATCAATTGGTCATACCACATAAAGCATTAACCAATGTTGAATTATTTAAATATATTTCCTGTTTAAAAATACCATTTTTCCGCGGTGTATTCATGAAAGACAGTTTACCAAAGAAAATGTGGCAAAATGAGACTGGAATTGTAAATTTGGATAATACTGAAGGGCCTGGCACCCATTGGGTTTGTTATAAGAAACTAAATAACAATGTATATTATTTTGATAGTTTCGGTAATTTGCCACCACCAAAAGAACTTCAAAATTACTTTAAATCTGCTAAAAACATATATTATAACTATAAAAGAGAACAACCTGATAATACTTCAATATGCGGCCATTTATGTTTGGAATTTCTAGCTAAAAGTATCAGTCACTATTGAGATGTCTTCCTATACGGTATCATTAACAGGAAAATCGTCCAATTTACGAAGTATCCTTTTTCCAGCGTTACGCTTGCAAAAAGGAAGGTTTTGGGAGGCGGCACTATTGGATTTTACAACGTACAACTCTATTCCCAATGTTACGGAAGGTAAAAATAACATATTGCATTATTATAAGGGAAAGGATGCCAGTGGAAAATTTACAGACTTACAAGAGTGCAGGTTACCCACAGGTTCTTATGAAATTGATCATATAAATGAATTTTTGCAAACTAAAATGGGAAAAGACAATATAACATTAAAAGGTAATAATAATACGATGAAAGCTGAAATTACTTCCAAATATTATATAGATTTCACTCAACCAAACTCAATTGGTGATTTATTAGGATTTTCCAACGATGGGCCTGTATTACAACCAGATGTAACACATTCCGGTAAGAAAACAGTAACAATATTAAAAGTCAATAGTATAGACATAACTTGTAACATTATACAAGGTGCTTACAGGGATGGGGCTAACACCCACATCATACATACTTTTTACCCAAGTGTACCACCTGGATTTAAAATTGTTGAAAAGCCACAAAACCTGGTATATCTACCGTTGAACACCACTTTCATTTCAGACATCGTGTTGAGCGTATTGGATCAAGACGGTAACTTGGTAGACTTCAGAGAAGAGCCTATTACGATTAGATTACATTTAAAATCGACACTTTAATACAAAACCATGGGTTTAACATTTAAAAGCGAACAACCTACGGGAAACCGCATTAGTAGCTCTTCAGCTGTGGAGGAGTTAACACGCGAGAACATTCGTTTCTTAGAGAGAATTGGATTAAAATTAACCGAGTATGGATATACTGGATATAGCGCAGGGTCCAACATTCGACGAAACCCTATGGGAAAAAGAATATCACACCCACAACCCTTACACTTCATCGAAATTAAACAATAACGATGAAATTCGTATTCCCATACAAAATCAAGACATTTACACACTACCATGTGAAAGTTACTTGTATATTGAAGGACAAGTTACTAAAAAGGACGGTACTACTGTTGGTACAACAGTTCCATTTATAAATAATCCTATGGCTTTCCTATTTGATGAAATTAGATATGAAATATCAGGTGTAACAGTTGATTCCACTAAAAAAGTAGGTATTACGACAACTTTAAAAGGATTAACATCTATAACACCCAATGAAACCAATTTACTTAAACCTGCCGGATGGGTATTACCTACGATTGACACGATCACTCCAAATCCAAATGGATATTTTGATTTTCATATTCCATTACGTTTGCTGCTTGGTTTTGCTGAAGATTATAGGAAAATAATATTAAACGTTAAACAAGAATTAGTTTTGTTGAGATCTTCTAACGATAAAGACATTATTAAAGCTGCAGATGCTACTACAGATGCGACTTTAGAATGGAAATTAAAATTAGACAAAATTGTATGGAGAGTTCCACATGTTAAATTGGCTGACGAGCATAGAATGCTACTTTTAAGAAAATTAAAAGCCGATCGTGATATTGTTATTCCATTTAGAAGTTGGGAATTTCATGAGCATCCCAGTTTACCTACTACGGATCGACACACTTGGACTGTTAAAACATCGAATTATGTAGAACGAGCCAGGTATATTATATTTGGTTTACAAACAGGTAGAAGAGACGCCATTACTAAACATGCAGGACAATTTGATCATTGTGACTTGAAAAATATTAAAGTTTATTTAAATTCACAATTCTTTCCATACGACAATTTAAATGTGTCATTCACTAAGAAGAAATACAGTATATTGTACGATATGTACGCGAGATTCCAAAGTTCATATTACGGTAAAACAAATACACCTTTATTACCACCTGACAAATATTTCGATGCCTACCCAATAGTTGTAATCGATTGTTCTAAACAAAATGAATCAGTAAAGTCTTCAAGTGTGGATATAAAAATAGAAATGGAATTCAACGATGCTATACCGGCTAATACAACTGCATACTGTTTAATTCTACATGATAAAATCGTAACATACACACCTTTAACTGGAATTGTTAAAAATGTATTGTAAGAACCGGTTTTGTTTCATTCCGCGAGTATAAAAGCAGAGCGTACAGACCGCTCCTCATCAGTTTGTTGCCTACTGTTGTATGGGTAGCATCGTATTCAATATGGCTTCTCCTAGTGGTACACCTGAAAATGTGGTAGATATTGAGAAGGAGATATCTGAGTTTTTAGATCCTCAAGGTCACCAGGAAGGAGGTGAACAAAACGTTTGCGGACAACTTCACGCCAGTAATAATGTTGAAGAAAAAGGTAAAAGAAGAAAGACTATACAAAAGAGAAAAAGGGATATTGAAGATAATATTTCTCCAAACATATTGAGTGAGGTATTTTTGCGAATATTTTACCCAATCTCTTCCAGTTTGGATAAAAGTGTTTTAATCGGTGTTATGAAATCTACAGATTATTCCCCTACTGTAATTTTAACTCATGGACCCAAAATGATTTTGTTTACGGACAGTGCTTGGGAATCGTTTATGAAACATTTGCATCTACTAGAATGCTATTTAAGTAGTAACATGTTTGGAAGAAAGACAAGAGTAGGACTTTTGGATTCAAATGTGGAAATTGATATCATTAAACAACGTGGTGATCATCAGCTACGGTTTAGAGACACAACAAGACATGATAACAAAATTCAACTTAATCGAGAGGAGTTTTTCATTTTAACTTGTGCTACTGAACCTATAACAAGATACTTGAGACAACTGGTGTTTTCAAGTTCGATTATTAAAGATTATCTGGAAGACACTTTGGACAAACAACCGGACGCACCTATATTATACGGACCTGTGGATACTTCTATATTTAATAGAGTTCCTCATGAAGTACAGATGTGGAGACAATTGGAAAAGTACGCTCAACTACATAAGAAATCAGTAAAACAGGAAGAAGAGGAAGATGGAGGAGAAGAATCAAGTGTTAGTGATGAAAATGAAAATAAGGAAAATATAAAGATGGAAACTTAAATGACAATGGTTAGTTTTTAAAACAATAACCAACATTTTGTGGGGTTAGGCCTATTGGGGACGGTGCCCACGTTAAATATACACCAACGCGCCAACAACTGTACGGCCTGGTATAAAAGTAGTACCTACCGTGGTGTGGAAATCAGTTGACCTCCTGACTTCGTAATGAGCAGACGTGTGACCTTCAAAATGGACAAGGGAGAAGAACAACAAGTAAAGTCCAAGCCTGGTATTATTGAGTTTCAAGCGTTTCGTGGTAATGATGATAGATTCATTATAAAAGAACTTGTGTTTTTGGACATGAATACAAGTGTTCCTTATTCGTTTTTATTTAAACCACCATGTTCTTATTCGTCTTTAACTAGTAAAGCCGCTACTACCAACAGATGGATTTCAAAACACTTCCATCATATCGATTGGTATGATGGTTTTACAAGTTACACGGACTTGTATCACATTATGCATCACTTTTCAGACAAGTTTACCAATATTTACACAAAGGGGCTGGAAAAGAAAAGATGGATCGAAGGATTTACTCATGTTCCGGTTAATGATGTGGAATTGGATAAGAATTATCAATACATGCTGGAAACCATATGTATTTGTACAAAAAGCCCAGAACATGATAAAGATAGACATTGCGCTTTGAAAAATGCCTATAAACTCGCCTCTTACCTTCAAAGTGGGGAATTGGGGAGTGGTGGGGGTAACGGAGAGTATATAAGTGGGGAGCAGACAGGGACCTGGCATGAGTATTACTCGAGATTCCGAGACGACAACATCTCCGAGCAAGAAGACGATCTGTAACCTGACCATGGCATCTCACCAGTTCCTTCAGACTTTGGTCGAGCAGTTCAATGCTCACTCCAAGTCAACAATATTACCTGTAAAGAAGTGCTCGGAACTAAAAGACGAGAAGCACTACATAATCCATGCTATGAAGAAGATGGAGACTACAGTTGGGGAGGCCATCTGCTGCAGTCTCAGCGAGGCACCGTTTACTCCGGGGGATGAACCAAAGTTCCAGGTGTACCTGCCCAAGAGATTCGTCCATCTTCTACAAAACGAGGATCTTCGCTCTATTCAACCCGGGTGTCTATACCTGGTGTCCCACGGCTGCACGGGTAGCAATTCTACAGAGTTGACCATCCACATCGCTGACAAGCAGCAGTGTTAGATTTAAGTTTTAATGTTGTACATATGTTGTTGTTGTAATGTTTTATAAATAAACGAATCATAAAAGACAAAAAAAATAAAAAAAAAACAAAAAATGCAACATATCAATATGTGACAGACTTCACGTATTGATATGTTGCATTTTTTTTTAAACTTCGCGGGTGACCTTGACCTTTGACCTTTGCATTTCACAATTACCCCCACTACTGTAATTACCCCCACTACCGCACTAGGATTCAAACCTGCTTGGATGCGAAAAACGGTCAGTCTGTTGCCAACTAGCAAACGATGAGCACCTTGTACGAGCTTTGCATACAACGAGTTATAACTCACAAGGACTTGTTCCCAACATGTTTACAAGACAATATCCCACTAACAATAAAAGAAGATGTCAAACGCTACAGGAGGGAAAATACAGGGTATTCGGAATACTCCTGGTATAAGTTCCACGACGGGGAAAAGTTTTGTAGGCCTTGTGGCGAGGCCGCCGTCAGAGACCTTCGGCGATTCGTACAGGATGGTGGTATAAAACAATTCGGATTTCTAGCGCCACTGTTTCGATTTGAAAATTACAAGGACACCTGCGCTATTTGTTCCATTCCATTGTATCGATGGAAAAAGTTTAGAACTGTTTAATTGGATTTTCTATACCCCCACCACTATTACCCCCACCACTTTTTCATGTACCTCCAAGCGCTGTGCCTCGGCTTCATTTCTACTCCAGCAGCCAACCTAGCAACATCAAGATGTCTCTGAACGTTAGTTGCGCAAGTTACGAGGAGGTGAGCATCAAGACTCAGCAGGAGCTAAACGACTTGTACAAGGAGTTGCAGTTGATGGTGGCACGAGGCTACCGTATAAACGTGCAGGTTTACGCTTGCAATATACGGAACACCCGGCAGCCAAAGGAAGAGCCTGGACACTCCTCGACAGCTTCCTCACCGGCGTCGATGAAGACCGAGCCAGACAACTTGGACTACTTCAGCTGACTAGCAGTTGTATTTCTTGTCCTAACCATTGTAGAATATGTATATTTTTTCATTATATTAAAGAAGTAAAAGAGCAAAAACACCTATCTTGTTACTGACATATAAGCTCAGTAACAAGATAGGTTTTTTTAAAACACAATTTGGATGACCTTGAAACTTCCCCCTCCGCTGCTTTGTTACCCCCACCACTTGACTATTGGTGTACATGGCACATCGCAATTGGAAACCTCATTCCATCTTCAACAGCCACATCGACAACATCAACAATGGCAAACCTACCAACAGATGAAAGATGTCCTCACGCGTGTTGTGACTTCGTCCACGAGTTGGAGAAGAGGATGCAGGAGAGGGCGATAAGAAGAAAGCAGATCCACTCAGAAAATATCATGATAGTCAACGGCTATCTTTTATTGTTCGGCCTTATTATGGTTGTACTTTTCATACTGTATGGCATAGTCACATGTGTCGGCAAGGTTGCAGAAGAAAACGCTCGCCACCATCAATTGGAAAGTTTCAATGTCACTTTGTAGGTTTTCCTTTTTTTTTAAACTTCGTTTGGATGACCTTGAAAATACCCCCACTACTCCACCACACCCCCCACCACTTCACCATGTTCCTGCATGAGCATCACATCAACCGTCATTCCTTGTCCGACAAGCAACCATGGCAGACAACAACACCATCAGCCAAGCTGACTCCACTACTGATGTTGGTACAAGTACGGGTTGGACACTGTCGATCGATAGTGTACACTATTTGGAAACAATTTGCGAACGGATGAAGGAAATACTGCGGGACAACCCTGGAATCATAATACAAATGAATTTAAATTATGATTGGTCCCAAGTCAGAATGCAAGGGGACGATAACAACGGTCAACAATCTCCACAATATTCGCCCATGTCCCCGATCTACCCTTACGGCGAGTCTGACGTCGATGAAGATGAGGCTAATGAGGATGTGGGGGACAACGAGGCTGAAGAGGAGTAACCTTCATTCCTTTTTTTTTAAAACCCAAATTGGATGACCTTGAGAATTCCCCCTCCACTATTTCCTTTTTTTAAAACCCAAATTAAATGACCTTGAAAATACCCCCTCCACATACTTTTGGTTTACCCCCTCTACTTTTCAATACTGTTACCACAGTCTGTAGCTCACATCATTCCTTGCTTAGCTATCATGGCGGACAGCACTCTTTCTCAAGTTGACTCCACTACGGATGAAGAATGGCCATTTTCCTGGAATGTTCATCTGCAAGACTCGGCAGAAGTGGATATGTTGCATGAGAAATTGGTGTATGTATTAAACGAAAACCCCAACATTGAATGTAGAATGACTATGGATTTCGATGCGACAGGGGTCCACACTCAACCTTCTACTTCCAGCCAGCCTGAACCTCAGCTACAGCCGAAGAACTTTACACATCTTTACACTCCAATACGGCCGGAGGATGTGGTTATCAGCGAGGCAGACTCTACTACAAGTTATATTGAACCAACGAATTGGAAGCTTGTTGTTGACACCTTACACAAGGTCGACTTAGTATGTGACAAATTAAAGGAATTGATGATGCAAGATCCTGGTCTTCGTTTTAAGATTGATTTGTTTTTCATCTGGGGAGCACCTGCACGGGGCTCTTCGTCTGACAGCTCTCTAAGTACAACGGATGAGGAGGAGGAAGAGGACGACTAGTTATCTTTTTTAAAACTCCGTTTGGATGGCCTTGACCTTTCCCCCTCCACTGAGTTTATTTAAGGTGCACTCGCACTGACTACAAAATCATTTCATCGCGCACCTTCACCACAGCAACATGGAGAGTCAACTCAACTACTGTTGCGAACGGAAATGTTTTTCATGGCCGAATGACATTGATGTTGCGGATGGCCTGGCGTGTAGAAAATGTGAAGCTTTTGGTCAATGCATGTGTAAGTGCAAGTCTTGGAAGAAGCCGAAACCGGAGTTGAAGACATTCCATGTGTACCAGATGAGAGGGCATAAGTACACTTGTTGCCCTGAACGTTGCATTGAATTCACATTAAAACAGCTAACTGGCTGCAAATTGTGCAACAATCATTTTGCAGGTTTTTGCAAACATTATTTAGGAGCCTGTCAGTACAGATCAACTTGGCATACAGAAGCACTCACTATCAATGAAATCGCTATAGATACACAAGAGTAGTCTTTCTACTCTTTTCTTTTTTAAAACTCCATTTGGATGACCTTGACCTTTCCCCCTCCACTCACCTTAGTTTATATAAACCCCATTCCCACTGACCACAGCATCACTTCATCGTGCTCCCTCGTCAAAGCAACATCAACTATGGAAAGTAAGCGCATCTCATGTTGCGAGCATAGGTGTTTGGAGATACAAGGCGTCACATATTGTGCAAAGAAGCGTTGGGAGGAAGAGACGGGGACAACCTATTGCTGTGAGGATAAGTGTTTCCTCTTACCAAAGTGGCAAGTGGATGGGCTGGCCTGCCGGCAATGTGAATGCTTCGGATGTTGCAGGTGTAGATGCAAGAACCAACAGCTGCCACCGCCGGTACTACAAACTTTCAAAATCTACAAATCCAAATACTTTTATACTTGTTGTCCGCAGCGGTGTATTAAATTTCACTTCTCCAATCTTACCAATTGTCGGAAATGCTACGGACAACCTGATGGGTGGTGCACCTGTTTTCTGGACTCCTGCCGCTACAGATCGGATTGGTTTACAGATCCATTAGAGATTGATGAGGTCGCCCAGGAAGCACAAGAGTAGTCTTTCTACTCTTCAACTTTTTTAAAACTCCATTTGGATGACCTTGAGATTTCCCCCTCCACTTCCCCATATACCTAGAGTACACAGAGCCTGGCAGTCAGTAACTCGGTGGCTGTCGTGGGGTGCGCATCGGTGTCGGCGCTCCGTTGTTAGGTTTTCAAGGTCACAGTAATATCAAATTGTTGGTGTTGTGCTGGTTCAAGGTCACCTGAGGGATAACCGATTGCCCATTTAGGCAGGGTCATGTCAGAAACTCGAGTTTAACTTGGCACTTTTGCCGTTTCTCGTCGAAAATTCGCTCCAAGTGGTCAAGGTCACGGGGACTCTGACTGAAACTCGGAGCGTAGTGCGAGAAACGGCAAAAGTGCCAAAAAATTTTAAGTTTCGGCGTGACCTTGACCTTAGTGGCGTCGGTGACGTCATTTTGATGACGTAAGGGGTGATGACGTCATCAGCACGTCATTTCTGTGACGTCATGGGTGTGACGTCATCGAAATGACGTCATAGGTGATGACGTCATCGATGACGCAATCGATGACGTCATCGATGACGTCATCGGTGAGGTTATTGACCTCGATGACGTCATCCCTCAGGTGACCTTGAACTGAGCCAGCACCAACAATTTGACACTACTTTCATGTGGTTGCGCGATCGGAAAACATACTTCTAGAAGGTAAATAATTTTTATTTACATTTTTCAAAGCCTAAAGTAAAAAGAAAACGCTATAGGAACTAAAAAATTACAAAATAAAAATAATTTTATTTTTGAAAAAGATTCAGATTTTTTGTAATTTTATGAAACTTTCGGCCGATTGCGCGATCGGAAGATCAACACAGATTTCAATAATTTTTGTTTTGTTTTTCTTGTATATATCAATCGCAACTTTTCCGCACTATAGCAACTCTGAATTCCCAACTTCAATTTTTACGCACCACCCTAGTATATACTCTTGCATGTGTAACTCACTCACTCACTCACTCATCGGGGTATCAGAAATTAGTCAAATGTCGGTAAAGTAGATCAAGGAGAACCCTGAGTGTTGCACATGGCGGCACTTTAGTAACTACTGTACTAAAGTGTATTAGTGTACTAAAGTGTAAACTGTACTAAAGTGTAGGTTTTAGCAATAATATTTGTTTACGCCATTATTAGTCGGTAAGGTTTAGTTCTCGCTTGGGAATTACTGTGTAGTAAGTAATATATTAGAGTTTGCAACTTCAACAATCCTTATATTTGTTATCCGCGAGGGTTTTGTGCTCGTCCGATATATTATATTACGTCAGCTTGCTCCAATTTACGTCAGCTTGCTCCAATTTATGATGGTGTTTCAGTGCATTGCTGCTGGTACCATCCACCAAGGTGACAGTCGCTTTCCTCTCCCTTTAAAGTAATAATGCCCAGTGCATGGCTAATGCAGCCTATGCTCTGGCCTGGAACATTTTTGGGGGGAGCGTTCGCACAGGCGTCTATTTCGGCGTGTTTTCCGTTGGTGGGAGAGCAAATTCTGACGAGGAGTGGGGGTAACGCCGACAGTGTTACCACCACCGCAGAGATACTAAGCAACTCACTTCTTCATTCTTCCAGCCGTTTGCCACCTCATTCCTCATTGTCAGTTGTGGCTGAGGTGTAAACAACGAGGTTAACCGGTTAGTGAGACGATGTTTGGTTTGTAATGCCAGTAGAAATAATCTTATTCTTGAGTGAATTATTCCTACGGGAATTAATGAAATACCAAGAAGGTCGATTGAAGCACATTCAGTTGTGGCTGAGGTGTAAACAACGAGGTTAACCGGTTAGTGTAGTGAGACGATTTATAGTGTTGTGCTTGCTTTTGTGAGTCAAGAGGACTGTCTGAATTTATTGTCTTGTAAAATTTTGACTTAGCCAATTAATTACGGTTGAGGTTTTAACGGGTGAATAAAATTCATTAATCATTGATGTTTGGTTTATAATGCCAGTAGAAATAATCTTATTCCTACGGGAATTAATGAAATACCAAGAAGGTGATAGGATATAATAAATTTGTATCATAGTTATATTGGTGTATTATTGATCTAATTAAGTCTTTTAAATAGTCATTATTAATAATAACAACCTTCGGTATAATTTCTTTTGCCTCCGTCTCTCTTATTCGTAAATACGGTCTTCAGCATTGTCCGTGATGACCGTGCGTGGTATTTGCGGTGTTGGTAATACTGTCGGCGATACCCCCACTCCTCGTCAGAATTTGCTCTCCCACCAACGGAAAACACGCCGAAATAGACGCCTGTGAGCGTTCGCTGGTCTGCCATCGACGAGATCCTCTTATCAGGAGATCGTCTGTACGTTAAATCCCGTTGTGAGAATAATGTGTCTCATAGGTTTCTTCTTCCTGAGGAATTCTGTGCGTCATTTAAAGTTATGAACGAGGACGTTACCATTGTGGAAACTTCCTTCCGTACTTACGTACAAAACCGTCCTTGGCCAGCAGATGTATGTTATTTTTTTCTTCTTTATTAAACTGAATGTTCACACTGAACATTTCCCCATTCATCGTTATAAATACCCACTGACTTATACTTAGTAGTAAAGTCTAACTTTGCTAATACAATACATCTGCTGGCCAAGTACGGTTTCGAAATAAAATAATAATGTTTTACAAAATGATTACAAAACATTATAAAATCAAATCAAATAGTCGAGTAGCTATTCTAAAACCAATGTAATTGACTTGGAACAAATTTTGATATCATACCTTTTTAGGACTTGGCAACCCGTCAACACTTTGTGTTTTTGGGTATGATATGTTAATGACAACTATTTTATTTTATTTAACCTATATTGGATTTTATATTTACTTAATAATATTGGGAATTATTGTTTATTATGACTTTCATAAGTAAAAATAAATAGTATAGCCTACTAACTACTTGGTAAATGACATTCTGAGGGGTGATAAAGTGGAACAAACCTTGAATAAATAAATAAATAATAACAAACATCAAACTACACAATTATACCAGACTAGTCTGAAATATTTAAAATCATTAACTAGACCTTTCAAAATGCCTAAAAGAGAGTACGATACATTCTTAAATAATGGATGTGGTGAAAGAAAACATTACAACTCTTACTTAATAGTGATCGTGTTTGGTGCAATAGAAAAGAGAGTCAAGAAAATTGTATAGGATTGTGTAAGAGTGGACAGGATATCCACTGCATGTCGACGCGTCTGCGAAGTTATAACCCGAGGAGAAGAGTCCTCTTGATCGGGACAAATGATGTTCTCGTAAACATCAGCAACAGCAAAGAAAAATTGGTGTATTTAGATAATTGGTAGTATTTATATCTAAAAACATATAAACCACACACGACGTTTAACTGAAAGTTTAATCTACGCTTCTGTTTCTCCGCTGCTCTTTGAAAGTTTGACTTTGATTAAAAGATAAACCATATTCTCAGATGGTTTAAACCCAGAGTAACGTTTAACTTTGTATGAATTGTCTGCACTAACAACATAACCTAAAATAGACTGTTCTGTTGTTCGCAAGTACTAAAAAGAACTGGAAGTGGAAGAAATATTTGATATTTTAAATTAAATTATGAAGAAGAATTGGAGATATGGTGTCCTATCACACGTGCACCAAGAAGAATTACTGAAAGACCAGACAATTTTGAAAAGTGGAGAGATACTGTATTTTTCGTGAGGTTTAGAATGGGTAAGAACACGGCTGTTAAGGTTTTAGATATTATAAGAGAACAAATTGCACCGAAGAAAGTTAACAATCAAACTGTGTCATCTGAAGTAATGTTTTTTACTGCACCAAAATTCTATGAATGTGGAGGATTTCTATTAAATGTGGGAGACATTGTAGACTTCTCAACAACCGGTAACATTGTAAAAGAAGTTTCACACTGCATAGCTCGCCTCTGTCCATTAGTAATTTCATTACCGTATGCAGTTGAAGAAATGAATAAATTGAAGCATGGTTTCTACCAAAAGAGCGAATTCCCTAACTGCATAGGCTCTATTGACTGCACCCATGTCAAAACTCAGTAAATTTATTTTACTAACTTATGAAAGTAAATTTAACAAAAATTATATTTGAATTATATTTAACAAAAAAAAAATAAAGGTTCTAGTAACCTATAACAGAAAATGCAACACAAAATATATAGGCTTGCAGTCCCGCTAATTCAAACTAATTGGGACAGGATCCTGTTCGGTTTAAAACCTGCTCTACCAGTAGTAATGTTTGGCTAGCTAACAGGTGCAGTGCAAACCGGAAGGAGAAGTCTGGCTAGAATTCAGAACACAATGTTATAAAAATAGACTCCCCCCATCATACCTGTCATCTTTGTATTCCTTCCCACACTCCAAATATGAGTCCTTGGGTCAATTCACTTGGCGTTGTGACATGATTTCACTTCAAATTGAATATTAAAATTGTATTTTTGAGTTTAGGATTTCTCTTTATTTTTTTCCCAACACATTTAACCATTGTAACAATAAATATTTATATGGTAAAAAATAATTTTCCCCCTTGAATTTTCTAGTTTAGTTAACTTCTAAAAAATCTGTATATTCCCAACGAAAAGCGGTGACTAGTGAGACTCTACTTTACAGTATAACAATACATATAGTCCTAACAGTGAGTGTTAATATTTGACTATGCTGGTAACCTAAAAAAGGAACAGTATGAGAAGAATCATAGGTTTGCATTGCACGTAACATAATCAAATTAAACTACCATCGATCTATAATAAAGGAACATTATTTTAAAAATAGGAACACATAAGTAATATATTAATTTGACTTAGATGTACTGGCAATATTTGGTAACTTATGTAAGAAAACGTAAAAATAAAATAAAAAGTACTCAGTTGAAACCAATGTAACCTACACCGTATACAAAGTTTTTCGATAACATATAAAAACAAATAAATTATTTCTAATACAGCTTTCGTATTGCATCTGAAAAAAATTAAATATGATTTTGAACTAAAAAAAGTTAAATTTCAACTTTAGTTACCACTGAGGGAATCTTACACTGAAAATGCTCTACTCAACTGAACCTCTGAGGTTCCTGGTAGACGTACTATACACCTAGGAGCTTGACTGGTAAGAATAAGAACCAGATCATCATGCCGGGCGGGAAAACGTTGGAATAGCTCGAATCTTCCTTCTTAGACGAATAGAAAGTGGCCGTTCGCTATGATAAAAGAATTACATAATAAATTTCCTATTTCATTAAACAACTACATTTTAGCATCCTGAGGTAGTTTAGTGATGTGATGTGCGGTCTAACATCCTCTCAAGACACAATGTAGGCCTATTAGAACGGAGCGAACATGGTGCAACGGACTGAGTTATTAGTTGCTACTCACAAACTCGTTAATTAGTGGTCTCAAATCCAGATCATGTGTTGATGTGCGTCAAGTAAAGCAATACTATTCAGTCGCCATTCAGTCATTGTCGTCCTCAAGTAGTTTTTAAGACGGCGGAGAGCACTGAACGACCTTTGAGCTGTTGCCGTGGTCACCGGAACTGTGGAAAGCAGCATTACACATTCCGTGGCTTCCGTAAGTAAATTGAATACACCACTATCCAATTGTAAAAATTTCCTAATTTCATAAAAGGATCTTATTGAAACCTTTTTCTGGCTCGCTATGTGTCCAAGCATGGTGAGGTGCAAGGACAGTCCGTCGATATCTATATCGTCTTCAAACAATTCTTTAGTATTCTCTAGTTTAACACTGGAGTTTGTTACAATGGACACACTTTCTTTTTTAACTAACAGTGACTGTTGCAGTCCGGTGTTGTGGTACTTATCTTTGACACAATTGTTAATGGCATCTAAAACCTCATTGAAAATCTGTGAGTAATATTCTTTCCTAGTTTGTCACTTGCTTTGGGGGATTTCAGCTTCTTTGGAACACGTTTTTGTCTACGTAGTGAGGGCTCGTCAACATCAGTCGGTTCCTTTCCAAAGATTCATCAGAAAAAGTATCAAAGTGCGAACGTTTTTTTTTCTTTCTAACACTGTAAACAAATGTTGTAGGTTGATTTCCACTTCGGTTGTACCCACATTAGGAGACTAGATCTTCGTGTTAACATCCTCAACCGGAGCCATCACATAGTAATACAAAGTGATGATGAGGATGTACGTCTTGATTTTTTTCAGGTTTTTAACGTACCCTGCACTTTTTGAGGCTGCTTCAATGGACTCTTCCATGTAAAATCTTTTAAAAAACCCGACCAGACATTCATAATTACCAACGATCTGTTTAATACTTGATGCTCTCATCGTCCATCTTGTTTGGCACAAGGGACGAAGGCTTGTTGGAGATTGCCCACTTTCAAACTGAACCTCCTGGAAGAGATTAAGACGTTTTGGTGACTCTCTGACTGTGTTTAGATCTTTTGAAAGATTCATTATGTATCTCATACAAGGCAAAATTCGTAAAGTGTCCTGGACGGCTAAACTGATGGAATGAGCTGCTCAATGGACCAAAGTAGCTTTAGGCTGTAACTCCTTAATTTGAGCCTGCTACCCCGTAAATTTCCCCGACATCTGGGAAGCTCCTTCATAACACTGTGCACGAAGGTTTTCTAACGACAGATTTAAACACATCAAAATGTCTTTCACTATCGTGACTAGGGTGTTTGCCTCCGTGTTTTTTTTTTTTTTTTTTTTTTTTTTTTTTTTTTTTTTTTTTCCTAGAGACCAATGAAGTCTTCATTGACCTCTAAGCTTTCTTCACTGTTGTTATGCAGAATGTCATCTGCTCATGCTGTGAGATGTCACACGTTTCATCTACCATGATGAGAATAATAGTCAAAGTTGCTAATCTCATTTACGATTAATCGCATGACACTGTCACTAAGAAGTTGTATGATTTCATTTAGAGGGAGAGAAATTTGTATCCTGTACTGCCCATCCACGAGTTCAAATCAGGAATGTCATGTTGCCTTAACTCTAGTAATTGACGGAAGTTAGAGCTAATTTCCTCATATCCCCTTATTGCAAACCCTTGACGCGAATCCCCTTACTACCCCCAATCTTCATTTTTCAATTACATGTTTATTTTGATGCTGACAACTGTGTAGCACAGAATAAGAATAACATTGTTATCGGCTACTTCATTTGGAGGATAATTAACGGATTACATTAAAGTATAACCATATTATTTCTACCCGTGGGGCGTACCAAGTTTTCATGCGATTGGAATTTTGGAATTAAAAACGATCAGAAAATCAAAGGCTAATTCACAGTTACAAGTTGAAGAAATAGTTAATTCTTCTTTACCATCAGGCTTAAACCAATGTCACAGGCACAGAGAATGGAGATGTCCTAATTCCTATTCGTTGAAATACTTCAAAAGTAAAAATTGGAAATCCGTCGAGAAAATAACCCAATATTCCCTCTTTTATTTCTCAGCTGAGCGAAAGGGAGTAGTGGAAACGAAATAGTAGTTTTTATCATTCTGCACGAAATCAGCCTGTTTTTTGTTCTCTCAACCTTACCAAAACCGATTCTTTATTGTCCTAGGACTGAAAAATCATCTGGAGAATTTTTCAGGTCCTAGTACTGAAAAGTCAGCTGTTTGCTATGTATATTATTATTCATTTATTAATGTTGAGGAGCAGAATTTTGAAATTCAAACGTTATAAAGAGCATTGTTTGTAAATAACAATGTAAACACTGCATATTACTAACTTTGTAAATATAACCTCGAAAATACATCATTATAGTTATAATTTTTAATGATCAAAAGTCTAATTTACATTATGATAAAAAACGTTGTTCATCACTCGGAGCAAAAGTGTCTTTTTGATGCTTAATCGTTTTTAAAAACTCAGCTGCGCCTCGTTTTTAAAACACGATTGCGCACCAAAAAGACCCACTTTTGCTCCTAGTGATGAAAACTACTATTTCATTACTAGGAGCAAAAGTGGGTCTTTTTGGTGCGCAATCGTGTTTTAAAAACGAGGCGCAGCCGAGTTTTTAAAAACGATTAAGCATCAAAAAGACACTTTTGCTCCGAGTTATGAACAACGTTTTTTATCATAATGCGAAAATTAGACTTTTGATCGTTAAAAATAATAACTATAAAGTTTTATTTTCAAGGTTATATTTACAAAGTAAGTAATATGCAGTGTTTATATTTCTGTTATTTACAAACAATGCTTTTCATAACGTTTGAATTTCAAAATTCTGCTCATCAACATAAATAAATCAATAGTAATATACTTGGCAAACAGCTGACTTTTCAGTACTAGGACCTAAAAAATTCTCCAGATGATTTTTTAGTCCTAGGACAGAAAAGAATCGGTTTTGGTACTATTGAGAGAACAAAAAACTGGCTGATTTCGTGCAGAATGATAAAAACCAGAATAATATTTAATATTGAGAAAATGAACTTGAGCGATTTCCCGCCGAAGATTGGCCCATTGGGCTTGACATACAAAAGAAAACAGTATTGTGAGGACCCATTTAAAGACTTACTTTGTCCCCGCCCTGGCATTGAGCCTAAAAATGTAACGGCAGAGACTGAAGATAATGTTTTAAACATTGAAACGAAAGAAAATGAAGATGACCCGCTACCACAAAAAAACCCCAAAAAGATCAGGAAAGAAACAAAAAGTAATGTTAAGGAAAAATCATCAGAATATAGTTTTGATGTAACAAAATAGTACATAACCAAAAACAAGAAATGTAACGCTGAAGTTTCTCATGCAATAATAAGGACACTTCTTTTTTCATTTCGTCCTTTTTTTTCCACATTACATCAATTCATAATTTATTTTCCTGCTTTTAAAGTAAATAAGAAAAGATCAAACAAAAAATACCGTCATGTTTTGTGAAAAATGCTCTAAATAACAGGATTATTATACTGGAGTTTTCTGTAAAATTTACAATGTTTTCTGTAAAAATGTTTATAACTATAACATTTAATGTTATAGTTATAAACATACATGTAAAAAGAGCAAACTTTAACTCTCATTTGCCGAAAACGCATTTTTTTCATAAAAGTTTAAAGTAATATAACTCAGCCATTAGTAGGGTTGGCGGGGAATGGGGACAAAAAATGGCGTGCGCATGCGCCAATTTTTTTCTGTGACGTCATGGTGACGTCATCAAGATGGCGGCGTTCGCGCCATTTTTTTCAAGATGGCGGCGTCTTTTTTTTTGTGACGTCATCGGCGACGTCAGCTGTTTTCTGTGACGTCATGGCGACGTCTTTTTTTTGTGACGTCATGGCGACGTCCGCGCCAATTTTGATGTCATCAAGATGGTGGCACCCTTTCGCGCCAATTATGACTGTTTTTCTGTGACGTCATCAAGATGGCCTGCCAATGGCGGCGTTCGCGCCTGACAGGTGTCGCCGAGGGACCGTATGAACGTTACCGGCCGCGTGGTCCGCCTACGTGACCGAACGTTACCGGCCGCGTGGTCCGCCTACATGACCGATTGCGTCATGGCTGCCGTTTGGCGGGAACCTTTGTGAGTGACGTCACCGACTGCATGGATCGCAATGGCCAACGTAACCAGATGACGGCCCCTTTCGCGCCAATTTTGACAGGTGTCGTTATGGCTCCCGTTTGGCGTGAACTGTTTCGGGACCGTCTGCGTGACCATATGAACGTTACCGACCGCATGGACCGCTCTGATCGAGGTGTACCATGGGATAATTGGCTCAACGTTTCCACACCACCCAAGGGGTAGGAGCCTCGGCGCGTTCTTTTTGTTAACCCAGAGCATCCCCTGGAGGCCTAACCTCTGGGGTAGACCATTACAGTCTACGATGGTGTTACCCGTGAAGCGGGGGCTCAGCGTTTCCACACCACCCAAGGGGTAGGAGCCTCGGCGCGTTCTTTTTGTTAACCCAGAGCATCCCCTGGAGGCCTAACCTCTGGGGTAGACTGCCCCATCCATCGCAGTCTACGGTGGTAGCCACTCCATAACAAATATTGCTACCTCCCATTTTTTTCTCCTCCGCTAATCCTGGTCATCAGGTCATTTACTAAGACAGAGTCTGTTCATTTTAACCATCTACCAAGATTAACGGAGGGGTTTTATATTTTTTAATGTTTTTGGTGTGGATTGTGGTGATGTTGACCGGCTCATACTGAGGTTTACGGGCCTTTTCGTCAGCCGCGCCAGGGACCTCAGGACCGTTCCAAGGAGTAGCCCGAACCCTCCTCGGGTTGGGGCGCCTCAATTTACTAGGCCCTCACATTCATACAGAGGTTTACGAGCCTTTTCGTCAGCCGCGCCAGGGACCTCAGGACCGTTCCAAGGAGTAGCCCGAACCCTCCTCGGGTTGGGGCGCCTCAATTTACTAGGCCCTCACATTCATACAGAGGTTTACGAGCCTTTTCGTCAGCCGCGCCAGGGACCTCAGGACCGTTCCAAGGAGTTGCCCGAACCCTCCTCGGGTCGGGGCGCCTCAATTTACTAGGCCCTCACACACATGCCGATGGAAGGTTTTTAGGCCAACCATCATGCTCACTCCTGGACTTATGGGTTTTAAGCCTGCCTGTTGAGTGGCGGTAACATCCACCATAATCCACAATTTTAATCGAAATATTTTTTATGTTCATCTAGAAATCTACCACTTACATCTTGATATAAGGCCACATAGTCCCAATCGACTTTACTAGCAAAGTCACGGATAAATTGTTCGGATAATGTTTGATATTTACACAGGACGTACCAGCAATTTTCAAAATTAGGGACCATCTCTCTTAGGAATTCTTCAGAGAATCTAGTCCGTTTTAAAACCTTGGCCCAATTGACTCTATGCGCATAGATCCGCAACATATCGATGGAGAAATCATAATGAGAGGATAAAAGATCCCAGTTCATGAACCGATCAAACTTCATGATAAAGTTGTCAGTCATGACCCCGGCGGGTTCTTTGGGCTCTACCGAGAGAAGATTCCATACAAATGTTGCCATGACGGAGGCTGAACACAGACTGAATCAGCGAGTTAAGCTCTTGTACCTTTTATGCGCAGCGTAGAGTGCGCATCTGTCAAAGCCCCCAGCGTGTTGGGGTAGGAGACAATATGAATATTCGACAGGCTCCTCGGTTCCGTCATATTCCAAGATGTTTGGATGAAAACGTCTTAAAAACTTTACTTTTTCCAAACCTTTAGTGTAGATAATGTCAAATGGCTTGCATAAAGTACGTATTAAATTTTCATCATATTTAATTTTGCCATCACACCATCGGATGTGGTGATGGTGACGTGTGAGCCATCGTGCAGTACGCTGCATCTTTTCATTTAAATTTTGAATACTGTAAGGGGGGCGAAATACTAGATGGCTGCATATTGAATCACCGACGATGGCAAACTCTTTTACAATAAACTTGTTATCGTTATCTTTAAAAGCTTGGAATTCAACTACCGCTTTTGTAGAATGGCCAACGTCTGTATATTTGCAGCTCATTGAAAAGGTATGTTGATAAGTGTTGCGGTAGACTACTGTCAACGTCTACACTGTCTTTGTCTATTTTTAACACTTCCTTTATAAATTCTTTTATAGCAGGTTCGTGAAGGGACACGTCAGCCAGACGGATGTAGATCAAAGGAAGGCTATTTATAAACTGAATCCACTCCGAGCTGTTGAGCGCTAAAGTATGCTCCCCATCGTGCAGGAACACGTGCTGTTTGCCAAATACAGTATTGACTTTGATACCCTCTCCGCTACCCAAAATATAATTGAACTTTTTCCCCTCTTCTACGGCTACGGTGACATTGTTAAAATTGGAAATGCCAAATTGATTGAAAACATCGTGGGGCCAGTAAACGCACCCCCTTTTCCCCTTAAATAAAACTCCCAAACTGTTATTTCTATTTTTAACGATTCCCGTTATGACACATTTAGTTAGTTCGTGATCGAGAAAGTGGGTTGTTTTTAAAAATACCCCGGTTAATATGTTAATGGGTTCTTTGGGCTTAGGAATTACCTGGATGAGATCCTCACTCGACGACTCCATCTCCACAACTGACCATTTTACAGTAGCTGCTCATCTGAAAATTCTTCTTCTTCGGAATAATCGTATTCGGTACGCCACTTTACTACTATTTCATCAGCCCCGGCGGGGATATTAAACAAACCTTCTTCATTTTCCCCATTATAGCAGTTGACGTAATCTCTTTTAATGAAAACCCCACCGCTATAATATTCAACCTTGACCCAACCGTGGAAACCCATGTTGACGCTGCGATGACAGGCGATCGACTGACACGTTTCATATAGTCATTTTATTTACGGTGCCGGTGAGTAGTGAGTATGTCATGTGACAGTCGTGTAAGAAAAGACAGTATGCCGTAGTATCTGGCGCCACGTTGTCCTTGGTTTCAAAATCAATTCGAACATCTACAGGTCCAGACTTGATTGTATCGTTTTGTTTGGAACAATCGATTACGTACAGAGGGGTCTCAGTTTTAAATTTGTCCAACTCGACCGTTGGGGTTGAGTTTCTATTGTAATAACTATTTTGAAATCGATAAAACATCTCATAAAATATGGACATGTCACCGTGGATGTTATCGTAGGGGAAATATTGCGAGTTTAAAAATAGTTTCACGTTTTGTAGACCGCAAGAGTCAAACGATGACATGTTCTTTTTTAAATCATTTTTCCTCCCCGTTTGAAAAGCCAATATGGCGTAACGAGGCTTCTCGAGCTGGGACGAAGATTTCACGGTCCACGAATGTATTTTGGATGCATTTAAAGTGGGATATTCGTGTATCTCCCAAGAGCGAAACGGTAGATGTATTTTTGTATCTTTTTCAATCATTTTAAAAAGTTTGAGTTTGTACGCATCAGACACGGTGACATGCGGGACTCTCCAATATATATTTTTAATATTAAGAGATATTTGAGAAGCGTTCGCACTAATTACCGCGTTATTATCACTCGAAGAGCGGAGTAAAACGAGTTCCTGTCTTGTATTTACAATAATACGGCGGTAGTCTTCTGCAAACCCGAGCAGGAGACGCAAGGGAATGGAGAATGAAAAATCCCCATCAACTACTTGTGTTTTGCCGGGACCTAACCAACAAGCGTTTATCAAGCTGTGCAGCTCGCTCGGCTGAACCGATAAAAGACTTTTAATAGTTGTCGTTATACCGACATTTTTGGTTCGATCCACCTCAACACCCCCAATCTCATAGCGGATATCGTCAAATAGAAACGCTATAGCGTTATTTACAAAACTTACACTGGCCGCAGTATTATCGGCTTTTTTCCCACTAAGTGATCCTAAAATGTACAGAGTACTATCAAACGGTGCCGTTATAATATCCTGCTGACTTATGGGTATGCGAATCTCATCGTTATTTTTATACGTGGAAGACGCATATGGTTTATGGATATGGAATTCCATCCCGGTGACTACATCGCTGTATTCAGCGCTATTTTCTATGTCCAACATTTTGAACCTTGAATCCCAGAGAGCGTAAAAATTTAACGTTTGCCGATGTTAACCTTACGGTGTTCGCACTCCTACTGACCTTAACCGTGTTCGGAACCTCCCTAAATACAAGCCCCATCCTTCCGTCTTATATGTAGTCTGACAGAGAGTGCCTCGTTTCTTAAATTTATTCTCTCACCGTTCTGGTCCTTTAGACAGATTGTAACGTTGTTTATCCTCTTGACGTTCACGGGCAAATAGACGATTGTGTTGGGTATCTCCACTATTTTATACCCCGGACCTACGTTCGGGTAGAACTCGTGGATCACATGGCCCTCTTCACCGTTGTTGTACGATCCTCGAACGATATTACACTCTACGCGTATCACATCGACTTTCATAATATTGACTGGCCTATCAGATACGTGCTTTACTCCTGGAGGTAGCTTTCTACTATCGAATCCCAACAGCGAAGCGATAGTTTCCTCCTTTGTAAAATCGATTTCTTTTTTACATTCGATTTCAGCCTTTAGCGTATTATTATTCGCTTTTAAACTTAATCCCAAATCGTCTCCGGTTTTCTCCTTTAATAATGTTTCCAAGTCTTCAATTTCGTACGCCCCCTCGTCTATCGTGACACATTCATCTGTCCCATAGTAAAATTTGTCATTTAAACCCTTTTCGATATTTGGAATTGAATGGTAGGTCATCAAGTCAATTAGACCAATCTCCCACTCCCCCTGGCTCACGTCCACTGTAGGAAAATAATCTTTCGAGAGGAAAGAACCTCTACCGTTTAAGCAAAACATTGTCGCAAAGAAACTTTAAGCACAAGTGTCCGCACACGACTGAGTTGAAATTCTGTTCTCGCTTGTAGTTATAGTAAATTTCACAATCACCAAAATATCGCAACAGCTCCACTGGAGGCCTGAGGTTACCGAAACTATCATAATAAAATACTTTACGACCGAGTTTTCTGTAGCATACCCAGTGCGTACCACCCCCACTACTAGAGTCCAAATTTACAATAGCGGATTCGTACCGCCTGACAGACTGCGGCAGAGCGTCTCTCATATAGATTCCCCTAAAATTTGGTATTTTTAGCTCTTTGGCGTAGTACAATAAATCGTAGTTTGTTAAAGGCTTTATCGGGATCGACGTTTTTTTTTAGTCACCTTTGGCTTTTTCTTACCACCTCCTCGCTTCGGGTAAGGTCTTAGGTATAACCCTTTGCCCTGCGTTTTGCGTTTGGCTTTAGGCTTCGCCTTTTTACCCCCACCAAATTTCGTTTTAGCTTTCATGGCTGTTGTTACAGCCCAAGCAGCTGCTTTTTCCCCGACAGAAGCGTCGGCCGCTTTAAATCTCCGCCAAGCGCGCTCAGCCAACTCTTTGTCCGCCTGTCTTCTACGCGCGTTATCGCTATATTTTGAATAAGCAATATCGTGAATTTTGCACGCTTCGTCGAGACCGTTCACGCCCTTATCACCTCGAGCTAACCTTTTCTGTAGCCTGGTCCCAGGACCACAGTAATTATACCCTGGGAGATGTGCTTCGAAAGGTAACAAGTCAATAGCTTTGTTAACTACAGAGGAGATGATACCACCACCTCGTACGACAGCTTGACCGCGTCTGACCGATCTTGCTTTGCGCCCTGCCATTTTAATACTGATGACGTGCCGACGTCGTGTCTAGTTAAATACCTACAGAGAGCGTGGTGCACAGGGCGTGCACTTAATCCCAACTTTTCCTAGTTTCGCAATATTTTTTAAAAATACACGTACAAAACTCGTTGTGAGGACAGTCATCGCAATATGTATCTATAACAGCGTGAGGGGCAAATTTAACACATTTCAAAGGACAACATGTATAGAAATGCTCCAGTTTATACAATTTTAGTATTCTCTCCTTAGGCTGCATGCAGTCTTCTATATAAGTCTTACACCTACAACGACAATAACCAAAGTTATTACATACTCTGTGAGCAATCCCATCTACCTGGCTTTTCGGTAGTATAAAACACTTTTTATCGCAACAGTACTGCTCCATCGTCGATGTTCACCGCAAGACTTCACACTAACGACTGACGATTTAGGAGCCTCCACCCAGCCTCCTAGCCCTCTCCTCCGCAGTTTCGAGAATCCCTGGTTGGTTCACCAGCTCTGACGCATCAATAGTTATTTCGTCATTGAACAAATCATCCCACGAGGTCAACTCTTGCACAACTTCAGTTTTCCAATCTTTTTCGTCGTGTAAACCCGCCCTGGCTCCATCTTTCGCTTTCAATTGCTTGTATATCGAGTATGCCAGTTCGGCGAGGGCTTCTTTAAGGTACTCTTTATTTACAGCGTCAGTCAGTCCTTGAGGCTTTTTTAGTTTTCTAATCCGATTATTCCCAGCATTCCAATGGGGTTCTTCTGTCCTCGGCACTTTACCTTTACCGGGATCAACCAGTACAATGGCATTTTCTTGCAAGTATTTTAATGTTACCGCATCGTGTATGTGTGTCGGATCTGCAACCTGAGAAATTTTTTTATTTTTAAAGTTCCAAGTCTGCGTACCCGGAATGGGAGTACGATGGTCTAAATAGTGTTTGTTTACCGCGTCGCCCGCCTTTGAGGGTGGAGCCACATTTTGTATTATAGTATTACGCACATCGTAAGCCCCGTTTATATTTCTAAATATGGTATTACCTTTAAAAAACGAAAGACTCACAGCATCGTTATTTTCTACGGGTGGTGCTACGTTTCTTATTATGGAATTGTTGGCGTTATAGACCCCTTCATTCGTTTTACTGATGGCATTTGTTCGAACATAAGCCCGATTTACAGCGTCTTCGTCATTAACTGGTTGAGCTATATCCTGTAGACGATACTGATGAAATGAATACGAATCGTCTAGTTTAATAGGAATTTGTGATTCCATATAATGTTTATTTACAGCATCGTCTTTTTCAATAGGGCTCCCTATATTACATATCCGTGTACTTTGCGCGTCAAATACATTATTTTGCAAACTGATACAGTTACGAAACGCCTGCACATGAGTAATATAGTTGACGGCATCTCGATTTTCTACGGCGTCTCCTACATTTACTAAACGTTTGTCTTGCATGTCATAATCTCCTTTGGGGGTAAGGTTGAACCCCTCACCCTTGGGCCCCCTCCCCCCACCCTTATCCTTCTTATCCGAGTAACGTCCGAACTTGTCTACGCTCATCGTAAAAGTGACTTGAATCTACTATTGCCTCCCCCTTTTATGTACCCGGCCTCCCTAAGCTCCTCTATGATATTGAGTATCTCGTTACTGTGGGAAGTGTTACCCGTCTCTGTCGACATTGCCAAGAGTTTGAGCCTATTGACCAGTTCATTCGGGTTATCCCAGTATATAATGTCACGTGATTTATTCGATTTCCAGCTAAGGCCACTGCCTCCTTTGGAAAGCGGGAACAGATGTTTGATGATATGTCTATATTTTAAACTATTATCCCTCCTTATCGGATTGTAAAAGCTATAGCCTTTTTTGTGAGCATTTGTCGCAATAAGTATATCTTTATACACTTGTAGATCGTCCTTTGAGTATATTTCATCGTTGGGGAGTCTTTTGAAGAGCAGCTCGTAAAGACCTTCAGTTGGACGAAATCTTGTATTATTGATGAGTATATCTCCATCGGCGTTGAAATCTAAATCCTTATCACCAATCATCAATTTGTTTCCCTCTTCGTTGTATCTCGGTCCGAAATCGTGATCAATAACCTTTGTCTTTCCACCTGTATCCTCCATGAGTAGTTTCATATACTTCTGCGTCAACGGGTTTTTAAATTCAGTTTCAAGGTAGCGTGATGCAGTCTCCAATCCAGACGGGGAGGATACGATATCTATCAGTTGACTGGTTTCATTCTTCGGCGTTGATACACTCGGAGGTGTAAACTCATTACCAGCTTCGTCAATAGTCATATCATCACTCGATACGTCATCGGTTTCATAGTCCATTACCTCCTCCTCCTCCTTCTTGATGGGCTCTGGTTTAATCGAACTGTGAGAAGTCTTGCGTAGTTCTTGAATGATGGGTTTGTATTGCTTTTCCAGCACCTTCTCTGTTTCCATCATACCATCCTTAAACATTCTATATTTACGCTTTATAGCCTCCTTGAGAGCGGCTACTTTAAGCGTTAGCTGTTTATCAGTCGGCTTCATGATGAATACTGAACTACAATCTCAAGGTACCCTTATTTTAAGGCAGTTCCACCTGTCTGAAGAACATTGCCCGCGTCTTGTGACTCCTTATATATCTAACAATGTCTAGGAGCGAAATCCTAGCATTAAAATCCAAGTGTTTGTAGTAACTTTTTTCTCTATCGTCGAACCGTGGTATTATGTACCGACCAGTCAGACTTTTAAAAACAAAGGTACGTTTCCACCTGTCTCGCCACTGAGGAATTTCCGCCACAATATACTTATCGTTCTCCACAGTCTTCTCCATGAATCTTGCAAGTTTTGCCAAAGGCCTAGCTTCGCGATTATTTTCCAACAAAAATGAATTCAATAGCCAAAACTCACTGGGGTTTGAACCGGTGAACGCTATCCATTGGTTAAATAATTCTCTATTAGTCACCGTATATACACCGTTGGCTAGAGATATTCCAAACTTTTCACAATGCACAGGTAGTGTGGGCAGCGCTTCTCGTAAGAACTCTGTAGTATAAACCCCCTGGCAAAGGTTATTGACTCCGCTAAACGGTTTATTTCTATGACCTCTGGGGACTCCGTCGGGACTTTATCATAGCCTACATTATAACTTATATCTATATAACATTTCATTGACAGTGCCGTTTGATAAATCTTGAGAGGTGACCTGATCGGGACAGTTCTCTCTGTAAGCAGTATACATCTGCTAGCGTAGGGTATTTTACATCCATATTCCAACATTCTATTACATATTTGTGTAAAGTTTATGCTACCGTGAAGGTTACGTAATGGCAACGGCTGACCAAAAATATCTGGAAATGGTCTAAACCTAGATATTAAATTTTGAGGATTTCTCACGGTACAGTTGTTCATATCTTCAAGGTACATCACAAGTTCCAACGGTACATTTTTCTCCCGGCAGCAGTGTAGGAAATTTAACCAAGTAGCCCTATTATAGGTACGTTCACTAGCGGATATCATGAGTAATATTACTGGTGGTATCACTGCTGAACGCTTAGACGTCTTATGTCTCCAACAGCGTTTGTTAAACGTATATCCGTGTGGGGGTTTCCTGGAACAGTAATTATCGCAAAATTTCTTTTTATCTTTATAATAATATGTACAGAGATTCGAGTTGACCTTATGTAGCCTAGTGTCGAAGCCACGCAGGTCGTTATACGTGTAGATGCGCACCATTACAACTCTGTAATGAAACTGTCGATATTTATCCTGTATCTCCCCTTATTAAGATCGCGAGTCTTATCAATCAATAAGAACGCATGGTTGTCCCTCCATGCCAGAGCACAGAGGGTTTTAAACTTTTCGAAAGACATGTCAGTCGTTACGTGATCATTGTATATGTGTCTGAGGTTCATCTCGTCCTGTCTGAAAACTATTATCATATTACAATTATCTCGAACCAGCTGTTTGGGGATACTACTGTAGGTTTGTCCTAAATAAAAAACATCGATATTCTTATGTCTCCCCATGGTGAAATAACTTCGTATATTGTTATGTTTCTCGCAAGAAATGTCGTCAAATATCATTATAGAGTTAATTTCGGCCCCATCCGGGTGAATCACCTTACCATTATCATCGAAAGCAAAATAACCGATTTCTTTTGGTAAAGTCTCCTGTAAAAACTGATACTTTGGTTGGTACAGAGATTTGGAAAAAATGTATATATTTTCGAATCTCAATCCGTTGGGATCGAATAAAAGATTAAAAAGCACATTGGTTTTACCACAATTTGACGGCCCAGATATTATGCAACGAATGGAATCCGGTAGTAAAGGCCCGTGTTTATTTTGGGAAGCCACACCGGAACCCGTAAACTCGTCAAAATTTCTTATAGCAAGGCGGGGGCTCTGTGTTGTCACGTGCATCGTTGAATGTAAACTGAGTAAAATACACACGTGCGTGCGCTTAAATAGATTAAAGCAGAATATCGCTTTTATCCAGCCAGCTATCCTGTTTCTTATCAAACCCCAGCCATCTGACCTTAACCTTATCTCCCCTGCGTTGGAGCACCTTTTCCACCAGATATACGTCTCCGGTGTTTGATTTACTCAACTCTTGTTCATAAAAGCCTCCATCCAACACGTCACCGGAAGAATCTTGCAAAACATACGTGACCGGTCTTGTAGGCTTAATAGCGTATATTTTAAACACTTCATTAGTCCAATTGGGAAGATATCCTTTTGTAAAAACTTTTTTATATTTACTTATTCGCACACTATCGCCTAGATTAAATTTTGTTTTATTTTTGACTACCTTACGCTTGCCAATTCTTGCCAAGATATCATTGACATGCTTTCGCCTAACGTCTTTCGGTTTCATACCTATCGTGCGATGTACCGTATTATTGTAATTTTTAACTATAGTTGGGAGTATACTTATCCATTCATACGTCCCCTTTGCGGTAAACTCTTTCCACATGCGTTGCTTTAGCGTTCTATTAAATCTTTCAACAATACTCGCTTTCAAGTCTGAAAACGTCGCGTAATGATTTATTTTAAATTTTTTCATCAGTGCGCTTATATATCTGTTAAACCATTCCGTCCCTTGATCGGTTTGAAAATGTTTCATCTTTTGTTTAGCGAGTATCGGTTCAAGAGCCTTGGCCACCTCAAGCCCTGATTTATTCTTTAATGGAATGGCAAAAGCAAATTTAGTCAAACAGTTGATCATGGTCATTATATAACGATATCCTTTATTTAATTTTTCATAAGGCTGCATCTCGACAAGATCGGCCTGATACAAATCATTTAGACCTTTAAGAGTTACTCTACGTCTCGGATAATTTTTTCGAGCTGGTCTATGGAGCTCATCAGCTGACGTCCATGTTTACAATGATGGAAATTAAATGTTACAATTTAATTTATCCCTTTCGGGATGCTGCGGCCCCTACCACCGCCGCAGCAACGTGATGGCCTTCCAGAAAAAATTTAGTTGCCACCCCCGTGTTCCAGTATTCCGTAGAGACTATCAGTAAATTAGATTACCGATACTCTTCAAACGGAATACACGTACAGCCCCAGCCTCGCTGCACGCCGTTTTAGGCGAACTGAAGGTTCCCCACCTCCACCGTTATACAATCGATCTGCACTTGTAGTACACAATTATTAAAAATATTGGGGTATTGAACACGTTCGCTATGTTCATACCTGTGGCGGCCGACGGAAACTCAATGTTCTATGGTTTTTAGGCCAACCGTCTCATCTACCAGGTCTTACCTGAGAGTGCCTTGGTAGGTGGCCTCACCACGGGAGAAGACGAGGCAACTCCCAGTAGTCCGTGGTAGTCAAGGGAAATCATTTTCTACGGTAATTAAACCAACCCTTCCATCAGCGCTTGGAATTACGGTGTTTTATGCCAACCTTCACGCCGGTGACTATCCACAGACCCGAAGCGTTCAAGACTAGGCTTTACTAGCTTCCCTAACACACACACACACACACACACACACACACACACACACACACACACACACGTATGCGCTCAATGCCCTATTTTTAAAAAATGTACCACAAGTGCAGGATTGATTGAAATATATAGAATTTGGAAAAATTATAGCCCCTCTGACCAATCCTTTCTGTTTTTACAATGCTTTAATATACATATACAAAATCCGTTAAGATAACATTTTGGGCAATGATTGGCAAATTCATAAGCCGTTAATTTTATACACATATCAGGACAACATGTAAAGAGACGACTCGTTTTATAGATTTTAATTTTAAGCAGTTTAGGTGGATATGAAACTTTATATGATTTACATCTACACTTGCAGTAGCCAAAGCTCTCGCATTTACTACAAGCCAACCCATCAACCTGTTCCGGCGGTCTCTCAAAACATTTTAATTTACAACAATAAATATCGTCTTTACGTTTAGAAAAACAATCCATGTTTACAGTTGCACTGCTCGGCAGCTACTGAACATATTTTACAAATACTCACCATAATATTATTGGAAATATAGGTACACGGGATAGGATTAGGCAAGTTTTTGGAGTTTGTAGCCATAGGGTAGGGTGTCATACTCACCATGACGTTTCCGCTTGGGCCCTGTAATTTTAAACAATTTAGTTTCATTAACAGTTACAATATCTTTGTCCTTTGTTCTCCGGATTCGGAATTCATTAATTTCTAATGCTTCCATTTCAGGGGACAAGATCATTTCTTTAAGTTTTTCAAAATTTACAATGGAAGAGGTTTTCATATTTAGTGTGAGCCCCTTTACTTTGCACACTGGGATCAATGCTTGCCTGTCCGTTGACCAAACGAGGTATGCATATGTTTTCGGCCCTCCAGAGACAAATTCGACAATAAATGAGCCGGGCCCGTAGTCAACCAGCTCATCCGTCATTTTACCGAGGTAGTCCCCAGTTGGAACTCTGTACAGTCCACCCCTCAAATAATAGATCGTCGAGTCCGTGTCAAAATATAATACTTGACCCCCTAGAGCCTCCAGGTGCTCATATAGCTTGAGCCGAGCCTGAGCCGTTGTATAGGCAGCTATCACCACGTTGACGTTTCTCATAGGCTCACCCACTTCTTCTATGTACTCCCAGCCGACCAGAATCACATCTTCATTTATAACCTGGATCCTATTGACCATAATGTCGGGGCTCGTTAACATTCTGAACAATTCTTTCGATTCTCTCACAATTGACGCTTTAGTCTGATTTTCTCTCTGCCCGAACTTGCCCCAAAATGAGTTTAACATCAATTTCGCCAATGATCTCAATCCTCCATTTTTAACAATTTTTTCCTTCTCTAATCTGACCCCTTCGTGTTTGTAATAATCTGCGATGTACTTATCCCTGTCCTCTTCAGTCTTGCACCACCCAGGATAGCCCGAAGCTTCTTGTTTCATCTTTAGAAATTTATTGATAAAGTCTGTAAATAATCCTCCTTTTTCGTAGGTGGCCACCTGGTATTCCCACAATTCAAACATATCTAAAATTATGTATCCCTTCTGGACAGCCTTGCGAATCTCGTCCATCGTCCAGGTACCTACTAGGGCTCTTTCGCCGCTTTCGTGGTCACAATCTTCTTGGTTTTGGGTCTCGCCGCAGGTTCTGCAGAGTACAAACATTAATTTATTGTGCATTTTCGCTGGGAGTACGGGGTGATAGAGATCTCTCGGGGGCAGGACTTTACATTTTAGCAAACCATCCACTTCCAAACCTCTCTCCCTACACTCTCTGTCTCCCACATAGATTGTTGGGTGTCCTAAGGGGTACTTGCCATATTTACACACGTACGGATAGAGAGAGCAAACGTCGACATATTGTATAGTTTCTCCATCCGCACATTTATGGTATGTCTTTGCATTGCCAGTCCTGCCGCCGAAAAACGCCTTCCTCGGATCTAGGGGCAGAGTGTCAAGGATCGGCAAGCTATCCAAATGTGTAAGTTTTTCTCTCTTTTTAAGGCCTCTGAACTCACATTCCCACATTTGTATCACGTTGTCACCGAGCTTTTCAATTTTTTTCAGAGTTCTTTCATATCTCAGCTGTAGCGTGTCTGAAGGGTCTTCTTTCAGGGGAGCCTCTCTGTTATAGGGGTAGCACTTTGGGCACCCATGCCAGTAGCACCCTTGAAACTCGTAAATGTTTTCACCATCGAATCCATCCACTTTATAGCCAGAAATCTTGACCTCCTTTCCTCGGCCGGCATGATCTATTCTTATGCCTCGTGTTTCCTCCTCATAGCTGAGCCATTGGATGGCGATGGCTGATTGCTTATCTGTCATTCTATAGCCATTTTTCGGGATAATGCCGATAGTGTTTGGTTTTAAAAAGTTTCTCCGGAAGGCCAGGTTGCACGCACTTGCGATGGTGATGGATTCGAAGAACGGGTCGACCTTACATTCTTGTAAAAATATTGTTCTAAACTTTAGGCAGGCTTGGGCCAAAATCTCAACATCAGACATGCAGTATTCGAGCAGCTCTTTCTGGAAGTCAAACACGTAGTTGTTGCTCACCTGTTCGCTATACCATTTTTCAAAATCGCTGTGAGATCTCTCGAACATTGTCTCGGGGCAGTAATACTGCTTATCTGGCATGGGGCCAACATAGTTCTGATTCGCCAGAGTATTGAATAAATGTGGGAAGTAGCCCTTTTTCTTTTCCGGCGGGAGATCGAATGCCTTGGGGAGAGCTGACAGGGCCATGGGGAAATAACTAAGGGAATCTACAAACCTGACGTTATCGAATTTCATTAGAATAATTTTTGTGCCTCTCATGACAAGCTCGGGGGTGAATTTAGTCTCTTCCATCATGTGTTTTAGTAAAAATTGGAAGTCAAAGCCTTGTCCATTGTGGGCGATCACACAGACGTTTTTGACATTTCTTCTCACCTGCAGGACGTACTCCATGAATTGTTTCACTGGGTCAGAGTTGAACACTCGTGTGCGGTTCTTACATTTTATACAAAAATCACTATCGATACACTCAGAGCAGAACTGCTGTGAAACACAGAGGTTGACTTTGTGTACCTTAACCTCAGGGTCGCTGGACAAAGCCTCGTCTTGGCGTGTCTCAAGGTCAAAGAAAATAAATAGAAAATCTTTGCTCTTTGGTTTCCCATGATTACGCTTCATATAACATTTGTGGTTGGGGTCTGTATACTCATCACAAATCTTACAGTAAACCTCACCACATTTATGAGGGGTGGACCGCTCTCGAATCATTACCAATTTTCCACAATCAAGACATTTATGTACAGCTTTACATCTATCTGTCTGGTGAGCTATAAAACATCTCTGATTTTTAAACTTCATGTTGCATTTTGGACACAATATTCCACCATGTTCTTCTGTACAAGGAGGGGAAATGGTCTGACATTGCGGGCAAATGTTTGAACAGCGGTGGCGATTTTTGTGTTCGTAGGGGATGTGGCAACCCTCGCAAAAATAGGTACAGGCAAATGCCGCAGTCAAAGAGTTGATCACATTGTAGTGGCCATTGTGGAAAAGTAGGTTAATTTTAAATTTTGGATTTTCAACGCTACCTTCAAAGTACACATCTCGCCCTTTGTGGTCATAATTGTAGACGGTAATTTTGAAATCTTTCAAGTAGGCTTGAAACTTTTCCAACTCTGGGATTCCCCCGCCGTTCTCGGGCATCTCCACTCTAGCCCTGCGAAGTAGCTCCTTAGCCCTAGTTGTTTGTCTTTGGCCTCTATCCTTTCGTATTAAATTATACTCTGGGTCATTCGTAATCTTAGCTGCGGCCACTACTAAAGCACGGGGCAAACACAAATTATCTTTGTTATTTATCACCACCACTCCCCGCCTAGCTCTACATTCTTCAGCAAAGGTATTATACAGCCCTGGTCGTCTTTTACCTCCACTGCCTACAGGAAGGTTTATTCTGGTACATTCTACTTTAAACGTGTCGGTGGATTTGATGGATTCGGAGTTACTCTGTACAATGCCTCCAAAAATTTGCCACAAAATATCCTCGTTGACTTCCTCTGCAGGTCGAAAATTTACATAACCTGGCTCCTTACTTTTTAAGTTCAACGATTGAAGCGTGAACCCCAATTGGTCATCTGCATTTGCTTGCGCTTTCATCTCATTTACAATTTTGGCAAACCCCTGTCTTAACCAATCAATCTCGCTCGTTTCAGGAGGAGGGTTTGAAAATTTAAAAATAGTCTTATTGCCGTAAATTCTAAATTTCTTGACATATGTCTGCTCATCACTCAGTATTTCTACAGGCTCATGGGTTTCCTGTACAGGTTCACGAGTTTCCTCTACAATCTGTTGGGACTCCATAGTACAAAGAAAATGATAAGACTTACCCTACACACACTACTGATACACACACTACAGTAAAGTATAAAGAAAAATACAAATAATTACGCACTACGTTAAAAAGACTCACCCAAATATACACACACTACAGTATAATATAAAGGAAAATAATTACGCACTACGTTAAAAACCGACACTATCACAAACTAGTTTGTAAAATATAAATATCACGGAGCACACTCAAAAGACGTCCTATCAAAGTAATAAGATTAAAACTCGCAGAAATACACACACTATAGTAAAATATAAAGTGAAATACAAATAATTACGCACTACGTTAAATACCAACACTATCACGAACTAGTTTATAAAATATAAATATCACGGAGTACACTCAAAAGACGTCCTGTCACGACAAACTCCTGGCAGAGAATGAGAGACAGGTAGGAGTGTGGAGGGAACGCCAGCGCGCTCACCTGTGTGTAGTCACGTAGGCACAGAGAGGCCTGGTGGGGTATTTATAGGAGGATGACGCAACAGCGTGGTCACCTACATCTATTTATAAATACAACTCGGCGCTCTGTTTTCCCATAATTCCCGCTAGTATGTGGCCGATTAATCAACAAATTAACGGCTGTCATCCATCATACATAGCGTCACCACTACACGGCTACCTTTAGATAGTCACGTACGCCATGGTGGTCCAGGGCACGTGGGCCCAATCACGGGGGCGACGGCAGGTGACGTGGCCCGCGGCCATATGCTCTGCCCTATCGGGAGCTGGGGGCGGTTCCCGCAGGCGGTGACGTTGCGCGCAGCCATAACTGTTGCGTCACCAGCGGGAGGCCGCTCTAGTGAGGCGATCCCAAAATAGAACGCACGGGCGGTGGCACACGCGGCCATACTAGTGTGGGTGTCACCCGTTGGGCGCAGCCATATTCGTGCGGCGCTGCGGCGGAGAAATATCAAACTGCGTGGGCCGTGCTGCACTCCAACGGTAGGAATATCAAACAAGGCCGTGACCGGAGTGCGTCAGCGCTCCAGCGGTAAAATAACAAACTGCTCGGGGACGTGCTGCACTATATTTATCATTGAATTTTTACATTAGAAGTACTAAATATATAATCATTTTTAGGTAGTAATATCGGTTACAAGTAGTAGCAAAATAGCGGTCCCACGACAATTGTAAGAGTTCCACGGTTATATGTTGAGCTTTCATAAATATTCTTACATTATTTATCCCACGTGATGGTTCCCGCCAAACGGCAGCCATCGGTCACGTAGGCGGACCACGCGGCCGGTAACGGTCCCTCGGCGACACCTGTCAGGCACCACCATTGGCAGGCCATCTTGATGACGTCACAGAAAAACAGTCACATTGGCGCGGACGTCGCCATCTTGATGACGTCATAATTGGCACGAAAATCCTATCAGCTGTCAAAATTGGCGCGAACGCCGCGATAACGTCACAAGAAAAACAGCTCAAATTGGCACGGACACCGCGATGACGTCACAGAAAAACAGCTGACGTCGGCGCGAACATGTCACTTTATATAGTATTGTGTACACTTTATATAGTATGACCCCTGCGATCCATATGGTCTTGTTCCCCATGATGACGTCACAGAAAAACAGTCAAATTGGCGCGGACACCGCGATGACGTCACAAAAAAACAGCTGACGTCGCCATGACGTCACAAAAAAAAAGACGCCGCCATCTTGAAAATTGGCGCGAACGCCGCGATGACGTCACCGTGACGTCACAGAAAAAAAATTGGCGCATGCGCACCCCGTTTATTGTCCCCAATCCTCGGGAACCCTACTCCCCATAAGAGCCCATGTTAGACCTCAAGTGACCGCCCTAACTACTGCCATTTTTAAAGATATCTTATTATTTTTTAAACAATATGTTCAGAATTTAATGTTGTTTCCATAAATACCAATAACTAATTAATTAACTGTTTAATTTTGATGAAGTGTAAGGGTTGTGGGTGTGATATTCCTTTTCCCATAGACTTTCGTCGAATGTGGGACCTTGCGCTATATCTAGTATATCCATAATCGGTCAATTTTAATCCAATTCTTTCTAAGAAACTAATGTTCTCGCGTGTTAACTCCTCCACAGCTGAAGAGCTACTAATGAGGTTTCCAATAGGTTGCCCGCTTATAAAGGTAAAATCCGTTTTCGTTGAATAAAGTGTCGATTTTTTATGTAATCTAACCGTGATAGGCTCGTCTCGAAAATCTATCAAGTTACCGTCTTGATCCAATACGTTCAACACGATGTCTGAAATGAAAGTGGTGTTCAACGGTAGATATACCAGGTTTGGTGCCTTTCAACAATTTTAAATCCTGGTGGTACACTTAGGTAAAAATTGTGTATTATGTGAGTATTCGCTCCATCTCTGTAAGCTCCCTGTGTAATGTTACAAGTAATGTCTATACTATTGACTTTTAATATTGTTACCGTTTTTTCACCAAAATGGGTTTTATTTGCTTCTAATACCTTAGACGTTTTTTGAAATCCTACTAACTCACCGATTGAGTTTGGTCCACTAAAATCTATATAATATTTGGAAGTAATTTCAGCTTTCATTGTATTGTTATCATCTTTTAGCTTAATATTGTCTTTTCCCAATTTATCTTGTAAAAACTCATTAATATGATCAATTTCATAAGAACCTGTAGGTAATGTGCAACCTTCTATGTTTGTAAGGGTTCCATCTTTAGAATAATGTAGTAAGTTATTTCTATTTTCCGTAACACTTGGTATAGAATTGTAAGTTGTAAAATCCAATAGCGCTGCTTCCCAAAATCATTCTTTATCCAAGCGTAACGCTGGGAAAAGAACACTTCATGATGTTCCTATTAAAGACACCATATAGGAAGACATCTCAATGGCGACTGATACTTTTTGCTAGGAATTCCAAACATAAATGCTCACCTATTAAAGTATTATCAGGTTGTTCTCTTTTGTAATTGTAATATAAATTTTTTGCGGATTTAAAATATTTCTCAAGTTCCTTCGGTGGAGGCAAATTCCTAAAACTATCAAAATAATATACATTTTTATTTAGTTTCTTATAACACACCCTATGGGTGCTGGGTCCTTCAGTATTATCTAAATTTACAATTCCAGTCTCATTTATCCACATATTCTTTGGCAAACCGTCTTTCATGAATACTCCGCAGAAAAATGGTATCTTTAAACAGGAAATATATTTAAACAATTCTTTATTAGTTAACGCTTTATGTGGTATTACCAATTAATTTCTTTCATTTAATACGCACGATAAGGTCTTAGGTAAAGACCTGCCCCGTTTTTTACCATGGACCACACAGTGGGCTTCTTCCTGCCTTTTCTGGTAGAACGTAGTCTTCTTCTTATATTTCCTCCATGTTTTCTTGTAGTTGACCTCCTTTTTGCCCTTCTTCAGCTCATTCTTTCACCTCCTAGCTGTTTTCGCCTTCATACCTGCTGTTACCGCTAAAGCTGCTGCTTTTTCTGCTATGCTAGCGTCACTTGATTTTACTCGCTGCCAAGCTATGTCCGCAAGCTTTTTGTCTGCTATCGATCTATTTTTTTAAATCGATAAACGTGGAATAGGCAACATCGTGTTCCTTGGATGCCTGATGTAACTTATTTATGCCAGGATCACCTCTTTCAAGTCGTTTTTTCAATTTAGTTTCCAGTCCGCAATACTGATAACCTCCTTGTATAAGAAATTCATATGTAAAGCGTCTATTGCTCTATTTACAATAGATCCTACTGGAATTCGAGTTAAAGCTTTACTTAACAGAGAAACCGCTGTGGACACGATCCCGCCACCTCTCCTTAGAGTGTCTCGATATGGACTGTTATACTGAAACGTCATGATTGTCTTTTATAATCGAAATGTGCAACTTATGTGTTACCCCTATGAAGAGTTGAAGAGTATAATTGTGTAGATAAAATAATGCATTACCTAAAATTTTAACAAGAAAAATATCAGTAACAACATCATCCACATGCAAAGGGTCTTTAACATTTCTTAATCTTATGTTATTACAATTCCACCATCTATTTGCAGTTGTTTCTAATTGTATTATCTGTTAAAATGTAACAGCGTCATTAGGTTTTCCACAAAGACATTATAGACTTTTTAAGTGTTCTTAATATCTTTCCTTTACCATCCCAAACATGTCGTTTGTTTTCTTCAAGTAAAGTAAACTTTTCATTTCCTTGTACAAATCTCAGTGTATGACTTGAAAACACAAGATGCTCGTTGTTACTGGTTCAATGAAACCCAAACCGACCTGACGGCTTCTACCTTTGCAAGTTGTTTATTAGATTTTTTTAAATGGTGAGTGGGATAAAGAGTCAAGCTACCCATAGTAATCTGGAGTGACGGATGTACCAGCCAAAACCGCCATGTGGTGGCAAATGCGTTGTTGGCATTCAGCAATGAGCACGGAGTGAAAATAACTCAAAAATTTTTAGAAAAAGGCCACACACAAATGGATGTGGACACGATCCATTCAGAAATTGAAAGGAAACTTAACAAACAACCAATCCATCTTCCCAGCGACTATTTAAGAATCGCAGCTAATGCAAGGGCCAACCTGACCCCTATGTAGCAGAAAGTGTCGACTTTTGATTTTGTAAAAAGTTTTTCACAAAAAGATCTTCAAATTATGACAGTATTCGCCCAGGTTGTAAACTTGTAGATCCAGTGGTTACGGACATCAAGGAAATTCAATTCTTTGACAGTAGTATTAAAGTCAAAATTAAGTCTTTTGACAGCGAACTAATTGTCATACCCCAAAGAAAGAAAAGAAGTGCTCCTCCAAAACTCTCACAGTTCAAGCAAAGTAACTTTTCTCCTCTAAAAATATCGAAGACAAAGTGGAATCACTTACAGGAACTTAAGTCAGCGTTGCCGTATAATTGCCATCCATACTATGATTCTATTTCCCATGAGTGAAAAAATTGATGAAAAGATTCTATGCATGTGCCTGATAAAGGTTCCAAAATAACATAAAGTGGCGTGTGATTGCGATTTTACCAGTCACAACAAATTTGCTATTAAGTTTCATTTTGTTATGTTCACAAGTATGATGTATTCAATTCAATGAGAATTGATTTCACTCTATTTTCGGACACGAAATAACACAGTTTGTTAGTATCTTTTTTATTCAACATGTTTGCTATTTAATTTACTTTATTGTTTCATACTCAAGTTTAATGCTGTACCGTACTCAATTCAATGACATTTAATTTCATTATAGTTAGGGGGAAAATAACACATAGGCTTATTTAGCAAAAGTGTGTAACTTAATTATGGATGTTACAGTTGATTAACTTTTAGGGCCGGTTTCCGAGTCCGGGGTTATCTATATTCTCAGACTAAAATCCAGTATAAACCGGTATTTACTCTATGACTAACGAGATCGGGTTTCGGAGCTCAAGGATAACTAAACTCTAGGAATATCGCTAACCCGAGAGTTAACTAGGGAGGGATATTCCCAGACTTATTCTTGTGGGTTTCCGAGTCAAGTGTTATGTAATCCTCGAGTTAAATTTTATTCTTTCGAGTTTCTGAGTTAAAATTTAACCCATGACTGGTTAGTCGAGGACTATCTTTTGGATAAGTTGAGGAATATGTTTGGGCATTTTTAATCCTGGTGGTGGGCAGGGTTAAATTGAGGAATATCTTTTTTAGCGCCTTGTAACCTCAGATTCACTCAGTACGAGGCTGCTGTCAGACATTCCACACAGTGCTGTGGTTGCTTTAGATTAATGTGAGATGGCATACCACGATTTTTGTGACTACCTCTGATATGCGGTTCACCCCCCTGAACTCAGACTTGAGTACGAACTGTAAACCCATTTAACGACTCAAGTGACGAACAATTTAAAACACGTTTTAGGTTGTTTAAGAAAGTGTTCAGGATCTTGTGAGAGTGATTGTCCCTCGGATTTCTGAAAATGATCGGAGGGCTCCCCATGGTATTCCACTCTGGAAGCAAGTACTTGTCGCATTGGAATTTTTCACAGTGTGTTAATTTTATAGAGAAACGTGCAACCTTTTACAGTTGTCAAAAGCGTCTCCTTGCCAAATTGTAAATCGTGTAGCATTTTCTATTTGCCTTTAAATAAAAATACGGATACATACATTTTTTAACGGGACACTATTTTATGGGATAATTTTTTTTTATAAAATGGGTTCCCTGGTCAGTAGTCAATTAATTTTTTTATTGTAAAACACGCCTGGTACAAGATTGTAATGCACAAGCTGGTACATGGTCAGTTGAGCATCTACATCTAAGTTACTCAAATTTAATCATTATTCCTCTGTGATAATATATATTATAAAATATAATGTAATAATATGTCTTCCGGTCTGGGAAGATGATTTCTGGTGCAACCTGTACATTTAAACTACTGTCAATTAATTGATAGAGCGTAACCTATAATGGCACAATTGGTTTTTGTTAAACAATAATACTGAAAATTTTTAAAGGGGTGTATGGATGGTGTGGGTCACCCGGTTTACATGTTCCTATTTTTAAATTAATTTTCATAAAAAAAATTCAACGTTGTTTAATTATAAGTCATTTAATGCAGATTTTTTTATGGAAATCAAGTGTTTTAAAAATATTAATTTTTATGAAGAGTGGAGAAATTGTTAATTCTTAAGACATTCAGTCAATCTCAATAATCAATCATTTGTTTCTAAAGAGAAAGTCACACTGATAATGTTTTGAAGAAACTAAGTTTCCTTTAATTTTTCAGTTCTTCCTCTACATTTCCAACATCACTTTCTACTCTATTTTTTGCTCATATCTACATCAGATACATTTTGTTAAGTAAGTTTAAACGCTTATAATTAAATAGCTTAATTATTGAATTATATATGATCAGATGAGATAATTGAATATAATGTTACGCAGAATCTTCATACACACATACACAGAGCGCACATCACCATGGTAGAAGGTTGAGTTGTCAAATGATAAGAGACGAGACAAGGGAGCTGTGGCCGAAAACGCAAACAAAATCCTTTGCCAGGGTGGGGACTGTAGCCTGAACGCCATGCACGCCACTACTCAAGATACAGAATTCCCAGCAATTCCCTTCTAACCCATGGCATAAGTTAAAGAATTAAGATATTCTCGGACTACGATAACCAACGAGTTAAGTAAGTTATCCTAGATCTCCGAAACCCGGCTATTTAATATTTTTAACCCAACAATTATCTTATTCCACGGTTTAAGGATTAAGAAACCGGCCCTTAATGTTTAACTGTTGAACTACGAAAACAACTTTAAGTAAGGCTATAATAAGTAGGCTAATTATACCTTTTATTATATATATATATTACATGTACGCGAAGTAGGCCTACATTTTTATTTTTTTTTGTATTTTTATATGTTTCTTTCAGTAATAAAAGCATTTTTAATAAAATAATGTAATTATTTATCGAATTTACCATGTAAATCTATTTAGTGGTAAGAAGTGATTCCTCGTATGTGGAGAGACAATAGAAGATATACCTTGTAATACCTCTTAAGTCAGGGATTGCTAAGTGGTGACACCACGTAAGTTGAATAAAAAATGTTGTAAAACATTTTTAGAAAAGAATGATGAAATAATGTTTTTGATTAATTAAATAATCACTAGCAAAAATTGTAAATAAAAAAATTGAATTTTTAAAACGTTTTTTGCGTTTCCTGTAAAGTTAGAATTTTTTTACTTACGACGTTTCACTTCTAAGCCAGCGATATATACCCTTATCAATGGTGGGGGTAATAAAAGTCCTTGGTAAAGTAGGTCAAGGTCATTCAAGGTCATTACCAGAGCGGGGGATAGATCACTAAGTTACATGTTAGTCCATTGCCACAGAGTGATCCATCCCCCGCTCTGTATTTCACACACAAGACCCAGTCCAAGTCTTTACCCATACACTTATCCACTCTCATCATCACTACGCTCCATGTCCACTACAAAGTTCAGATCAACACTTATGCACTTTTCAACTAGTCTTTCATATTTTCTCTTAAGCGATCCCAACTCAAGGAGTGTTCTGTTTATGCTGCTATCCTTCTCCACTAACTCTTAATTACACTTTTCAATTTAGTTCGTAGCAGCGTTTACCGTCTCTATCTCTGAAACACCGCCAAACTTTACATTCGGGATCACCCTCTGGAGCTTGTGGTAAGGGTCTTGTATCGATGTTTCACCGAAAAGTCCAGAGAGGATCGACAGTGTTGGGCTGACGGGTCTATAAGAAGATCGGCTGGTACTCAAAGTCGGTGGGGCGGAACCGAAGCCGGAGAACCTTGAAGCAGTCTGGCTAACGGGTACAGGTCGACGTCTTGTTGTAAGAGTCGGCCTGATAGGTCCGATGCCGGACCTGCTACAGCAACTGGTTGCGGGGTAACCACTAAAGGAGAGACCAATCGGCTTGGGGTTGGAGCTAGAAGCCGGAGAGTTGTCAAAGTTGAAACACGACATGGTTAAGTGTGGAAGCCTTCGGCTTAGCGGTGCAAAGCAGAATGAGCGGGCAGTGAATTACTGCTCTCATATATACCCTTCTTAAGTTGTGGGGGGGTAACACGAGGTCACATGCTTAGCCTTGACTACGCCCCAATCTCGACTACTCTTCCCTTTTCTCAAACCTTAATATTACAAGTTTAGCCTTCATCTTGGTATTTTCAATAAACTTACTTACTTCAAACACCCAAGAGAACAATTCATTTATATGTTGGTATTAAATTTGTGTGTAGTGTGTAACGTCTAACGTACGTCTGTTTATAACACCTAAAGTAAATATAGCTGCTTCAATTCTTATAAAATGCTCAATATACCTTCTAGAACGGGTTAACTCTTCCCATGCATTGATTTAATTTAAGAAATACTCACCACCTCTGTAGGAGTACGATATGTTCAGTACGAACCACAGGTATAGAATGAAGCAGACTGAACAAATTAATACAGCATCGCTGAAGGATTGAAGTGGGGGTGACTAGAGATCATGTGATCAACCGACCCCTTGAGGTTAACCACTATTCAACGCTGTTCATACTTGACTTTGTGATGTACATTTTACAAGTGTAATGTGGGTCAAGTTCACAAAAATAAGGGGAAAAAACCACCTCCAACCACTTATGGCAATCACATGCGTTTTGAGGTACTTAATGTTTCTTTGATCAATTTCACCTTTGACAAAATAGTTTGAGAATATCAAATAAGAATTAGTTACAAAGATTCATTTAAAATTAAGGGGGCACTCCGCCCTAAAAATGGTCGAAAACGCAAAAAATTAAGAAAAAAATATTATTGCTTGGATTTGTTCTCTATTTCCTCCTGAACACTGATGTATGATATGTGTGGAAAATAATTCGATATAACCACATTTTGAACCATAATTCCAAAGCATGCACTGGTATTTTTCTAGGTTTCAACTCAATCGACATTCATTTCTAATTTTAGGCAAAACTTCCTACAAACTAGTATAAATTTATATTATACATGTATATGTATCTTTATTCTATAATCCCGTAAGTATTATAATCTTATATGTTGGTCACACTGTGGTCCAAAGAAAATCAAAACATATGAGAATATTTGTATGTTATTGTTTATCAAAACAAAGTTTTGTTGACATCAGTTATGATTGAGTGATATGTAACAGTGTTTATTACCGTGTTTATTCAGTGTAGTGTAGGATAACAAACATATCAATTAGTTTGTCAGTTTATGTTTAATTCAAGGTAGGCTAATCAGGTAACTATAGGCTTATGAACAATTGCATTTTGTGGTTATGTCCGGTACATGATTCTTGTGTACAAATAAGGCTAAATAATGGCTCCAAAACAAATTGTTAAAAAGAGGTCTTCAAAACATGTTGTTAGCAAAAAGGCTAAAGCTAAATTAGCAGCGGAGAAGAGATGGAATAGAAGTTTGGGTAATGTTATATCTAACTTCGACACCCTGGCCCAACCGTTATCGGAGAATAATTCTGTGAGTTTATGTGATGTTGAACCTATTCCTAGTACTTCATCTGCACTTGATGTATCCACTAAGTCACAATCAAATCTTATAGATACAAATAAATTAAATTCTAGACTAGCTGATTTAGAAAATTCTCTAAATCTAGGCCTAGGCCTGAATATAGGGTTTGATTCTGACAGCGATACTAACCCGAGGTACGCCATAATAAATATCAATAATTTAAAACACTTGATAGAAAGGCTTGCTTGCCCTGATTGTAAAGAGATTTCATTGACCTTAGAAATTTCAGAAAAAATAGGTTTTGCACATAAGCTTGAAGTTCATTGTTCATATTGTACCACTGTCACAGAAACATTTACCTCGGACAGAAATGAAAACAAGTTCGATATAAATCGAAGGGTCGTGAAGCACTTTCTCTCTAACGGTCAAGGCTCTACACTAGTCTTTATCCTCAAGGACACGGTTTGGGAATGTCCCAGTGATTTTTACATCACCGCCAGGTTGAGATATTATACAAGTCAAACGTATTATTTAACATTTGACTTGTATAATACCCCCCTCCCTTATTTTAAGGGGGTAAAGACTAATTTGGAAAATAGTTTGTATGCTACTTTACCGAGTTACTAGTCTTTTCTCCCCACTGTTCTCCACCCACCGTTCTTTATGATACGATTCAAATAACTGTCAGGGGTGAAGAACCTTTCGTCAATCATCTCATTCATCTCGACTGTAAATAGTGTACCTTCAAAATTTACAGCTATCATAAAGCGTGGATTTGACGACACTAAACAAAATAATATTTTTCACCCTTGCGCTTCAGTCTATCAATTCGTATCTCGGCAACAGATGTGGAGATCGGACGTGCAACTCCTACCGAGTAAGGCTTTACCTTAGGAGTCCTTGCTTTCATACCCAAGTGAATTAGGAACAGCAGGATTCCTACAGTAAAGACCCAAAAGATTTTTTTAGATGGCACTTTTACTTGTTTTTGTTTTTTTGTTTTTAGTCGTTGGTCGCTCTGAAGGACCAATTTTGGGCTTCTGCTAATTAACTTTAGCCTGCTTTACTTTATTAAGAAGGATTTGGACTTGGAGTTTAGGCGGGACAACGGTTTCGGGTTTGACAGGCGGGGCAACAATTTTGGGTTTGACAGGAGAGGTGAGAGGTTCGGCAGAAGGACGGGGGTAGCGGTTCCGGAATCTGTTTCGGAATCGGAAAGGTTTATTACAGGCATGTCTGGCGGGAAAAATATCGATCTTTGTCTGATCGGAAAAGGAGGAGAAGCTTACAGAGGAGATAATTGTTTAGGAAGCGGTTGGGTTTGGAAGGACAGTATTTTCTGGGCGCGGGAATAAGGGGTGCTCTTCGACATTGGTGTCTTCTTCTTCGGTGAAAGAAAGACGGCTCCCTCCAAATCCTCATCCGACGATAGAGATAGCGGAGGAGATGTTAGACCCAATGGTGCTCGCAACATACCACCATAACTTGTTGTTATAGTCGGTGGTGGCAGTACAACGTTTGCCAACGTTGTGGCGACAGAGAGTAGACTGCGAAGGATCGGATTAGCCGAGGTCGAAGTCGAAGGGGGTGCGATCGAAGAAGGTGGAGTGTCCAAAGTCGAAGTTGGGGCAGAAAGCGGGGCTGACAAGGATGGAGTGGCCTTGATCGAGGCAAGGAGCGAAGGCGGTACGTTCTTCAACTTGAGAACCAACTTAGAACGAGAGGGTGACAGAGCAAGACGAAGCACCGGCTGGTTTGAGCGTTGCAACGTGGTTGAGGCTGGGCCAGCTTATATGCACACCGGGACCGGACCGGCTGCCCTTGGGCAGACATGATTCATCAGAGGTAAAGTCCATCTGCATGTCATAGAAAATTCTCTGTCAAGTATAAACTGAAAAAAAAAACGATAACAGATAGTGTTATTTATTTATGTATTTCTTTTTATTTATATTTTTTATTTATTTATTTCTAAGTTAGTACAGTCAGACAATAGCAATGTTCAAGAAAAAATTAGATTACTTCTCGAGAATAAGTACTTGAGAGTTATCGTGTATTAAGTTGAATTGTTTTACATCATTCGGTAATAATTTTCAATAAACTGGCTAACCATAACGGATAGTGTTATTTGTTTTCAAAAAAGTGCAGAGTGACAATAGTTAAGGCTCCGGTCTACCCGAGCCCGAATGCCGCCTCGCGGCCGCGGCCTTAGCGCTAGGCGAGTTTTATGGATGCAGAGGTTTACGGGAATCGTGTTTTAAAAATAACTAATTAAGATAGAGATTGGCTCTTCCTTTTTTCTCTAAGTACAAAGACGGATCTTGCCTTCTGTGTTTTTGGAATTTTTTAATAAAATTTCTAATTTCAGTTATAACTGTCTAAAATCATCTGTTTTTTTTCTAGTGGCAAGTTTTACAGATGCAAAGGTTTACGGGGATCATGTTTTAAAACTGACCAATAAAGATAGAGATTGGCTCTTAACTTGAAAATAGAAAATACCCCCGTCGCAGGACAGACCTGCGTACTCAGCGAATTTCCAAACGATCTTGAGATATCTTATTTTCCACATAAACACCATAGGAATGGGTATGTAGGTTTGCTGCCATGGGATGTTGTTAGAAAATGTTAGTTTTGTTAGGAAATGTAATAGTTACGTAAGGCAAATATCAAACTGTATAAATATTCAGCACCTTTTAATTTTCCCCATAAACCCCATGGGGGTGAGTATGTAGGTTTGCCGCCATATGGGTGTTGTGAGCAAATATCAGTTAAACCCTACCTAGTGAATGAACATACCAAATATTATCAAGTTATGGTTGTTTTTCATTTTCCCCATAAACCCCATAGGGGTGAGTACGTAGGTTTGCCGCCATATGGGTGTTGTAAGCAAATATCAGTTAAGCCCTACCAAGTGAATGAACATACCAAATTTTATCAAGTTATTCGAATAAATAATCGAGATACAGGGTTTTGTTGATTTCCCATAAGATTAACATGGAAAACATATTTTTGGCTTTTCTCCGTAACCTGTTCAGCCAAGTTAAAAATTCAAAATACTAAATTGTTTGTTTTTTAAGCTCTTTTAAATGGTTTTAGTGAAAATTGTTGAATTTTGAAAATTATGCTCCAAAAATGCCAAAAACCCATTTTTGACCCCTTTGAAACCCCATAAAACCCCGTTCCCATAACCCGATCATGCTGGTTCGCGAACTCATGAAAATAGACCTGGTCTTATACCTTCATACCAAATTTGATCAAAATCGGAGGTCCCCTTCAAAAGTTATCGGTACCACGGACATATATATATGAAAATGAACGAACTGTGTTTTTGGCTTCTGGGGACCTCAAAATGAAAAAATAACATGGTCCTGGGCTTAGGTCTTACCATGGCTACTACCGTAATAGAGTATTCCCTATAGGGAAATTCGCTAAAATGATCTCGTCGGCTATATTTTTACAATTTTAAAATAACACTTCTAATTTTAGCTATAACTGGATAAAATCATATGTTTTTCTCGATGCAAATGCAAGGTTTTTTTAGAATCCTGTTATCTTCTGCTTAATGCAGCATTGAGCTGTAACTAAGGTGTCATATTAAAGAAGAATAACGGTGCTAAAATTTCTTAGATACACTTTGAAAATCTCACTTTGGTAGTTTCATCCAAACTAATGGCAAACTTCAGTTAAACATCGAGAAAAACAGATGCACCCTTCCTTTGCAATTTGCATCTACCATTGCAAACAACACAATCGATACAAACAACAAAACCCCTTAAAGTTGTGGTAGAGAGATCCTGAGCTATCCGGTGCAACAATCCTGACGTGTTTTCCATCAATTGCAGCAACACAATTTGGGAAATCCCAATTATCCCAAAACTCTGCTGCTCTCTGATGCCAATCAATCTCTGTATGTGGCGTTAAGTTGATATTTTCTAATTTATCCTTTACCGCTTTCAAAACCTTGGGTACAAAATCTGATATTGCAGATGCAGAAATCCTGTATTGGAAAGCCAGCGATCGATAAGATTCTCCTGTCGCCAGATATCTGAAACAAGTAGAGTAGTTGTATGAAAATAACTACATGACCTGTGACGATTTCTTTACTAACAGGAGAAACAAAGACATGTCTGGGACCGGAAAATCAGCCAAAAAAAGGAAAAGCGCCACGTATTGGGAAAGTCTTAGCTTCTTGACTAACGTACGTAGAAGACGAAAGACAGTAAGTAGTGGAGTGTCTTTAATTACCGAGTTGCACATTTAACTGAGGGAATGTACGGGGCTTATAAATGAATAACACCATATTACTATAACCATACCGTGGCCGACACCGGGGATAAAAGGCACACACATTCTACATGGATGAAGGAGGCTTCAGGACAGAAGCGAGACAAGAAGAAGACAGGGAGGTACTCGGAAGTGATCGTGATTTGTTGGCAAGATCAAGGTGTACAGACCACGGCATCCTTTATTTCCTCAAGTATTCACATTACAAACAGTACTATATGGAAAGAACATACTTCAATAGTCTACATTTCCTCCCCCCTTAACTTTGATGACTCTGAAATCTTCATGACAAAAATTCAAAGATTTAATAAAATAACAATTTATATTGGTCAGATACAACAATTACAGCCAAAATATCAGCCTAATAAAAAATTTACTCAAATTTTCCTTATACAACAGTACAATATTATTATATCAACGAATGAAATCATACAAGAAAAAAAATGCCATAATAGGCTTCACAATAAAATTAGAATAAGCAATAATCTAAAGATAATCGAGCAATAAAGAACCATGAAATATTTACAAGTTTAATATTTCGACTGGCTTACGTTCTCGGGCTGGATAACGCCTCTCTGCTTCCTGGTTAGGACTATTAGTTGTTATGAGTCGTCGCGGGCTAAGAGTAGATGCAGTAACATCACGTGACGGTACATTAGACTTACGAGATAGTATCTTAGGACTGCACTGCTTTGGTGCCATATCTGAACTCGTCTCCTGAACAGCTATTTTCTTGCTTACCGAACGACTATAATCTGATTCACTTTGTAACAACTGATCTGATGATACTTCCCTACTACAGGTTTCAACCCTCAGTGAAATTGTTTTGCTATTTAGGCCAATTATCTGATCAATGTGACGTTTCCAAATAATATCATTTTTTAATTTAACTAAGTAAGACACAGCACCTATCACTTGAGTAGGCCAGTGGCAAAAGTCGTTAATTCCATTTTTTTTCGATATTGAGATTTTAGTTGCTATGGAAACGTCATGTTGACAGCTATCGTTTCCAGCCAATATAAATGTGCAAAACCTGTTATATCTGAGTTAAAATCAACATTGAAATAGTACCAATTTCCAAAAGCTGTTAAATCCTCCAAGGCTGCAGATGCAAGACTCGATAAATCCAACTACCATGTTTTCAGTTTCTAAAGCTGTTAAATCCCAAACATTTAAATGGCTGCTTCAAACAAACAGATGCAAAAACTGTTATTTCCATGTTTCAACTGTTCCTCTAACATAGATTTTGATTTTATTTATTTGCTTCCTCTATGGGGCTTATTCAGTATTCCCAACAAATCTATCTCTATGTAAATCATTTTAATTTTGTTATTGACAGTCTGTTGTTAGGGGTTTGTTTTGATTGAAGGCAGTACAAACACAGGTTAGGTTAACAACACCACACCGTTGTTTTACACAGATTCGGGTTTTTTTCTGCAGTTTATTGTTATTAATATCATTAGAAAATTAATTTAGAAGAAGAAGAGGATGTGGACGATGTGGGCAGCGAGGATGACAATAACTTTGTAGTTCCTACAACGCCAAATATGTCAAGAAAAAGAGGGCGATTCCCAGAAACGTGGAAACGAATGTAGCCAAGAAGGCAAGGTATGTTTCCAATATATTATGGTTTTTAGTGATTTTATGATAGTTTTTACTTATTTCAGTGAGTATTCAATGGCAAATATTGCTAATACGTGTAGCCTAAGTTGGTTTAAAAAGTTTACAAAAGGTAAGCAATTTTCAAAACTAACCTAAACATTGAAACGGTTAACATGTTTAGGCCTAGTCGTTCAACATGGTAATAACAATCAGAATACTTTTGGGTTATGTGCCAACATGGGGTAGGCTTGGGTGGAATATATTAGGTTGACTAATGTAGTCTACCGTAACTTAAAACCCTTCCTATATTAACAACAAATGTTGACGTATAACCTAAAAGTACCCAAGTATTTTGGTTGTTACGACCACAATTAATCCAATTTAGAGTACGGTATTAATTTGTGTTTTCTTTTTCAGGCATGCAGCTAAAGGGTTTCCTACCCTACCTACCAACATGTCAGCAAGGGGAGCACAGCATGTACAAATGCCAAGAGCTATCTATGCAAGATGTGAGGAAGATTCATCAAAAGTACTACATGAGTGCGACATTGGAATCAAAGAAGAATTACATTCTGCAACATGTAAATGTATCGTCAGTAAGTAGGAAGAGACCCAAAGGTTCGTAATAGCACACGTGAAAGATTGGTGAGTACCAATTTTGTGTTACCAAAACAACGAGAAGGGGTCATAAAAAATGTACGTGTGTGCCGAGCTGCATTCCTTAGTGTATTGCAAGAAAGTCGAGATCGAATCCAAAGATTGTGTAAAAAATATCTTGAACGAGGCGTAACACCACCAGAATCGAGAGGAGGGGCACGACAGTTAGAAAAGTATCATCTTAAAAGACAAGCTGTCATAAACTTTATTACAGAATTTAAACCCATTCAAAACCACTACTGTCGTGGAAAGATTATGTTAGACAATACCTCCCTAGTGACTTGTCAGTTAAGAAAATGTGGGATATGTATAAAGAAAGACATGCTGATGATGAGCTGCATGTTGATTATGAGTTTTTTAGGTGTGTTTTTAACAACAACTTCAATATAGGTTTCCATGCACCTTATTCTGACAAGTGTTCCACGTGCACAAATCTTGAGAATAAAATTAGTCTACAAAGGAATAAGGTTGAAAAAACCGAGCTGAAAATGCAGCTATTGGCCCACAAAAAGAGGGCTGATGCATTCTATGACAAACTCAAAGAAAAGAAAGATAATGAAACAATCTTTAGTTATGATTGCATGAAAAATTTGGTATTGCCTAAAGTACCTGACCAAGAGGCGTACTACAGGCGGCAACTGTATTTATACAATTTTACAGTGTGTCAAGGAAGTTCTAAAAGTACCCAAAACAAAGTCAGTACTACTTCATATGTTTGGTCAGAACACGAGTTCCAGAAAGGATCTGGGCAAATTGCATCAGCTTTGCACCACAAACTGATTAATACAGACTGGGAAGCGATTACAACAGTCCGTTTATTCTCTGACGGCTGTGGTGGTCAGATCAAAAACACTACAGTCTTGTTCATGCTCTCCTACTGGCTTCTAAATGAAGCTCCTCCCCATGTTAAAACCATTTCCTTGTGTTTTCCAATAGTGGGACATTCATTTATCCCTCCCGATCGTGTGTTTGGCAATCTTGAAAGGCAATTTAAAACCCCCAGTGTCATTGAAAATCCTGCAAAGTATCTGGATATTATGAAACAGTTCAGTACTGTTGTGCATTTAGGAAAGGACTGTGAAGTCAGGGACTGGAAAGCAGCTTCACTAGAAATATTCAAGAAGCCCGCTAACTGGCATTTCCAGTTCCAGAAATCCCGAAAAATTGTATTGAAAATGACCAAAACCCTCACATCAGTCCTTGTACAAGGAGAACCATTCTTCAATTTTGAGACTGGCAAGCTGAAATCCCTATGCAAGAGGGGAATGTCAATAAAAAGAGCTCCAATCGAAAAGGTAATCTACGGTAATCATGTTAAGGAAGCCAAAATCAGTGATGTGAAACGACTTTTGATACTGCATTTTGGTGAAAAGTGGGAAGACAACCCTAAACTTACATTCTACAAAGACGTGTTCAGGGAAATAACAGACAGAGTGACAACGGCTGCACCAGAGGATGAAGAGGAAATGGATTTTAATTTGGTTGAAGAAGATGACGGAGAAGAGCTTACGACATAAGACCGCTTGTGGACCTGACGCAGAGGAGGCTATGATGAAGAAATTAATTTTTTAAGTTACAAAGAATAAATTCTAAAGACGTTTTTGGAATTGTTATTCATTAGGACCTACTTAAGGAGCATTTCACATTTTAATACAAGTTAGAATAAGACTATAACTATAATTTTTTTGTTTTAATAAAGTGTGTTTACCTTTTTATAGTTATAAAAAAATTATAGTTATAGTCTTATGTAGAATGTAAGTTTAGGGTTGTCTTCCCACTTTTCACCAAAATGCAGCATCAAAAGTCGTTTTCACATCACTGATTTTGGCTTCCTTAACATGATTACCGTAGTTTACCTTTTCGATTGGAGCTCTTTATATTGACATTCCCCTCTTGCATAGGGATTTCAGCTTGCCAGTCTCAAAATTGAAGAATGGTTCTCCTTGTACAAGGACTGATGTGAGGGTTTTGTTCCTTTTCAATACAATTTTTCGGGATTTCTGGAACTGGAAATGCCAGTTAGCGGGCTTCTTGAATATTTCTAGTGAAGCTGCTTTCCAGTCCCTGACTTTACAGTCCTTTCCTAAATGCACAACAGTACTGAACTGTTTCATAATATCCATATACTTTGCAGGATTTTCAATGACACTGTGGGTTTTAAATTGCCTTTCAAGATTGCCAAACACACGATCGGGAGGGATAAATGAATGTCCCACTATTGGAAAACACAAGGAAATGGTTTTAACATGGGGAGGAGCTTCTTATTTCCACTTCGGCTACAGAATCAAAGCCTGTTATAAAACCATACATGATTACTCTTCCAAAACCTGTTATATAACATTAGCACAGTATGACTGCCATTGTAAAACATTTCCAAAACCAGCTTTATTCACTCATTTAACTATTTCTTTTGACCTAAAACACTTTGTTTCCCCTATTATATTACTATGACTACGAATATAATTATTTATTTAAAAGGGAAATTAGTGTTGGCTAACCTGGATTTTCAAAGTATTTTTCTAGACAGCTGTCTTTTTATTATAATTACAAGAGAAATCATTCTGGTCTGCTGTGGTAGGAATACGAGACTACAGATTGATGTGATCGTTTTAGTTGTGATAAAATGGAAGTTGAAGAAATGAATATTGATGATCCTCAGAATAATGACAATTCAGGATCAGTTGTACATATTACGCCTAAATTGGCACGAAAGAGGAAGAGATTTCCAGAAGAATGGAAGAAGAACAAAGCCAAGAAAGCAAGGTTAGTTTTGAGTTTTACTTTTCTTTATTACTCCTGTACGACCTATTTCATTTTAATAACTTTCTTTTGTTCTCATTGATTACGGTAGGCCTACTTCACACTAAATATCATAACCAGCTAATAACAATAAACTAGCCACTCTTGCCTAACTAGGCCTACAAGATGCTTTTACTTTAATCATGACAGGCTTCTCATGAACATGAAAGATGTTTGTTAATCCACCAAATTTTAAATGATGTTAGGCATGCTGAGTCTAGAAATGTAGCTAAATTATCTGGCTAGGGCTAATCGATTTCCTAGACCCCAAAATAAATAAATTCATCCGGTAAGGCTATGAAGGAGTTGTTTTTGTTCAGTGCTTGCTGAGTTTGTAAGTTAGCCTACTTTTATTATAATCCTTTTGCCCAAAACTTTTTTTTTTGTATGATAATAAATTTTAATTTATATACCCCCTCTTACGTTTTATTAGTTTATTTTGTATTTGAACTATTTACAGCTGTTATTAAAAATTAATTTAACTTTTTTAGTGTCCCGAAAACCATTGTTTCGCGGTCTAGTCCCGAAAACTTTGTTTACCAACACGTTTATCCAACCCACCGGGAATCAACTAGTTTCGATCACAGCTGACCGTTCCGAAAACAACGTTTATCGCAATGGTATGATGAAAAAATAATTCTGTTAGTGCCAACTCGGGCCGGGTGAGCAGTGTCAACACCTGCTACTAAGGCTTTGTGTTCTAGGTGGTGTTGGCAGTGTGTTGACCGTAGGGCAGCTCATGGTGAAGTGATGAGATAGGCAGTACGGTCTCAGCTTCCCCCACTGTTGTTATCTTCCCCCTCTCCTACTGTTATCTCCAACACTTCTACCTTAGCTCTTACACTGCCAACTGAATCTCAGTATTGCACGAGCCTTCGCGCGGAGAGGACATGTCACGGGATACTTTAAGAAAGATACTTGGCCGTGTTAAGTCTTTGTTAAAACCAGTGTCCTCCGCTCAAGGTCAGGCGGGTTTCCACTTTGGCTAAGTGGCGAAAAATGTTGCACGGACACCCTAGGTTTTATATTAAACAGAATAATGTAGGTTTTACTGACTTGTTTAGGATATTGAAAGAAATGACTTTTGCTTGCAAAGTTCAGTTAGTTACTCCTATTAATGACGGTTTAGAGTCTTAGTCTCCGGAGTCCTAGAATACGCCTACAATGTGCCTAGAATATGCCTAGAACACGCGGGGTCGGACGGCTAGTCGCTCGACGACTGTCGTAGGGTGCGCATCGGTGTCGTGCACTCTGTTGTTGTTCGCAATACTGGCAAATAGTTGATGTTTTGCCGGTTCAAGGTCACCTGAGGAATGCCGATTGACTGTTTAAGGGGGGTCACGTCGCAAACACAAACGTAACTCGACACTTTTTCCGATTCTCGTCTGATTTCGCTCCAAGTCATCACGGTCACGGGGAAACTCGGAGCGGAGTGCGAGAAACGAAAAAAGTGCCAAAAAACTTTGGGTTTCGGCGTGACCTTGACCTATATGACATCGATGACGTCATCATGGTGACGTAAGGGGTGATAACGTCATCGCCATGTCATTTCTGTGACGTCATTGGCGATGACGTCATTCCTCAGGTGACTTTAAACCAACAATTTGCTACTAATTATATGAAGTTGGCTTATATCGTTTTAAAATTCAAAGGGGTAGTAGGTTTTGAAAATATACATTTTTCCGCCTTCAATTTAGTAAATTTATTTCACTAACTTATGAAAGTAAATGTAACAAAAATTATATTTGAATTATATTTAACAAATGAAATAAAGGTTCTAGTAACTTATAAAAGAAAACGCAACAAAAAATATATAGGCTTGCAGTAGAGTCCCGCTAATTCAAACTAATTGGGACAGGATCCTGTTCGGTTTAAAACCTGCTCTACCAGTATGTTTGGTTAGCTAACAGGTGCAGTGCAAACCGGAAGGAGAAGTCTGGCTAGAATTCAGAACCAATGTTATAAAAATAGACTCCCCCCATCATACCTCTCATCTTTGTATTCCTTCCCACACTCCAAATATGAGTCCTTGGGTCAATTCACTTGGCGTTGTGGCATGATTTAATTTCAAATTGAATATTAAACATTTATTTTTGAGTTTAGGATTTCTCTTTATTTTTTTCCCCAACACATTGTAACAATAAATATTTATATGGTAAAAAATAATTTTTCCCCTTGAATTTTCTAGTTTAGTTAACTTCTAAAAAATCTGTATATTCCCAACGAAAAGCGGTGACTAGTGAGACTCTACTTTACAGTGTAACAATACATATAGTCCTAACAATGAGTTGTAATATTTGACTATGCTGGTAACCTAAAAAAGGAACATTATAAGAAGAATCATAGGTTTGCATTGCACGTAACATAATCAAATTAAACTACCATCGATCTATAATAAAGGAACATTATTTTAAAAATTTAAACACATAAGTAATATATTAATTTGACTTAGATAAACTGTACCGTCAATATTTGGTAACTTACGTAAGAAAACGTCAAAATAAAATAAAAAGTACGTAGTTGAAACCAATGTAGTCTACCGTATACAAAGTTTTTCGATAGCGTATAAAAACAAATTAATTATTTCTAATACAGCTTTGGTATTGCATCAAATGAATAAAAACTACTAAGCTGGAAAAATTAAATATGATTTTGTACTAAAAACATTTTAACTTTAGTTACCACTGAGGGAATGTTAAACTGAAAATGCTCTACTCAACTGAACCTCTGAGGTTCCTGGTAGACGTACTATAGACCTAGGAGCTTGACTGGTAAGAATAAGAACCAGATTATCATGCCGGGCGGGAAACACGTTGGAATAGCTCGAATCTTCCTTCTTAGACGAATAGAAAGTGGCCGTTCTTTATGATAAAAGAATTACATTAATTAATTTCATATTTCATTAAACAACTACATTTTAGCATCCTGAGGTAGTTTAGTGATGTGATGTGGGTATAACATCCTCTCAAGACACAATGTAGGCCTATTAGAACGGAGCGAACATGGTGCAACGGACTGAGTTATTAGTTGCTACTCAAAAACTCGTTAATTAGTGGTCTCAAATCCAGATCATCCAATATGTGTTGATGTGCGTTGAGTACAGCAATACCTTTTACTATATATATATATATATATATATATATATATATATATATATATATATATATATATATATATATATATATATATATATATATATATATATATGTCATTGGCAGTACTATAAAGTCGCCTTTGACTCATTGTCGTCCTAAGGTAGTTCTTAAGACGGCGGAGCGCACTGAACGACCTTTCAGCTGTTGCCTTAGTCACCGGAACTGTGCGAAGCAGCATTACACATTTCGTGGCTTCCGTAAGTAAATTGCGCAACCCGCTATCCGATTGTAAAAATTTCCTTATTTCATAAAAGGACCTTAATGAACACTTTTTCTAGCTCGCTATGTCTCCAAGCATGGTGAGGTGCAAGGACAGTCCGTCGATATCCATATCGTCTTTAAACAACTCTTTAGTATTCTTTAGTTAAATCCTGACGGTATGAAATATTCGTGATGGTTAGATCAACTTTTTTGTATTCGTGGCTACTCATCACTTAATAAAAACATTTTTATTTAAAAAAAATGCTATATTTCGAATTACCTTCGTAATTCATCCTCAGGCTAAATGATTACATAGACTAAAAATTACATGCCAAATGATTACATAGGCTAAAAAATTACATGGACAAAAACGTGTTCCAAAGAAGCTGGAATCGCCCAAAGCAAGTGAACAGCACAATTATCAAACTCCGAAAGAATATTACTCGCAGATTTTCAATGAGGTTGTAGATGCCGTCAACAATTGTGTCAACGATATGTACCACAACACCGGACTGCAACAGTTACTGTTATTTAAAAAAAGAATGTGTGTCCATTGTAACAAACTCCAGTGTTAAACTAAAGAATACGTTTTTGTATTCGTGGCTACTCATCACTTAATAAAAACACTTTTATTAAAAAAATTCTATATTCAGTCTGACATAAAAAATTTAATTTTTTTCGAGTTTTAGATTTTTAGTGGTTATTATTCCTTAGAATTTCCTCTTTACATTGATATATCACACTCTAGTAATAATTTTTGCTATACATAAAATAAAAATAAAAATAAAAATTTAAATGTTTGCAACCACTCTCTAGCTAAATTTATTGGCGCGCAGTGCTGAAAAATTGGTATTGTTTTTCATACAGTACACACTTTTATTTTATGCAGGTTCTTTTACTACCGCGGTTGGCTAACCTGACTGTTTCTAGCCAGCCGACTGTCTGCATTATTGCAATGATTTTCAGCTGCTTTAGTAAACAAAACTGTGTGTATTTGTTTATGTTTTCAAAGTTGTATTTCATTAGTACCTTTTTATTTTAATGAGTTGTTGTGAGTTGTGTTTAGTGGTTTTATATATTCATGTGTAATGGGTAATAAAAAGAAAATAGGTAACAAACGTAGTGTATACAAGAGAAAAGGTTTTGCCAACAAAGGTCTGACTTGCTCTTCAAATAGGCCTAGGCCTAAAGTGACTCCTAGCTCTAGTTCTAGCTCTAAAACAAAGTTGAACTCTAGTTTTGAGTATTATAACCAAAACAAAGATACCTGTGAGTATGACATTGTTGACATGACTCAGTTTGTAAGTGTTTTGAGTGGCATTGTTGTCTGCAAGGTTTGCCATGGAAACATAACCATAAATAAAAAGAAATTGGCTGGACTTGCAACGGAGTTTGTTATCGAGTGTGAAAGCTGCGATGAAGCAAAACATTCCTATGTGAACTGTTCAAAGTTGTGTATTCAAAACAATAGTAGGCCTACAAGCTCTGATAATGATAAATAACAAATGCAAACATTTTATGACCTTAATCTGAGACTCTCTCCTCCTCTGACTCGATTCACAAAGCATGAATCCTTTTTAGCTGGTATTGTTAAAAAAGAGCGTGAAAAGTCTATGGAAATTGCAGTAGCTGAGGCAGTAAATATGAAAATGGACAATCAAGAGACTTGTGTGTAGCAGTTGACGGAAGTTGGCAGAAGAGAGGTCATACTTCCTTGAATGGGATACTTTCCGTCACTTCTGTCGATACCGGTAAGATAGTTGATATTCATGCAATGACCAAATATTGTACATGCCCAAATAGGAGTAACAATGAACATTTAGACTGCTGCACTGCCAACTATAGTGGATCTAGTGGGGGGATGGAATCAGAAGGCGCAGTTAAAATCTTTCAAAGATCCCTTTCCAAGTATAACGTACGTTATATGGAGTATCTTGGGGATGGGGACTCTAATGGTTTTGATTCTGTTGTGAGGGCCCAGATTTCATAAGCGCTAGTGGATCGTTGTTCATCGTACGGGAGTCGGCAAACAAATTAAGAGCAACAGTGAAAGGGCCGCTTATATGGGGGCGAAGACGGTGGAGGAGGCAAGAGACAGAGTGGGGGAAGTAGAGGGGTGGGGGGAGGGTGATATATACCCATATACAGTGTTGCCAGAAACCGGGTAATTACCTGGTTTTCGGGTATTTTGGTCGTTGTGCGGGTAATTTTCGGGGATTAGAACAAAACCGAGTAAAACCGGGGATTACGGCTCTGAGTTGCGGGGATTGACCCTCAAAACCGTGTATTTTTTCCTGCGCCTGGAGCAGTTGGTGAAATGTCTCTAGTCTAGACTGACTGTGTAACGTAGACGTTTTCAAATGATGATGTTGTTTAAGAGACTGATGACTAATAAAAAGACTAACCTTTTGATGTAATTTATAATTGTTTACTTTTTTTTAGGTTACCCCATCAGCCCCCGTCCTCTCTGCAGCCCTAGAACACAAGTACTGGTCAATAGGTAGTTATCATCTGTATCATGTGATGAGTTAAGATCGAATCTTAAACCATTCCAAATTAGTGTATTCTATATATTTGTGTTCCTTTGGAGTATAAAAGAAATACAGTTATCACAAAAGTAGTTCAAAAATCTAATAAATCCAACGAATTATGCTATTCATTGTTGGGGGGGGGGGGGAGCTTTTCAAAATTTAATTAGTCAGCCGAGAAATCACAGAATCAGTTTATAAGAATTATGCTTTTCAAAAATAAGCGTGAATCGTCATTTCCTTTATTTAAAAAACTCCTAATCCTTCCAATAAAACATTTGTATATTTATAAAGTTCTTAGAATCTTTTACAATCGTAGTGGCAACTGGGATTTTGAACAAACATTAAAATCAAATTATGAAACTAGATTAGTAAGTATAGGACTTTTTAGAAGACCAAAAGTGTTTTTAAAATGTTTTCAACAATCCTTTTTGTTTTCAGGTCCCAAAATTTTCAATGAATTGCCACTAAACATTAAATATAGTAAAAATGTAAAAGTCTTTTCCCAACTATCGCAAACATGGTTGTTCACTTTTGAAAATACCAAAGACCTCACAAATATTTTAGTGTAATGCTGTAAATTTTGATAAATTAAAATGATTTATTATTATTTTTTATATTTTATTTGTATTTTAAAAAGGAAATTTATTTATAGATTTGATTACAATTTATGTGTAAAAAAGTAATTTTTAAGTTAAATTGTGTTTTGAAATGTTACTTTTTAAGTTGAAATATTTAGTAGTAAGGAACGTTGCACTGTAGGGGAGAACACCGCAGTGAGCCGCGTTATCGTGCATGATAAGAAAGCGACTTTTGTTTTAGATAATTAAAGGAGATATAGCCATCACTACTGGTTCAGATGGCAAACCAGTCCTGAAATATGAATTGTAGATATATGTAAAAAAATTTTGCTAGTTGAATAAAACTTTTTAGTTGAAAAAGTTTTTAGTTGAATAAAACTATTTTTCATTTAATTTTCATTTCATCGTACAAGTTCAGTGAATGCAAAATTCCAATACAATATAATATGAGAATAACATTGTTATCGTAACTTACTTCATTTGGAGGATAATCAATGAATTACATGAAAGTATAACCCTATTATTTCTACTCGTGGGGCATACCAAGTTTTCATGCGATTGGGATATTGGAATTTAAAGTAAAAATTCAGAAAATCAAAGGCTAATTCACAGTTACAAGTTGAAGAAATAGTTAATTCTTCTACACCATCAGGCTTAAACCAATGTATCATCACAGGCACATATAATGAAGATGTCCTGGTTCCGATTTAAGATTGGTTGAAATACTTCAAAAGTAAAAATTGGTAGTAGACTTAATAATCAGATGTTATTTAACTGGTTTAAAATAATTAACCCTTCGGAACTCGCGATGTTGTAAAAAGTACAACATTCGTCGTTTTTTCGTTTCCAAGCGAAGCCTTTAGGGTGACGGGCTTCATGAGTGGGCTATTCCTGACTCACCATCTCCACTTCCACACCACCACTGGTCACCGACCTTCTCAAGGCCAACCAGTTACCAGCGAGCTTTGAAACAGTACACGTCGCGCCTGTTGTACTTTTTACAACGCGCGAGTATTAACGCAGAGAGTTTTAGTATTTTTGTTTTTTGATAATTTAATTATTTATTGATGATAGTAAAGTGAACATGTCGGAGTGTGAACGCAGCAGTGAAATTGTCCGCATACTGCAAGAGAGTTCGGATGAAGATGGCAAGTCAGGTGTTTGAAAACAGAAATTCAGATTTAAGTAGTGTTTAGGCTATTGAATACAACAATGTTTCCGATGTCAGTGAGATTGAAGGTGAAAAAAAGGCTTGTGAAGAGCTGCTGGTTGATCAGGACTTTGTTCCTGGTCTTTACCAATGATCAGACTATTCGGTGTACTACATAGGTAGCGATAAATGCGTGTGGAACGATAAATGTCGATAGAATAAATCTGTCAAAGTTCAAGGCTACAGTAGGCGTGACCCGTGGAGACTATGACTCGTACGTTAGTGACAAAGGGGTACCAGCGGTGAAGTGGGTCGACAACAAAGCTGTCGACAAAAAGACATGGTATCTAATTTCAATGACCCACATGAATCAACTAAAGTCAAGAGGAAGCAACCAAATGGGGAGCGCATCAACGTTACTTGCCCAGCTGCCATTTTGGACTATAATTTGCATATGACCTGCGTCGATAAGTTTGACCAAAGAAAAGCCGCTTATGAAAGAAGCAAAAAAAGTCGCAAATGGTGGCACAGGATTTTTTTTTCTTTGTCGACGCTAGTTTCGTTAATGCGTTTGCGATTCACAACTGCCTTCCTATTGAAAGATTGGACCTCAAGAAATTCGACGAAAAATCGTGTATGGACTTGTTGGGAACCACTTTGTTATACAAACAGTATCTATGAGTCCAGTAATAAACGTCAGGTAGCTTGCAGCAAACCAAATGTGTCTCTCGAAATAAGACGGTCTGGCTCTTCGCATCAACCTAAAAGAGCTACAAGACGGCAAAGTTCCTTATGTAGTACCAAAACGAAAAAGTGTCCCACATTTTGGATGAGTTATATTTGCTGTGTACCTGTACCACTATGCTTGGAGAAAAATAGGGACTGCTTTCAAAGGTATCACTTAAAGGATTAAATTTCATGAAATATTCCAATGAAAATATTAACAGCTATGTATCCTCCCTCGCTCCCCGTGATGTTTCCATTTAAGGTTATGCTTACAATTTGTAATACAGAATAATAACTTCTGTGTACATTTTAACAAATAATCATTATTTTCCATTGGACAATTTACATTATATTACAGAAAGTCATTTTTTATTTTCTTCTGACAATTGTTATACTTATTGCGTCTTATATTAATATATCCACATTTTTACTTAGTCATGTGCATTTTCATTCTCACCACAACGACCTAGAAAATATACCACAGTATGCAAAGTGTTTCAGCGGAAGTTACTAGAATTTCATGCTGAAAATTTGTAACACCCTTTAGCATCATATTACATAGTGTTACAGAAAATGTAACACCTGTTATTTATGTAAATATATATATATATATATATATATATATATATATATATATATATATATATATATATATATATCCACATGTCCACATGTTACGTATTTTTTGTCACAAAAAAATACTAAACAATTAATTATAACTAGGGTCTAGAACAATATAGAACAAAGGATAAATATGATAAAATTATTCTTATTACAATGATATAGCTATTTTACCGTATAATATACCAAAGTAAAAATTATTTAAGTCAATATTTTAAAGATAAAGATAAAATAACTTATCTAATAGAGTATTAAATCCAACTGAAAACAACTTCTAACAATCCTAGTGTTTGTGTTTAGGGACATAAGTTGCTTCACCTTTTATGAAGTGTTTCACCTTCTCCTTTCGGTTAAAAAGTACCCAGTTTTAGAAACGTTCCCTTGGAATAGAGGTAGCAACTAACTGACAACTTGTTCTTACAACTTCAGATAAGTTCGGATAAACGTGTTTGTGGTTTGTCCACCACTCCAATTAGTTTTTTCTTGCGATAGAAGGATCATCCATGTACCTCTCTACTTCTTGGATTCCCATCGCATATAACGAACTCTTTGGTTTTACTCTACCTATTGCTTCATCATATATTCATCCCATACAAAGACCTTATTTTCTTCAGGGTAAACTGATTGGATTTCATCTGGTTTGACAGTTGGTTCTCTTTGCTTTTGATTTATCATACCCGTCACCAACTCTATAGCATGTTTTTATATAAATAATTTATTTATAAATAAATTACATCTTTCTGCCATTGCAGATTGCATATATACAAAGAATACCATACAATTTAATTATACAAATGATTTCTTAAAATTATTATTGAATGTTTCACTGCTGTAAGCGCAATTTCATTTAATTTTGATTTCGAAAGTTTGAATTTTTGCCAAAAATCTGAAAAAAATTTTGGTATTGTTCCTCTTGATCCTATTAATAAACCAACTACTTCAAAATTTTCAATTTTGTATTCATTTTTGTAAAATCCAATTGTTGGGTGGTATATATTATGTTTTTCTAAATGTACCTCTTGAGGCATTTCTTCGTTTCCTTCAAATCTTACTGTAGGATCAATTATGTAGGCTTTATTTTCTTTTCTATTTATAACAATTATATCACTACGCCGAATTGAATTGTTGTCTGCAACACCTGTAACTTCTTCATAAACTTCATAAGATTTAGATCTAAATTCATCGGCTATAATTGATCGAATTCTGTTATGGCGAATGTTCCTGAGGAGACCCCCATATGGGCATTGTCCAAGGACATGCGGCAATGTTTCAGTGACATAGTTCTCGGATATAGGACAATGCCTACACCGGGTGCCATCCTTGGACCGCCCCTGGAGGCCTCTTACTGGAGCTACATTTCCAACCATCTTTAAGTATTCTTTATATTCGGAATCCGAGAGGCCTTTAAACTCATTCATGTTTTTGTTAATTGAGGTACATTGTTTAAACAGAATTACACCTCTCCCTTTTTGCTTCAAGGAGCACCATTTTTCAAATTCTAAATTTTGAAGTTTTTGCCGAATTATTTTAGGTTTAGGACAAGACGTTGGATCTAGATCTTCTAACAATAGTTTTTTTATACAATCATTTATATCAATATCAAATTTTCTGTTCATAATATAGGGATCAGCTTCCTTTTTCAAGACTAATGAAATGTTAATTTGTTGAATGTATGCCTCCCAAGATGCTTTAATTAAACCTAATCCTTTATAATTTTTTGGAGAATATAACATACTGTTTGGAATATCACTTGGTAATTCTAGTATCTCCTTTACTGCTGATTTTATAATTAAGTCTATGTCATTCAGGAAAGTTTGGTTCAATTTGTTCAGGGGAGCGCACTGGAAAGGATATACAAGCGTTGGCCAGATGTAGTTATTAAGTACATACAATTTTTGCAATGACTTCAAATATGGTGATACAGCTACCCTTTCAATTTTTTCTTTCAAATTTTTAATTACTTTTTCCTTGTCAAAGACAATTTCGTTATTAAAATTTACACCTAAATATCTGATTTTGTCACTATTGTCAATTGATTTAATTAAACTATCATCAAGAACAAAGTTTTCAGATGCTATACAACCTTTTTCGATGTTTATAACATTTGTCTTGCCAATATTTAATGATAATCCAATATTTTGATATAGATTAATTGTCATGTCATATAAAGCTAAAACCGCTTCTTTACTTTTACCTATGAGGACAGTATCATCAGCGAAGCTTAGTACAGATAACGCTGGTAATGTTTCATTCAACTTATATCCATAACTCTCTGAAATATTTTGTTCTGTAAGCTCCTCTAGTATGTGGTTGATAGAAAGGTTGTAAAGGGTAGGAGAGAGGGGGGCTCCTTGCAATACTCCTCTGTTAATTAATATAGGTTTTGTTTGACCTTTACTTGTTTCTATCTGTGTTTGATTATTGTTTTGTAGTGCTTTTATGTTTGCAGAAAGAGCGGTCGGGATATGCAAAGAGTCAAGTACTTCAAATAAATGATCATGACCTACATTGTCATACGCTTTCTCGATATCCAAAAACATGACACAGCAATCTTTCTTCTCTTGTTTTGCATTTTTCAAGACGGAATCTAGAATATTGGCATTCAAGTAAGTTCCGGGAACATTTGTAAATCCTTTCTGGGCTTTGTTAAAAGTGACATATTCCTTAAGTCTTTTGTCGAGTATTCTCTCATACACCCTTCTTATGGCTGAGCATATTGATATTGGTCTCCAGTTAATAACTTTAGAAGAATCACCTCCTTTGTCAAGAAGAATAGTTCTTGCTTTATGAAATAAACTGGGCATTTCATGATTTCTGTGGATTCTTGTAAACATTAGCGACAGCACTTTGGCTACTTTTTTAACTTTTAATGCTCTTATAAGAACCTTATCTGGTCCTGGAGCAGAATCTACTTTCATAGCCCTAATAGCATATGAAACTTCTTGTTCGCTGATTTCCATACTGTATGTTTCATTCAGTTCTCTGACAAAAGGCTCATTAACAGGTGTATATGTTGGAAGTTTGCTCGTATTGGGTTTGGAGAAGCGTTCTTTAAATTTCTCGTGAAGTGTGGACAATTCTATATTACATTTCTGTGAACCTTTTTCCATAATTTTTCTGACGGCTCTTTTCCTCAAATTATAATATTCAAATTGGATAACTTCATACGAGTATTTTTCTCGTCTTCTTTTGCGGTCATTTTTGGTTGATCTTTGTGGGTTGGAACTACTTTTGTACGATTTATTCTGTTTTGCCAATTTGTTTTTCTTGCGCATTTCATAATATTTTTGGGCTGGATGTTTCGGTCCAGGCAAATTATGAATTAACTTTGACAGAAATTTAGAGAAGTTTGTTACATTTTCATTGAATTCTTTTAAATCCAAGTCTTGTGAGAAAATATCTAACCATTTGTTTAGTTCATAATCTGATTGATTGGCTATCAAATTATCTCGTGGTGTTATGACCTCCTCACTCATTTGGCTTGGTATTGAATTGATGTCTTGATAAGAGTTATATTTGTCACAAACACTACCTATATGTACAATATGATGACTTCTTGAAATGTGTACATTAAGGGCTTTTTTGTCCTTAAAAAGTCTGCCACAATGTTGGCATTCAATCGTAAAAGAAGAGGTTTGTCCGCTTGTTGAATTTAATACTGTATTCTTTTCTGTAGAGGAATTTCCGCTAGTATTTTCTTGTCTATTCCTACCACTATATACCAAGTTTGAGTTTGTAACGGTTTGGGTGTTGGTTTGGATATTTTGTATATGAGCTCTGCTGTTGTCACAGTCTAAAAGGATATTTCGATACATAGACGAAACGCAAAAGTTCTCAATAAATTTCTTCTCTTGTGTAATATCTTTATTGTTCATTAAGCAATGCGACACAATTTCAGAATTTCTTATCACATGTATACCACATTCAACATTCCCTTTCTGTTTCTTACATTTTATTTCACTTATATCAAAGCATGTTGTCCCGTATAAGAAACCACTAATTCTTCTAGCCAGAATTTTTGCATGTTCATGATTTAAAGGGTGTAATGAGTCAAGGTGGTAACATTTTTGTTTTTCTATGTCAAAAAGTATTAATGACCAATGGCAACCTTTTAAATGATTGAGATCCTCTGAATAATTTTCAATTTCCCTACTATTTACTACAGTTAATATATATTTGAACTGTGTAAGATTGAGTCTGATAAAAGTTGATTCTATTAGTGATTCATCTGAAGCTATCTTAAGAATATGGCTTGTTGTTGGATCTATCAATATACAGCAACTTGGAACTGTTAGTTTGCAGTTCATCCAAGACCATATATGTACATCATCTAGCTCATACCAAGTCTGACTACATCTATTGTTTTTCTTAATACTCTGTATTCCTATTGTTTCATTGGTAAAGAATTTACCATCTGGAGTTGAATATTTTGTACGATCAACAGTTATTTTGTCCATAAAATTTCTCGTTTTGGGATCATTATAATTGATATATATGTCTTCTTTATGATTTGCGTTTATATGAGAATTCAGCCTTTTGAACTGCTTATTACAGAAAGGACAAATTTTCTTGTTAGAGCTTAGAGTTCTTTCGTCCTCCTTGTGAAGAAAACTTTGGTCAGGTCCAGGATTTGTTTCTACATCCCCGCTCAGTATTATTATTATTGCTAGTAAGAACTGATTGCAGTTTAACTTAAAATTTGTGCTCTGCCAAAGTTTTTTCCACAGGATTTTATTTTTTCTGTATGCCACAACCTCTAGAAGCGATATTTTTGTCATTTTATTATTCAGCATAATGCCTAGGATGCGTATCTTATTTTCATTTACGTATAAAATGTATTGCTCATTTTTCCAAAAATTAATTTCAGAGTTCAATGTGATGATGATAGTCGTGATAGCTTGTAAAAAAATTATGACTTTCAGAGATACGTTACAAAATTTCTTTCTCATGGTTATTCTTAACTTATAATCTTCTTGATACAAGTACAGTTATAAATAAGGGTATTGTGTATTCTCAGCTGAATTAAAGTTTGATTAGATTTGGTTTAGAAATTATGTTTACATAACCAAAAAGTAGAATAAACATTGAATTCTAGAGTTAATATTTAAAATTCACTTTCAACTTCAAAACTTGAACTTATTCTAAAAGCAAAATGTCATAATTTAAAATTCTTACCAATATTAATACACTAATTCACTAATAAATTATAAATAATCTGTAAATATTTAAGAACAATTTTTGGACCAGTTTTGTTTATATCAGATCAGGTGTAAAACCTCAACATATATATACTTGTAATACTCTCTTAATACTCTTAATACTCTTGTAATACTCTCAACATATAATATACTTGTAGTACTCTCTTCTTTAAAAAAATTATGCTTGTATTTTGGGTCTAAGAAAGTACAAAGACTGCAGGATTCGCTTTTTTCCAAATTTGGGAACTTGTCATCTATGGCTTTCCTTTAACCATACATTCGGCGATTTGTTTAACTAAATCTTTGGTTAGGGAAGCTGAGATTTTGGTTACGGCCGATTTAAGATCTCTTGTAATAGGAATTATTTTGTTAGATGTCAGAAAACTTTCAGAGCTCATTTCTTTGGTAACCTCATGAAAAGGTTCAAGTATTTTTCAAAGCTATTTGCAAATTTCCTTCCGCATTCCTTGGAGTTGGTTTCCAAAAGAGCCAACCAATATTTGACAGCTTCTTCAAGAAGAACAATTCCCTCAATCATGAAAAATGTAGAGTTCCACCATATGACGTCTTGTATTAGTCTCTCTGGCTCTTTAACTCCTGATTGTTCTTAGTACTTCACCAGTATTTTGGAAGTCTTATTGCTTCGTTTGAAATGAGCAACTATCAATTTCACTTTCGAAATGGCGTCATTGGAGGTTCTAAGGATTTGTGAACAACTAGATTTATTTTGTGGAAATAGCATCCGTAATATTTTAACATTAAAAAGTCTGTAACAGCCTTTGTAATGTTACTGGCATGGTCAGTTATTACCATTGAAATGTTCCCTTTTACTTCCCAATAATTTATAGAAGCAGAAATAACGTTAGTCAGGTTTTCTGTGATATCGCTAGAAGTGTATTCCGAACATTCCATCGACACGGTTTTAAAAGTAAAGTCTTCTATTACACATTAATTGCTCAATCTTCCAAGTAATTTAGATAAAGACGGGGCCAGTAATAATGTAAAAGAACTGAATAAGTAGGGTCCTTATGGGGAAGTGAGAACGCCGCTCACGAAACACAGATAGTACCACCGTAATTTTCATTCAAGGATACTGATTGGTTGAATGGAATCAGATGGCTAAAACAATTTTGCAGAAGTTTGATATTGTTTTTATTTTTGTAAAGAAATATTCTCATTTTCACATTTAGAAGGTAGAAAGAGCGCTTCCCGTGGTAATACGGAAAAGTAATCCTAGCTTCAGCGCATAGTTTTCCTTAATAACATAGGATTTCCCTATTTATTCGGTTCTCCATACATTGGTAATACATAGTGATGTGTTTAGGTGAGAAGGTAAATCGAAGGACAAAAAATTGAATTAAATATCTTTTTACACATAAAAATATCCACACTGGTGCGATGCCTACAATACTGACAGGTGTTGAATTGTTTTACTTGGGTTGAGTATTAAAATTTTAATTTGGATTAAATATTGTACATACCTGTGTATGTCTTTCACGGGTAGAACAAGAAATACAGGGGTGGGGTGCATTGGATTTGGTATAGTTATCGTCACATCCAATCAAGGTTTATACTGTATATTAGATTTCATAAAGAAATCTATAATATTTTTGATATTTTTGACGACAAGTCTGAAATTTTTTTAACCGTCTATGAGTAATGGTAGGTATACTTAGACAACTATAAAGCACATAAAATACATATGTTTAATCAACCTGCAACAAAAACATTAAAGACAGTATAAATAACCCAAATGGCAAATGGATATGACGAGATTTTGACATATGTACCTGGGAGTATTAAGCATAAATTTTGATATCTATGCACAAATAGTATTTTTTTAAATATTTTACATTTTAAAATATTTTATTATTTCGAAACAGTCTTAGTTGTACATGAAAAAATTAGCTTCGGGGTAGTGTGTTTTCTGTTCATAATCACAACTTCTGTTAAATAACCATATTAACCGTAGAAAGCGATTGCGCGTGAAAAAAACCTTTTCCGTCCTAGTGATTAAAATTACTATTTCATCACTCCGTATACGAAAGTGACAACTTGCCGTACAACTGACACCTTGGAAAGTAGTCATTTCCCAAACTGTCACCGTCAGCTGATTTTACTGACCTGTACGGAAAGTAATGTTTGTAAACATTACTTTCCGTCCAAGGTAAACAAACTTTTCCGTACAGCAACAATCAGCTGGGTTTAAAACAAATTAAATTTTGAATTCCAGCTTTGTTTACTTTGTCCAATGGCGAAGAATTTACAAAAATAATCCTCCTTTAAAACTTCCACATTTATTAATAATTGCGTCGTGATGAAAAGTTCCCAATAATTTATAGAAGCAGAAATAACGTTAGCCAGGTTTTCTGTGATATCGCTAGAAGTGTATTCCGAACATTCCATCGACACGGTTTTAAAAGTAAAGTCTTCTATTACACATTAATTGCTCAATCTTCCAAGTAATTTAAATATAGACGGGGCCAGTAATAATGTAAAAGAACTGAATAAGTAGGGTCCTTATGGGGAAGTGAGAACGCCGCTCACGAAACACAGATAGTACCACCGTAATTTTCATTCAAGGATACTGATTGGTTGAATGGAATCAGATGGCTAAAACAATTTTGCAGAAGTTTGATATTGTTTTTATTTTTGTAAAGAAATATTCTCATTTTCACATTTAGAAGGTAGAAAGAGCGCTTCCAGTGGTAATACGGAAAAGTAATCCTAGCTTCAGCGCATAGTTTTCCTTTTTAACATAGGATTTCCCTATTTATTCGGTTCTCCATACATTGGTAATACATAGTGATGTGTTTAGGTGAGAAGGTAAATCGAAGGACAAAAAATTGAATTAAATATCTTTTTACACATAAAAATATCCACACTGGTGCGGTGCCTACAATACTGACAGGTGTTGAATTGTTTTACTTGGGTTGAGTATTAAAATTTTAATTTGGATTAAATATTGTACATACCTGTGTATGTCTTTCACGGGTAGAACAAGAAATACAGGGGTGGGGTGCATTGGATTTGGTATAGTTATCGTCACATCCAATCAAGGTTTATACTGTATATTAGATTTCATAAAGAAATCTATAATATTTTTGATATTTTTGACGACAAGTCTGAAATTTTTTTAACCGTCTATGAGTAATGGTAGGTATACTTAGACAACTATAAAGTCCATAAAATACATATGTTTAATCAACCTGCAACAAAAACATTAAAGACAGTATAAATAACTTCTAACCCAAATGGCAAATGGATATGACGAGATTTTGACATATGTACCTGGGAGTATTAAGCATAAATTTTGATATCTATGCACAATGGAATAAACCAACTTAACCTGAAATATTGAATTTGTGAAATGATTTATATAATTTGTTTAATAAACTGCACAGACACCCCTTGCTAAGAACGGGTACACAGCTAGTATCATATAACACACTACAGTCAGGTGGACTAGTGGTTGGCGTTGTGTCGCATCATCTAGGAGAGCCGAGTTCGATTCCCCGAACGTCCACTTAATTTTATCCCATGTGTTCACTGACATAGTGGAGGTTCCCACCAAATTGCAGCCATCTTGATGACGTCACAAGGTTCCCAGGTAGCCAAACGGCAGCCATCTTGGTTACGTAACACAAAATTGGCGTGAAAATAAGGTACTGGAGAAAATTCTCAAGAAGACTTTTTTCCAGAACCACAAGCGGTTTGGAATTGCTAAGGATCTCAAGACAAAAAATAAATAAATAAATAAATAAAAATTGTTAGAATTTCTAAAAGGAATTATTCCAGAGACAGGCAGATATTCTGGTAGACCTTAGATGGTACAATGGGGTTTCAGAAAACTACAAAATCATATGCGGTACCAAAATACACCCTCGAAAGAAAGGTAAACCAATCAAAATTGAATAATTGCTCCCCACAAGTTGCAGTGACCAAAAGGTTTGGACGATATGAAACCATTTTCACTTTACACCAGGATAATGAACTGGTTAAACATTTTTGCACTTTGATAGGCTATTTGGCATTACTTTAACAGATTTACGAATACTGGCTTTTAAATTAACAGAAAAAACCAAAATAACCCATTCATTTAACAGAGGTAAAAAGATGACGGGGAAGGGATGGCTGTACTACTTCCTTAAAAGAAATACTAGACTTAGCCTAACAAACCCGGAAGCCACCTCTATGTTCAGAGCAAAGGTTTGAACCGAGATGCCGTAAAAAAAAGTTTCTGGCTTTTTAGTATCTCTGATTAAAAAATACAAGTTAGGTCCCAACAACGTTTATAATGTTGATGAAACTGGTATCCTGATTGTTGCTAAAAAGCCCTCAAGGGTGTTGTTATCATTACGAGGAAAAAACAAGTAGACCTCTTAACCTCTGCTAAATGTGGGAATTTGGTGTCAGTTGAGATGTGCATAAGCACAACTGAAGTCTATGCACATCCATGTTTATGTTTCCTAGGGTTAAAGAAAATCCAACGGTCATGGATGACGCTCCACCTGGTTCCTCAGAAGCCTACTCCAAGAGATTCGGCAGGAGCCAGGAGCTCTTCACGTTGGCAAGGTAGAAGAATTTTGACATACAGGCCTTCCTGTTTGCGAGCATCTTTCTTCTGTTCAGCCCCATCAGGTCTAAGAGGACAGAGTCAGGACTGGGGAAAACTGCTGTAATGTAATGGACAAGGGCTGTTTCATTAGCGGGTAAAACGATGTAAAAATTAGTACCCAAAACGTCACTGGCCTGATCAGCTGGTGCATGTTATTCTTATGGACATCAGGCCTATTACGTCACCGGCTTGACTCAAAAGCGGCATTTTCCAACATCAAAGGAATGAAACAGCCCTTCTTTTGTTTATATGTTCTCCGCAGTCCTGGGACAGAGTACAGTGTGTTAGGACTGCATCCACTTACTTATTGGTTTGGTAATTATTGAAATCAATTGAATGTGTAAAACGTAAAACTCAGACAAAATCCTATTATTTTCCTGTTTCAACAGCTACCCCGGTCGTCCCAACACGTGGTTTGACGTCATCAGCCGGCCGACCTGCTCACGACGTGTTGCAACCACGTCGCGGGTAAATTTTACTGTACTAAAAATTTGTTGTAAGGTAAATTTCGGATATTTATATAAATTTAGAACAATTATCGTGAAGTATTATTTGAAGTAGTTTTTATGAAGTAATAAGTAGGCATAAAGAATATTCCCCACCAAAGTTCAAGACTACTTACAGTACCTTGGACATGACGCTGCTGTCACGCTGGCCTGGCGAGTGGCAGCTGAGACAGAGTCCTCGGTTAACAAGGCTTACCCCGCACCCGCGCATGCGCGGACGGTGTCTCGAGTCCTGTTGCAGCACTTCTTTTATCGTATGAGGTGAGAGGTGATAATACTACGGGGGGGGGGGGGGTTATCCCTCATTTTTACTAATATTGGAAAATGTGGATCTCATAACGAGTAAAATTGTATGTAAACCACAGAGATGCCCTCAGAGCTGAGGTATCAGAACTGATACCATTAGAAGGCGAGGATTCATTTAAACTAGTCTACTTTCAAGATGTCTCTTGTTAAATGTAACATATAATGAAAACATATTTTCATCACTCCGCATGGAAAGTAGCTATTTTCGAGGACAGCCGATAAAAAAGGAAACAACTCTTTCCCTAGCTCTAATTTAAGAGGAAAACGATCGGCTGATTTTCCCTCTCTCCAAATTTACTTCCGATGCTCTCAAGTTCTCCATTTCTCCACTACGAGCGTTAGTGTTTCTTTACCATTTGTTTGAAACAATTAATTTAACACTTTGAACCCTGGGCTCTTAACATTGCTTTTATACTAGAATACTGGGCGTTTTTGCATAAATTAAAAAAACTATTACCTCTTTATTTTTAAACAAAACATCATCAACTATACACCATTTTAAAGGTTAAATCAAGACCGTTAAGAAAATATTACATATGTTATAGGACAATACAATTTTTATTTTTTAAATAAACAACAACATATTATAAAAAGAAATACCCCCCGTCGCAGCAGACCTGCGTACTCAGCGAATTTCCAAATTAGTAATATTAATTTTGACCAGCTAAACGTGTAAACAAAATTTCATCACGTGCTCATAAATAGGGAAATAAATGTCTATTCTCCTTAAGATAAATATAGGGAAAGAGTATGCAGGTATGCTGCCATGGGGGACACTAAAAGTAGGTTTTTAGCATAGAAAAAATTTATTTCGACCATATAAAGCCATATAGTAAGTTTCATCAATATCTGTCCATAAATAAAAGAGTTTGCCTATTCTCCATATGATTAACATGGGAAAAGAGTATGCAGGTTTGCTGCCATGATAAGTACAAAAACCAAGATTTTTTACCTTAAATGGATGAATCTCAACCAAATGAAGCTAAATACCAAGTTTCATCCAAAAATATTGGTTAATAAGTGAAATATTAACACATCCTTATTCTCCATAAGATTAACATTGGAGCCCCAAAAGACAATGTACTGTCTTTAGACTTTGTAATATCTCGGTAACCAATGGAGATAGAGCAAAGCTTCAAAATACTAAATTGTGTGTTTTTTTGAGCTAAATCCAATGGTCAAAATAAAAATTTAAAATTTTTAAAATTTACATATGAAAAATGCAAAAAACCCATTTTTGGGGTACAAAACCCCCCAAAACTACCCCTTCCGGTAGGTCGATATGTCTGGTTTTCGAACTCATCCGAATAAACGTAGTATTACACATCTCTACTAAATTTGGTGTCGATCGGACCATTTTTACGAGAGTTATCGTGTCTAGGGACACATATATACATATATATATATATATATATATAAAAATTTTAATGACTATTATTTTTGGTCTCTGAGCACCTCAAAACGAAAAAGTAACTTGGTCCCGGGCTTAGGTCTCACCATGAGACCTACGGTAATAGCTTATTCCCTATGGGAAATTCGCTAAAAAATAGATATATTGTAAAAGTGCATATAAAATCAAACCAATTTATTTTCATTTATTTACTACCCATATACTAGTAGTAGAGAATTAAAGAATAGAAAAAAGTATATATTACCTTATATATTTTAACTTGTTATATATACGGTAATGTTAAATGTCCGTTTGTCAGTTCGTGTCCGTGTTTGTAATTGTGTTTTTAAGACTATGACGACCTCGTATGAGTGAAGTTTAACATCATTAAGGCTTGAAAATGACCCCTTGATAGGGTCGAAACCGGTCGCCCTCACACAGCGACGAAGTTGGATCACTTGACGGAAATAAGGCAATTTAAACTCTTGATTTACAAATAGTATTTTTCAAAATATTTTACATTTTAAAATATTTTATTATTTCGAAACAGTCTTAGTTGTACATGAAAAAATTAGCTTCGGGGGAGTGTGTTTTCTGTTCATAATCACAATTTCTGTTAAATAACCATATTAACCGTAGAAAGCGATTGCGCGTGAAAAAAACCCTTTCCGTCCTAGTGATTAAGATTACTATTTCATCACTCCGTATACGAAAGTGACAACTTGCCGTACAGCTGAGACCTTGGAAAGTAGTCATTTCCCAAACTGTCACCGTCAGCTGATTTTACTGACCTATACGGAAAGTAATGTTTGTAAACATTACTTTCCGTCCAAGGTAAACAAACTTTTCCGTACAGCAACAATCAGCTGGGTTTAAAACAAATTAAATTTTGAATTCCAGCTTTGTTTACTTTGTCCAATGGCGAAGAATTTACAAAAATAATCCTCCTTTAAAACTTCCACATTTATTAATAATTGCGTCGTGATGAAAAGTATCGTTCACAACTCGTCCGGAAAGCCCATTTCCAGGCTCGATAGTGTTTTCCACGCTCGGCTTCGCCTCGCGCGTAAAACACTATCTCGCCCAGAAATGGGTCACTTTCCGGACTAGTGGTGAAATATACTATTCCTATAGTGCAAACAATATGACTAGTAGTTTTTTTCCACAGTTTAGATACTATTGTACCCACACCAGACATGTACTACATTATTGCACCTATTATTTAAAAAATAAGTTAAAGCCTGGTATCTATATATTAAAATAAATACCCCCGTCGCAGCAGACCTGCGTACTCAGCGAATTTCCAATGGAATTTCAGATTATTTACTTTCCCCATAAAAACACCATAGATAGGATCGAGTATGTAGGTTTTCTGCCATTGGGTGTTGTTAGAAAATCTAAGTTAATCAATAATTGGTGAATGTAAACAAAATTGTATCAAACTCTAGCAATTTTTTATTTTCCCCATAAACCCCATGGGGGTGAGTATGTAGGTTTGCCGCCATATGGGTTTTGTAAGCAAGTATAAGTTAAACCTTATATAGATAATGTACATACCAAATTTGATTAAGTTATGTCGATAAATAAGCAAGATATAGGGTTTTCTTGATTTCCCATAAGAATAACATGGAAGTAGTGCAAAATTGGGGATGCTGGGCCAGTTCAAGGTCACCTGAGGGATGACGTCATCGAGGTCAATGACCTCACCGATGACGTCATCGATGACGTCATCACCAATGACGTCATGACTACGGTGACGTAACACCCATGACGTCACAAAAATGACGTGCTGATGACGTCATCACCCCTTACGTCATCAAAATGACGTCACCGACGCCACTAAGGTCAAGGTCACGCCGAAACTTAAAATTTTTTGGCACTTTTGCCGTTTTTCGCACTACGCTCCGAGTTTCAGTCAGAGTCCCCGTGACCTTGACGACTTGGAGCGAACTTGCGACGATAAACGGCAAAAGTGCCAAGTTAAACTCAAGTTTGTGACATGACCCTGCCTAAATGGGCAATCGGTAATCCCTCAGGTGACCTCGAACCAGCACAACACCCGCAATTTCATAATACTGTGACCGTGAAAACTTAACAACGGAGCGCCGACACCGATGCGCACCCCACGACAGTCACCGAGCGACTGACTGTTAGGCTCTGTGTACTCTAGGTATATGGGGAAGTGGAGGGGGAAATTTCAAGGTCATCCAAACGGAGTTTTAAGAAAGTTTAAGAGTAGAAAGACTACTCTTGTGCTTCCTGGGCGACTTCATCAATTTCCAACGGATCTGTAAACCAATCCGATCCGTAGCGGCAGGAGTCCAGAAAACGGTTGCACCATCCATCAGGTTGTCCATAGCACTTCCGACAATTGGTAAGACTTGAGAAGTGAAACTTAACACACCGCTGCGGACAACAAGTATAAAAGTATTTGGACTTGTAGATTTTGAAAGTTTGTAGTACCGGTGGTGGCAGCTGTTGGTTCTTGCATCTACACCTGCAACATCCGAAGCATTCACATTGCCGGCAGGCCAGCCCATCCACTTGCCACTTTGGTAAGAGGAAACACTTATCCTCACAGCAATAGGTTGTCCCCATCTCTTCCTCCCAACGCTTCTTTGCACAATACGTGACGCCTGGCTTCTCCAAACACCTATGCTCGCAACATGAGACACGCTTAGTTTCCATACTTGATATTGCTTCAGCGAGGGAGCAAGATGAAGTGATGCCGTGGTCAGTGGGGAATGAAGCTTATATAAACTAAGGCGAGTGGAGGGGGAAAGGTCAAGGTCATTCAAACGGAGTTTTAAAAAAAGTCAAAGAGTAGAAAGACTACTCTTGTGAGTTTATAGCGATTTCATTGATAGTGAGTGCTTCGGTATGCCAAGTAGACCTGTACTGACACGCCCCTAAATAATGTTTGCAAAAACCTGCAAAATGATTGTTGCACATTTTGCAGCCAGTTAGCTGTTTTAGATTAAATTCAATGCAACGTTCAGGGCAACAAGTGTACTTATGCCCTCTCATCTGGTACACATGGAATGTCTTCAACTCCGGTTTCGGCTTCTTCCAAGACTTGCACTTACACATGCACTGACCAAAAGCTTCACATTTTCTACAACCCAGGCCATCCACCACATCAATTTCATTCGGCCATGAAAAACATTTCCGTTTGCAACAGTAATTGAGTTGACACTCCATGTTGCTGCGGCGAAGGTGCACGATGAAATGATTTTGTAGTCAGTGCGAGTGCAGCTTAAATAAATGTAGTGGAGGGGGAAAGGTCAAGGTCATTCAAATCAAGTTTTAAAAAAGATGACTAGTCGTCGTCCTCATCCGTAGTACTTGGAGAGCTGTTAGACGAAGAGTCCCGCGCAGGTGCTCCCCAGATGAAATAGACTTCTATCTTGAAGCGAAGGCCGGGATCTTCTACCATCATCTCCTTAAACTTGTTACACACCAATTCCACCTTGTGCAAAGTGTCAATGATGAACACCCAATGTGTCGGCTCAGCGTAACTTGTTGTTGAGTCAGCCTCGGCGATAGTTATATTCTCCGGTGCTATAGGTGTGTAGAGATGTGTAAAATCTCTCGGCTGAGGTTGGGTGGAAGTTGAAGCTTCTGCGCAGACTCCTCTCGCATCAAAATCTATATCCAGTTTACATTCAAAGTTAGTGTTTTCGTTGAAAACATATATCAACTTTTCACGCAACATATCAACTTCTGCCGCATCGTGCAAATGGACGGTCCACCAAAATGGAAATTCTTCATCAGTAGTGGAGTCAACTTGAGATAGAGTACTGTCCGACATGGTAGCTAAGCGAGGAATGAGGTGAGCTGCAGACTGTTGTAACAGTATTGAAAAGTAGAGGGGTAGACCTAATCATAGAAGAGGGGGAAATTTCAAGGTCATTCAAATTAGGTTTTTAAAAAAAGGAAGGAGTGGAGGGGGAAATGTCAAGGTCATTGAAATTGGGTTTTAAAAAAGGTTATTCTCCATCAGCCTCGTCATCTACGTTCTCCCCCACATCTTCATACACATCAGATTCACCCTACGGGTAAATCGGCAACATCGGTGAATATTGTGGTGAGTGCTGGCCGTTGTCGTCCTGTTGCAATCCAACTTGCGACCAATCATAGTTCAAATTCATCTGAATTATAATCCCAGGGTTGTCCCGGAGTATCTCTTTCATCCTTTCACATATTGTTTCTAAATAGTGCACACTGTCGATCGACAGTGTCCAACCTGTACTTGTCCCAACATCAGTAGTGGAGTCAGCCTGGGTGATGGTGCTGTCAGCCATAGTTGCCTGCTGAACAAGGAATGACGCTTGATGTGAGGCCCATGCAGGAACATGGTGAAGTAGTGGGGGAAGTTCCAAGGTCATCCAAATGGAGTTTTAAAAAAAGGAAAACCTAGAAAGTAACATTGAAACTTTCCAACTGATGGTGGCGGGCATTTTCTTCCGCAACCTTGCCGACACATGTAACTATGCCGTACAGTATGAACAGTACAACCATAATAAGGCCGAACAATAAAAGATAGCCGTTGACTATCATGATATTTTCTGAGTGGATCTGCTTTCTTCTTATCGCCCTCTCTTGCATTCTCTTTTCCAACTCGTGGACGAAGTCACAGCTTGCGTGAGGACATCTTTCATCTGTTGGTAGGTTCGGCATTGTTGATGTTGTCGATTTGGCTGTTGAAGATGGAATGAGGTTTCCAATTGCGATGTGCCATGTACACCAATAGTCAAGTGGTGGGGGTAGCAAAGCAGTGGAGGGGGAAGTTTCAAGGTCATTCAAATTGTGTTTAAAAAAAACCTATCTTGTTACTGAGCTCATATGTCAGTAACAAGATAGGTGTTTTTGCTCTTTTACTTCTTTAATATAATGAAAAAATAAACATATTCTACAATGGTCAGAACAAGAAAAACAACTGCTAGTCAGCTGAAGTAATCCAAGTTGTCAGGCTCGGTCTTCATTGACGCCGGTGAGGAAGCTGTCGAGGAGTGTCCAGGCTCTTCCTTGGGCTGCCGGGTGTTCCGTATATTGCAAGCGTAGACTTGCACGTTTATACGGTAGCCTCTTGCCACCATTAGCTGCAACTCCTTGTACAAGTCGTTCAACTCCTGTTGCGTCTTGATAGTCAGCTCCTCATAGCTGGCACAGCTTACGTTCAGAGACATCCTGATGTTGTTAGGTTGGCTGCTGGAGATGAAATGAAGCCGAGGCACAGCGCTTGGAGGTACATGAAAAAGTGGTTGGGGTACAGAAGTTTGTTTAAACCGTTCGAAACTTTTTCCATTGATACAATGGAATGGCGCAAACGGCACAGCTGTCCTTCATGTTGTTGAACGTAAACATCGGGGCTACAAAACCAAACTGTTTTATTATCTTGTAAAGCCGTCTGGAATAAAGATGCATGAGTTATAACTTGTTGTAAGCAAAGCTCGTACAAGGTGATCATCGTTTGCTAGTTGGCAACAGACTGACCGTTTTTCGCATCCAAGCAGGTTTGAATTCTAGTGCGGTAGTGGGGGTAATTGTGAAATGCAAAGGTGAAAGGTCAAGGTCACCCGCGAAGTTAAAAAAATTCCAACATATTAATATGTGACAAACTTCACATATTGATATGTTGCAATTTTTTATATTTTTTGTTTTTTATCATTTATTAATAAAACATTACAATAACATATGTACAACATTAAAACTTAAATCTAACACTGCCGCTTGTTGGCGATGTGGATGGTCAACTCGGTGGAATTGCTACCCGGGTTGGATGGAGCGCAGATCCTCGTTTGAAGGAGATGGACGAATCGTTTCGGCAGGTAGACCTGGAACTTGGGCACTGACAGTTTTCATTTGGCCTATAAATAAAAAACTTTTTCGCATCTTACTTTTTACATGTCATTACTGAATTGAATTAAAAGTAAGTTTGATTAAACTATGTATTATTATTTACAAAACCTTTTCCTAATCTATTTAATACTGTAAGAATCATCATGTCAAGGAGAAAATTTTAATATAAAGTTAACGTATTTATGTAATGGTTTAGTGGGTAAGAATACAGGTTTATTAAGCGCTGTTTTGATTTCTGTCGCTCGGTTCCGCTGCTTTTCGCCCATTGAATGCGCGGTCCAGTTATACTAAGTCTGAGACTCCAACCGATCACCGCCTGATTTGCATCGCTACTGCCCGTTCCCTGCTTGTGTGGCGCTCGCTCCTGTTGACGCTGCATTTTCTAAACTTTCGGTCTTGGCTATACTATGAATATTTAAAAGGTATGTGTCAACTTAATTTATTGCCTTTAAGTATGGTGTGACAAAAGTATTGGACTCAGATTTTTAATTAATTCTAAACTTTTTTACTATTACTTTTAGTCTCTGGCCACCTAAAATGAAATCAACAGGGTCTGTCTTAGGTCTTACCATGAGACGTGTGGTAATAGCTTATTCCTTATAAAAAAATCTGCTAAAGCAGTATTATACATTTTATAAAAACGTAAAACATGAAATTTTGTGGACTTGTATGCGTAATTATGCTAACAGTTTCCTACAAAACCATTTTTTGTGTAACAATTAGGTATTATTATCTCTATATATAAATGCGAAATTCCGATCAACGCACAGCCCAAACCTTAGCACCTAGAAGCATGAGATTTTGCATACATATTCCTCTCATAGCGTAGGCAGACAATAAGAAGCGATTTTACAAAATTCCCAATTGGCTCCGCCCCACAGAAGGTCAAAGTTAGCATGGAGTTCGTATAGGAAGAATAATTTGTTTTTTATCATTCTGCACGAAATCAGCCTGTTTTTTGTTCTCTTAATAATTCCCAAACCGATTCTTTTCTGTCCTAGGACTGAAAAATCATCTGGAGAATTTTTTAGGTCCTAGTACTGAAAAGTCAGCTGTTTGCCAAGTATATTACTATTGATTTATTAATGTTGATTAGCAGAATTTTGAAATTCAAACGTTATGAAAAGCATTGTTTGTAAATAACAGAAATGTAAACACTGCATACTACTTACTTTGTAAATATAACCTCGAAAATACAACTTTATAGTTAATATTTTTAACGATCAAAAGTCTAATTTTCGCATTATGATAAAAAACGTTGTTCATCACTCGCAGCAAAAGTGTCTTTTTGATGATTAATCGTTTAAAAAACTCGGCTGCACCTCGTTTTTAAAACACGATTGCGCACCAAAAAGACCCACTTTTGCTCCTAGTGATGAAAACTACTATTGGATTTTTGTTTACATTATCGCAGATGAGAACTATTTGAAATTTTAATAGTTGTCTGCAATTTATTTAATCATCAGCTGTTATAACAAAAATTTACTGTAAGGTTATTTCGGACCATATAAACATCAAAGTTATGTGTCAGTAAAATCAACCTCATTTACTGTGTGGCATTTAAGTTTTATAAACTTCTAATATGTGTGATTAGTATTGAAGAAAGTAGAATTGAACTTGGTATTTATTGCATTTTAATTTTTAAGAACGCACGAAATCTCAGGAACTACCAAATGAATTTACTTGAAACTTTGACCACAGGTTCGTCTTGCCTCTTAGGTCCTCGCTAATAAACGATTTTGCTAAATTCCTTCAGGGCTCCGCGCTACAGGCCTGCGAAATTTCAATATAAGGCTATCCGCATGACAACAATTAAATACTAATTAAGAAACCTGTGGGGTTGAAATCTCTTTGCTAATAGGTGCTCAGTGAAAAAATATATGTTTTGTACATATCCTTTAGGGCTCCGCCCTACATAAGTTCTCAATTTATATAGCCTACGTTTTGAAATTTTACATGGACGATTCTCTTTCCTCATAGGTAGGCTTACATACTAAGAAACTGTTTTGCAAATATAGTTTTTGAAGCACTTTAGGGCTCCGCCCCACTGAACTTCAAAACTACTTTAGGGCCTCCTCTTTGACATGGACTTTCCTCTTTGCTCATAGGTACTCACTAAGAAACGGTTTTCCACAAACATTGGTTTTTTTAAATACGTTAGGGCTCCGCTCCACAAGACTTCAAAATGACTAACTTATAGGGCTTACGGGGTCGAAATTTCGCTGTTCCTATTTGCTCATAAGTTCTCATCAAGAAAAGATTTTACAAAATTCCTTCAGAGCTCCACTCACACTAATTCATTGTTTGAATGTAATTCTTAAGGAAGAAGTTTTCGTTACTCTATTTTATTACCTATAAAATAGATTAAATCACGGGCGAAGCCGTGACGGGCAACAGCTAGTCTTTTATATGTATTACGATTCTATTATAAAAAATTACTGCCGGTTAATTGTAGGCATACTTGCCAGATAATGTGCTAAATATAAAACCACTGAAGCGTTATCAGGCAAACAGATGGTATGCCGAGTTGTGAAAGTGGTTTTATAAACTTTCCAGTGGAAGCAGATAAAACCGGATTTTTAAACTCTCCCTGATAATGTTGTGTTAATGGCTGGATGCCGCTGGGACACCGGCATCATAACCATTCTACATAATTATCATTAATTCAAATCTGTATATTAATAGACAAGCATGTTTCTTTTTTCCTCTTTTCTTAGCTTGTGTGCATTGTAAAAAAAAATTTGTCCATATAGTTAAAAGGTAGAGTACCGTAAATGAGCAGAATCCCATTCTAATACACTTCAAACTTCAAAGCTACGCCTCACAGGCTTTCAAAGTTTCAATGTTAAAATGATGATCGACTGTCAATTAGTAGACGATCTGTTGTTTAAGTAACCTTAAACGGTAGAATTTGACTTGAGTGATTTTACATTGTATTAATGTTAAACCAGTAGTAAAAAATATAAAAAGAAATTAGTTCCTTTTTTTTTTGGTTATATTGTATTTAAACTATTTTTAACTGTTAATATGTTACTATCAAAAATTAACTTTGACAACATATAAGTTTTACTATTGTTTCATTTGTGTTTTATAAACAATCAACTGTTTGTGTATATGTAGAATAGAAGCGCTTGTGGTGTCAAATCTTGGAATTTTAGTCCGCTGTATTATTGAAAACGACTATTTTTCTGACTATGTTACCTTACTCATTACAAATGGACCAGTTTCAATCAGAGCTGAGTGTTCCGGAAACAATGGTTGCAAGAGTATGATAAAAATATATTTTAATAAGGTGGGATATTTTAAAGAGTAGAAAAGCCGATTATTTCTCCTTAAAACAAATAGCAATATATAGCTGTATTAAGAATCATTTTCACTCTGGACCAGTAGCTTATTGTTGGAAATGTAAATCTTACGATGTTATCTGATAAAAATATGGTATGACATTCTCCTATTTTTGGACACCTTTTGTTAACCAACTTTCTTTAAACATGGTAAGTGTTAAGTTAAATAGTTATACTACGTCTATCATACCTTAAACTTTCAAATATTAGTAAGGGAAATTGTTATACTACGTCTCTCATACCTTAAACTTTCAAATATTAGTAAGGGAAATTGTTACCTTGCGACGCATAAAAAATTAATATTTGTTAAGTTTATAAAATTCCCAAAATATAAGCTACATAGTATAACTAAAAAATATAATAGTATAACTATTAAACCAAACATTTTGCAAATTTAAAGAAAATTGGTTGAAGAACGGTATTTAAACAGGAAAATGCCACACCATGTCGTAGCAATAAAAAGTGTATGGTTAACATTGTCGACTGCACAACAATAAGGTACTGACACGGGGGTTAAGATGACCCTTAACAGTATTGTGGAAGCTACATATTTAAATAAGCTTGCTACAGCTACATTTTTACAAATGTAGCTAGGAACAGCTATAGCTATTATTAAAAAGTAGTTTGCTACAATTTAAGCTACTACTTTGCAATTTGATTCTGTTTTTGCAATGTGTTGTACATAACCCCCGATTATTTCCCTACTTAAAAGTAAAACTACCATTTAAATATAGGTTTATACCTTTTTGGTTTTGTGTTTAGACATATTTTAATTTAATAAATTTTACGAATCTTATACATAATGTTTACAAACAGAATAGTGGTATAAAAATATATAATGTGTTGAATAAAAAACCCACATAAAAGTAGTACAAGTCATTAACGTATTATCACAAGTTTACAACGTTGTTTTTATAAACCCGCCACAATAAGGTCAATGTCTGTATTTGCACACAAGAATGAATAGCGTTTTTGGTTTCATCCCTAATCTGACTTGCAAATAACAAAGAATAAAATGTTGACTTCTTTTAACATTTATTTTGTACTAACAAAATCTCTGTGGTGAGTTTACAGATGTCGCAGAAAGTGACACCATTGCTCTTATAAGCTGTAGCCTACACCCACCTTGACAATGCATTAAAAACATAACAGCTGACTAACCTTCTCTCGTGTTTATTTGGAAGCCACGAATGATGAAATGTAAACACAATTATTTGGTGTTATTATAACCAAAGTAGGGGTAAAGTATTTAAGTAATCCACTACAACTACTTTAAACATGTAGCTCACTACAGCTAAATGCTATTTAATTTCAAAGTAGCTAAGCTATATTGACACTATTAAAATAGTAGCAGCGCTACTTCCCAACACTGACTCTTGAACAGTCATTTCAAGGAATCTAAAATAATTAAGATTCCTTGAGTCATTTGCCACACCCGTCAAATACAACATTGATAATAATTAGCAATTTTTTTTTATTAAAATGTAGAAAACACATTTTGGAAACTTCACTTGTCGAATATTGGTTTGTCTTTGTGCCTATCTCAAAGTGAAAGTTTGACAAGTTGTTTGCAGACCCGGTTTTATAAAAACTCGTACAGCGGCCATGACCGCGAAACTGCATTTATTCGGGTTCTTGGCTTAAAAGAAAGTGCATATATAAGATGCAACGACACCATTGCGGGTAGTATTCGGTTACTTGCTCCCTTGTCCACCGACAACCCTTTGACGTGGTTACCTCTTGTTCGCTAACAACCCTTTGACGTGGTTAGGCCTTCTTCGTTTTTTTCTTAAAGTTATGGATCGAGAAAAGAAATCGTTCGTATGTTTAAAATGTCAAATGACCTTTGCACGCAAAGACGCACTCGTCCGTCATTTTAATCAGTTTCATTTGAAAAACACAAAAGTGCAATGCCCTCACTGCTTAACCTTGCTTAGCAGGCCTGACAAGCTCAGGAGACATAAATTATTTCATTGTGCGGTATTGAAAAAGAAAAGTCCGTTCCCTGACGTTAATATTGACGTAATGTTTAACGAGCTATTCGGTCAAATTTCTTCATCACGGGAGCGACCGTGTCACTCATCCCAGGAGCGACCGTGTCCACGTCAATCACCCCAGGAGCAGCGGCATCAGTCATCCCAGGAACGACCGTGTCCACCATCCTATACTCAAGGAAAAAGGAAAACAGGTAGGATGCAGATACAATTTTGTTTTATACTTAAATATTCTCCATAATAGTGAAACTATATACGACATTACTAGTCCTTTATCAATCTATCTTTATTATCTTTTCTCCAACCTTACTCAACAATACACAATTTAGTATTGTGAAGCTTTGTTTTATCTCCATTGGTTACCGAGACATTAAAGTCTAAACACAGTACGCTGTATTTTTAAAGCTCCAATTTTAATTTTATGAAAAAGGATGTGTTAATAATTCACTTATTGAACAAAGTTTTTAATAAAACTTGTTATTAAGCTTCATTTATTTGATATTTGCCCATTTATGTTAAAGACATTTTGGGGTTTGTGCTTATGACGATGGCAAACCTGCATACTTTTTTATGTTAATCGTATGGTCAAACTACTTTTATTTTATGCTAAAAATCTACCTTTAGTGTTTCCCTATATTTGTCAAATGGAAAATTGGCATTTATTTCCCTATTAGTGAGCATGTGATAATATTTGGTTGACAGGTTTACCTAATTTAAATTATCACTAGTATACGTGTTGCTTGAAATCAAACAATTTATTTAAATACAGTACAAATGTTACTTTAACTTTAAATCAATGAAATCCGACCAATCCAATAATGTGAATATCTTCAATTGTTAATAACTACACGTATTTACAGCTGATTATTAACAGATGTTTCAAATGCTTTATTTAATCCTAATGTTATTTAAATGGGAAATTTTGTGATTTCAATGGTGTATAGCGATTTTATGTTCAGTCTAATTCTCACCAATTTTTTTGGCGACACCAAACAAACCTTAGCGTATTAAAAAAGTATAGATATTGTTTTTAATTTGTGAAATTTGCTGAGTATGCAGGTCTATTGCAATAAGACAACTACAGACCAAGCCCTATCCAACGACACGAAAAAACCTTTAATTTGAGACCCTCCCATATTTATGTGATTGGTTTACTTGGGTTCCAAACTAAAGTAGGCGGACGGAAAAAGTGTTCTTACATTAATTGTTAGAACTGGTCCAGTAATTGTTTACAATTTAAATCTCTCCATTATGTCTTTCCACTTTTCTTTGTAAATTTTTACCAAGGACTCGGTATAAAAGAAAGAGTCAGCTGGGGTTCAAAAAGGAAACTTGAATTCTAACTCTCACTGGAGGCAGACGGTTTTAAATTAGCCGGGCTAAAAAATGTGACTGGACCCAATCGCAACGATCTCTCTTTTTTATTGCCCCGAACGGGAGATAAATGTAGGATGATTGCAGCGCGATCTTGTAGTCTTTGTTACTGTCTAGGGTGACATTTTTGTTTTGTTTTTTTTTTTTTTTTTTTAGACAGGACTGTTAATTTATAGCCCAACAGCAATGAATATATAAACGTAAAGAAGTTCACATCTTATGGATAAAATAGTCAGGAAAGTTTTGGTCGCCACTCTAATATTCTGGTGAAGGATTAGAGTTAAAAAAAAACGGACTATATATAGACTGTTCTTATGTACATTATATATTATAAAAAGAATGTTAAAGGCTTCCCAATAGCTTAAGAAGTAAATTATGAAAACATCTATAACCTTATTGCTAAACTACAAACTACGACCATTTTTTGTAACATTCCAAATTTTACAATTAGTCCTATATATAATTAATAATCTTTACAAGGAAATATAATATATTTAATGGCATTATATTTATGAGTAAATTATGTTTATGTAATAATTCATATATTAATATTTAGATTGCAATAAATGACTTTTTTAACAGTAATAAAAGTGCATAATGCAAAGCTTCCATGCAAAAAGAAAGATTTGTTTACAAATAACAAAACATAAACATTTCCAATTTGACAAATATGCAAAAGACAGCTGTTCAGCTGATTAGGAACAAATACCTTATATCACCATCTCTTTTGCCCCCATTATACAATTATTTTCCATGAGAATACCATGGGATTTAGCATGCAGGTTTGCTGCCATGGGGTTTTTTTGGTCAAATCTTAATTACTCACCACCTAATGAAGGTTCATAAAAATTTGAATAAAGATATGTTCATAAATAAGCAATATTTAACTTTTTAAAGATTTACCCACGAAAGTAATATGGGAAACTTGATTTGAATTTTCTCTATAACCAGCTAAGCTATTTTAAAGATTAAAAATACTAAATTGTTTGTTTTTTAAGCTCTTTTAAATGGTTTTTAGTTAAAATTAATTAATTTTGAAAACTTAGGTCAAAAACGTCAAAAAACCCATTTTTGACACCCTATAAAACCCGTTAATGCTGGTTCGCGAACTCATAAAAATAGACCTAGTCTTACACCTTCATACCAAATTTGATCAAAATCGGATGTCCGCTTCAAAAGTTATCGGTATCACGGACACATATATATATATATATATATGAAAACAAACGAACGGTGTTTTTGGCTTATGGAGAACTCAAAATGAAAAAGTAAAGTGGTCCCTAGCTTAGGTCTTACCATAGCTACTACCGTAATAGCGTATTTCCTATAGGGAAATTCGCTAAAATGAACCATTGTATATACTAGAGTTATTACAAGTGCTTTATTTTAATAAATTTGTATCTTACAATTTATAAACCATTTTTTGACAGTATAAGTGTTGTTAAATTTATTTTCAAAAAACGTTAAGTTCTCGAATCATACACACCAGATGTTTTATTGCGCATTTTAATATAAAACTGTCCCTAAATATTTTATGGGTAAAAAAAACAAAACGAAAACAGAAATGAAGTTTAAGACTTTTCCTGAAGGTTTCAGATGTAAACTGTAACTTTTTTCTTGTTTTGACACTTTCAACTTTAAATTATCTTTTTTGGGCTTCACTCACCTTAATAACCTTCCGGGACTCGTCAATTATTGTTGAAAACACAAAAAAAAAACACACACACACACACACACACACACAAAAACACGACGAAAACGACAACACTAAAATCGCCCCGGAGTTGCAGTCGACGTTTCGTGGGATCGACAATATAAAAAAATGTCCCGCTTCATCAGGGCTTGTCTTGAGTTTATTTTTCCCGCACGGGGGCCGAACGCCCAACCACGACTGACGGTTGCGTAACAGCCGGTCCTGCTGGGGAGGCTGCGGGGGAGGGGGTCCTATTCACCTATGCCGATAAACCATTCACCTTCCGGGCCTTATCTCTTAACTGTTTCAGATACATTTTTTATATACGGAATGCATGTTGTTGTTACAGGCTTTACCTTATCTGTGACTTCCATAATATTTTTATCATTCACCGCTTTTAGCTCCTTATTGAAGATGGAGGGAGGGTAGCCACTATTTTTCAAATGTAATTTTATTTGTTCAAGTTCTGAATTTAAAATTTCTTCAGAGCTGCATACGGATTTTGCCCGAGTGATTAAGCATATGGCGATACCTGTTTTTACATGAGCGGGATGGTTAGAATTGAAATGTAAATAATGTCCGGTAGCTGTTGGTTTCCTATAAATGCTTGTGTGCCAGCCCTGTGGTTGTTTCTCAACCAAAACATCCAAAAACTGTAGTTTGTTATTATTTTCTAATTCTATTGTAAATTGTATTGAATCACATTGGCTGTTTAAATGGTCTTTGAATTTCATAAGATCTGCAATTGGACCTTCCTACAAACAAAAGATATCATCTACATAATGGAGCGACAACCTGGGTTTTGTTTCAAACCTATCCATAAATAGATTGCAGAGAATCGGACTTAGTACTCCTCCCATAGCCATGCCACTAGTTTGCTCGTAACAATCATTCTCAACCTGAAAGTAATTCGAATGAATACAAACAGTCAATAGTTCCATTATAGTGGACACTGGGATTTTTGTTCTTTCTACCAAAGTTGTGTCATTTTCAAGCACTTCTCGGACAATAGACAGACAGGGTTCAATGGGGACACTTGGAAATAAATTCATGACATAATTATGTCATTCAGAAACAGGACTTTCAACTTTAACATTGCTCGAGGAATAAAAGATTAATAGTATAGGTTGAACATTACATACTAATTCTATGTTATGTTTTAGATGGAGATTTTGCATCATCGGAGGTGTCAAAGAGAGACGTTGGCACACAGACACTAGTGCTCCTGTGCAATGGTGTGTATAAAAAAACCTTTACCATCCTCTTCCTATGTAACATACAAGTTTTCTAAAAACACAGCATAAAAAAAATACCCCCCGTCGCAGCAGACATGCATACTTAGCGAATTGTCAAATTAGTTATATTAATTTTCACCAAATAAAACTGTAAACCAAATAAATTCACATGCTCATAAATAGGGAAATAAATGTCTATTCTCCTTATAATAAATATAGGGAGAGTATGCTGCCATGGGGAACACTAAAAGTACATTATTATCATTAAAAAAATTTATTTCGACCATATGAAGCCATTTACTAAGTTTCATCAACATATGTCCATTGCTAAAGAAGTTTGCCTATTCTCCATATGATTAACATGGGAAAGGAGTATGCAGGTTTGCTGCCATGATAGGCACAAAAACCAAGAGTTTTTTTTTACCATAGATGGACGAATCTCAACCAAATGAAGCTGAATTCCAAGTTTCATCGAAAAAAATACTGGTTAATGAGTCAAATATTGACACATCAAATTCTCCATAAGATTAACATTGGAGAACCAAAATACAATGTACTGTCTTTTAAACTTTTTTTAATATCTTGGTAACCAATGGAGATAGAGCAAAGCTTCAAAATTCTAAATTGTGTGTGTTTTTTAGCTAAATCCAATGGTTAAAATTTAAATTTAAAATTTAAAAAAAAGTTACATATGAAAAATGCAAAAAAACCCATTTTTGGAGTACAAAACCCCCCAAAAACTACCCCTTCCGGTAGGCCAATATGTCTGGTCTACGAACTATTCAAAATAAACGTAGGATTACACATCTCTACCAAATTTGGTGCTGATCGGACCGTTTTTACGGGAGTTTTTAATAACTATTATTTTTGGTCTCTGGGAACCTAAAACGAAAAAGTAAAGTGTGTATAATTTGAAATCTTTTTCAAATTATACACACCAGCTGTTTTATTTCGCAATTTAGTATAAAAACTGTCCCTTAGGTATGTCTTTTATGGGTAACAACTAGATCATCTTCAAAAGCTTTATATTCAAATATTTAAACATTTAAAACATTTACAACCTTTTTGCAAAACAACGAACTGACGCAATTTTTTCTTAGTTTGACACTGCAAACTTTCAAATTGCTCCAGGAATAAAAATGAGTAGTATAGGTTGAACATTACATACTAATTCTATGTTCTGTTTTTAGATGAATATCGTGCATCGTCGGCTGCGTTGGAAAGTAGAGACGTTGCAACACAAACACAGGGCGCTCCTGTGTGTAAGATGTGTAATTTGCAAAGTGGTTCACCACTACCATCGTCCTCTTCCACATCCCCGTCCTATTCACCACTACCGTCGTCCTCTTCCACATCCCCGTCCTATTCACCATTATCATCTAATTGAACCGGCAGTTTAAAGAAGGGAACAAACGCCAAAATTCCAAAATATATTTTTTATTGCATAAAAATTAATTTGCTATCATAGGCGCACATTGCTAGCTATAAGAAAAGAACAAGTCCGGTTCTTGTTCCTTTCCTCAAACTCACGCACAATTTTGTGGCTAATATCACCATAATCCGAGTGGTTTTTGTTAGTTTCCCAAAAAAAAAAACACATTTTCCGACTTGTTCCCTTATTCAAACTGGTGGTTCAGTTCAACGATTAGTTAGGTTAAAAAAGATTACACGCTAGTTCACTTTGTTATTTATGTAGTTATATATCATGTACAATGTTTTGTTCCTACATCTAGCTATAAGTCACACTATTCTTGTTTTATGTAGGCTGGTGTTTACTGTAATACAATACGTTGCTTTGTAGGTCAAGTTTGTCATTCATCGTTATTGCTATCACTAATTTGTAAAAATTGTATTACCGTGGGAAATACTTTACTATCAGATCATGTGTTCGTCTTCTTTGCTTTTGATTTAAAGCTTAACAACCTGCGGGAAATTGTATTAGTAGCTTTTAGCTGTGGAGGGGGTTAACACGCAAGAACATTTGTTTGTTTCTCAGATATAATTTTAAGTAAAATTAGCCCATTATGAATAACACAATCACTCCAAATACAAATAAATATTTCAATTTTTACATTCTATTATGGTTTTTGCTTCGTTTTTTATAAATATTATAGGGAAATTATATTAAATGTTAAACAAGAGTTAGTTTTGTTAATATCTTCAAACGATAAAGACATTATTAAAGCAGCACATCTCGCTCGTGTTGTGATTTTTACGTTTAAACATGGGTAGAATTAAAACACTTTTCTGTGTTTACTGTTATTATAACAGAAAAATGACATAAATCATGTTAAATGACTTTAATACTTCAAATGCAACTTAACGTGTTACTATTCATTTTGTTTCATTAATAATCCTTGTATATATATAGTGGAGCCGTGTCAGTCTTTATGTTTGTAGTATTTTGTTTTTTTCCAAAGACTATTACTATTAACCATATCCTAACAGCTTATTTTATTATGACAAATATAACAAAATGGTATTACCGTGGGAAATACTTTACTATCAGATCATGTGTTTAAGATTTAAAAACTAACAACATGCGGGAAATTGCATTAGTAGCTTTTCAGCTGCGGAGGGGGTTAACGCGCAAGAACATTTGTTTTTCAGATATAATTTTAAATAAAATTAACCCTATTATGGATAATACAGGATATATAGCATGGGGCCCCACCTGCCGGATGGGTTTTATTTACGAATAACACAATCACTTCAAATACAAATAAATATTTCAATTTTTACATTCTATTACGTTTTTGCTTGGTTTTTATAAATATAGTAGGGAAATAATATTAAATGTTAAACAGGAGTTAGTTTTGTTAATATCTTTAAACAATAATGACATTATTAAAGCAGCATATCTTGCTCGTGTTGTGATTTACGTTTAAACATAGGTAAGGGTTAGAACACTTTTCTGTGTTTAGTGTTATTACAAGTATAACAGGAAAATGTCATAAATCTTGTTAAATTACTTTGATACTTCAAATGCAACTTAAAGTGTTACTATTCTTTTTGTTTTATTAATAACCCTTGTATAAAAAGTGAAGCCGTGTCAGTCTTTATGTTTGTAGTATTTTGGTTTTTTCAAAGACTATTATTATTAACCATATCCAAACAGCTTATTTCATGATGTCAAATATAATAAAGTGGTATTATCATAAAAAAATTTACTATCAAACCATGTGTTTAAGATTTAAAAACTATCAACATGCGGGAAATTGCATTAGTAGCTCTTTAGCTGTGGAGGGGTTAACACGCAAGAATTTTAAATAAATTTAACCCTATTATGGATAATAAAGGATATAGCTCTGAGGGCCACACCTGCAGGATGGGTTTTATTTACAAATACCACAATCACTCCAAATATAAATAAATATTTCAATTTTAATATTTCATTACGTTTGTTGCTTGCTATTTTGATGAATATTATAGGAAATTAATATTAAATGTTAAACATGAGTTAGAGTGATGCCAAAATGTATGTTTTTAAAAAAATAAATGTTATAAGTAAACAGGATATTGGGTATATTCATTCTTTTTTCCTTTAATGAAAATATGGACAGAGTTAGGTAGGTTTGTGGTTTCAAACGTAAATATATAAAACAATAAAGGTGTACATTTATATCTTACCTGTTTCCATATTTATAAATATAAATATTTTCAGGTTAAAAAAGTAAACCTGATCCCAACACATATAACATAACACTTAAAACAAACTGAATAAACTTCACTAACTGGTTACCACGGTATGCGTCGACTGCTACTAATACCGCCCCATGCCATGTAAACCGCTCGGTTCTTGTAACAAAATTAATTCTCTCTCGCTATCGTATGGCCAGCTAATCTGGTCACTCTTTTCGGAACACATGTAAAGGTGCATTCACACTTGGCTAGTTACTAGCTGCGAGTGACAGCTGTATTGAAAAACAATCCAAAAATCCTGCTAGTACTCGCAGGTAAGGTAATTTTACATTCACACTACGCCAGTTACTAGCAAGTTGCTAGTAGAAGAAGCGAATGTAAACACGTTTTGCATTAAACATATGGTTTATGAAAATTAAATTATGGACAGTAAATTAAGCAGGCTTACTATTTTAAATATAAGAATATATCATAAAAACTGTTTTGGTTAAAGTCAATGTGTGGGAGAATATTTACTATCATAATGCTATTAATCGGATTTATTTTTTTTATTTTTTTTTTATTTTTTTTGTAGGTTGACTACAGAAAATGAGCGTGGAGGAACGATTGGCTTCTCCCACGACGCTTACAAATTTGGCACGTGCTTTTTATTCGGCACACAGTATTACTTGTGCTTCAATGTTATATTGCTACAGTTTTATTTTAATTTCTCACCATTTAAATGTTTTTAAGATAGGCTTAAACGTTAATTTAGTTAGGAGTGTCACGTGCGTCTGACAATGAGCTATCTACCCAATAGGCTGAGCTATCATAGTATCATCACGCGGTAGGCCTACCTACTACTGCTCTTACTGGCCTTCCTAGATTAAAATTATTTTCTAGGAGCGTCTGACGCTCGATTTCGAGGCAGTTGTAGACGCTACGACCCCATATATTCCATAGTGTATACACCTCAAATAAGAAAAAAGTTGAAAGTTATAAAAAAGTCACAAAATTTTGGCATTTTTGTGAATATGAAAAATAATTTGGTAAGGCATTAATAAATAACTCGTAATCTTTGACTTTATGACTTGAAGCGCCAACTTTTTAAAAACCTGTGAGACTTATAAATAAATACTGCACATATATTATTTGTACGTATATATTTACAAATCTTTTAACTTGTGAATGGTCATGTTTATTATATATGCTTCTCTAACTTTAACAGTTTGGAAACTGGAGTGCATTTGATCAAGAGAAGGAAATACAAGTAATTAATTGATGAGTACAAATACACTGTGTATACCTACACACGCACATACATTAGTAAAAAGTTTCTTCTGTCTCCCGGGAAAATTATGCTACGGTTTCTGCTACAGGAAGTCTTCACATACCGATACCAAAATCAAACTAATGGGCAATGTAAAATACTCTGAAAACTTTATTTGCCATCCGTAAATGAAAAGTTATTAGGTATTTATATTATTGTCCATCCATAAATGAAAAGTAATTAGGTAATAACTTAATAATGTTGCATTAAATAATCTAAATACAGTTAATCTGAATAATTTATATTAATTTAATTTATTAAATTTTAGGTAGGTACAGTTACACTTGACAGCTATTATTCTTTACAAAACCACTTCGTTCATGGCTGAAAACACATCTAGTAAAAAGGTCGAAATTGTACTTGGCGGTAACTCTAAATAACAAAGCCAACAACTGGATAAAAACTGTCACCCGTTGTTATATGTAGGCTTATCGAAGTGTGATTTCCAGTTTTGTTTTCGGGGTGATGGCTTTTATTAATCTTATATCTGATTTCATTAAATTTTTGTAAAGGCACTCGCATCACCCTCTGAAATGAATCAGGATTTTCCACTCTCAGCTCATCAAATAGCGTAAATGAAGCTCCAAGTTCCTATCTTCAACCAATCCAGGGTCCAACCCACCATCTCCTCTTTCTCCTAAACTAATCTCTTTCTCACATAACTCGGAAATTGCATTTTTTAAGGTTGTATTCCTTATTTTCTTCGAAATGCCACTGGAGGACATTTAAAAATATTGTTATTCCTTTTTACGGTTAAAACAAAACAATAATAATATGTCAGCTGGTTCATACAGATTACAAATATTATCACACGAGCTAGTGGAAGCTAGCTTGCTGTTGGCTAGTTGCTAGTCAATCCAAAAGTTAATTTTGTAAACAAATGACAACTAGCAGCGAGTAACTAGCTAAGTGTGAATGCACCTTAAGTGTTTCGGATGTAAGTGTTCTGCAAGGTAAATATTTATAAAGTTTTTTGTACATTTTAAATACTTTGTTTACTGTGTGTTCACCCATGCTCGTATGCTCAAGAACTTGAGTGTAAAAACTGACAATCACAACCGTGGTGGGAGGCCTTGCGTTACCCATTCCCCTCTACATTTTATATGGGCCAAGGTCATCCAATAATACCCTTTTAGCGGGGGATAGACCACTAAGCAGCATGTTAGTCCATTGCCGCAAAGTGATCTATCCCCCGCTCTGCACTCATAAGTCCTAGTCTTTACACACACACACACACACACACACACAAGTCCCCCAGTCTTTAACACTTAGTTATATACTCTGTCCGCCCTGCCAATTAAAAGTTCCCCATGTTTGCCGCTAATTTCGATCAACCTTTCCAAGTCCCAAAACACAATGTCCAAATTCACCAAGTTCGCTCGTCCAATTTCAAACACACTATTCCCCCCAAAGTCACTTGCTCTCACTTGTTGTCCTGTATACTGCTTCTTCTTCCACGCTACAATCACTACCCTACCTTCTTCAACAACCATCCTTTTAACACTATCATACACCTTCTTCAACATCCCTCTACAGTTTAAATAGTTAATGCTCACATACTCCCACCCCTTACCAATGATCAGTGAACCACTCATTTTTACGCGTTCTACTTGTTAGCTGGAAGGCTCAAAGCAGAATGAAGTCGAGATGTAGAGACCCCCTCTTTTATACCAGTTAACCGGTTGTCCTTGATTTAAAGTGGGTCAAGGTCATCCAATGCTACCCTTTGAGCGGGGGATAGACCACTAAGCAGCATGCTAGTCCATTGCCGCAAAGTAGTCTATCCCCCGCTCTGTATTCCACACACACACACACACGCACATGTCCCTGTCCAAGTCTTTCATTACATACCTAATATATATTCAGTTCCTTCATCATCACTATCACTCATCTCCACTTCCACAAAGTCCATCGGGTTAAAGTCAAACACTTTTAATTTTTCTTCTAATTCTTGAATCTTTTTGTCTTTTACTTCCATAACGCTATGTAAGTATGTAATATAGTCCGCAGCCTCGTTGATGGTCGCAATTCTTGGATCACCAAGCTTTAAGCTGGGAACAACACCCTGCAACCTGAAATACGCCACATGCCTCTCTTGCTCCCGCCGTTGACCAGGACTGAGCAGACCTTGCCCGTCTCGACTCACTTCTAGCAGTCTCCGTAACATTGGTTTTTTATCAGCGTTTGCACGGGCAACAGCAGCACTGTTGGTTGGTCTCATCGGTCCAGGTCCGGAGCTGGTTCCCCGCCGTCTAGAGTAGTTCCTTGGGAAAGGAGTGACAGTTAAGTAAGAAGAAGAAGAAGCCATGGTAAGATGGAGTGCTCAGCTAAGCAATGCGAAGCAGAAGAACCAAACTTCACATCGATACCCGTATATATACACTTATCAGTGGTGGGGGTACTAGCTAACCTTGGTAAAGTGGGTCAAGGTCATTAAAGAACATTACCAGAACGGGGGATAGATCACTAAGTGGCATGTTAGTCCATTGCCACAGAGTGATCTATCCCCCGCTCTGTATTCCGCATTCACACACACATTCATACAAACATACAAGTCCCGGTCCAAGTCTTTACCCACACACCTATCCACTCTCATCCTCACTATCATCACTGTCCTCTAACAGGCTTTCACACTTCCTAATTAGTTCCTCCCATTTACTTCGGATATAAAGTAACTCACTGCGAGTATTCTCTAACATTCTGTCCCTTTGCTCTATAACTTCATTGTACCAGTCGATGATGCTTGGTGATGTCTGGGTTGATGCGTCCGATGTGGTTGGTTGAGAGGCTCCGCTGCTGCGCAACTCCTTCCTGACAGGGCCAAAGCCGGAGAACCGGACACGACTCCTTGACGAAGGCCCCGATCGGATCGGTCCAACACCTGAGCCGGAGTTAGAGGCAGAAGCTGAAGACATGGTGTGAAGCGTTCGGCTTAACAGTTGCAAGCTGAATGAGCGGACAGTGGATTACCACTCCTATATATACCTATTTGTAGTGGTGGGGGCGGGGTGGGGGAGGGGGTGGGGTGGGGGGGGGAATAGCTCAAGGACTTCCACTAAATTTCGCTTAGTCTTCGCGGTCATCAGTTTTACATACCTTTAGCACACCCATCATTTTGGTTTCTTCAATAACTTTACACACCTCAAAAACCCAAGCAAACAGCTCATCTATGTTGTTGTAATTAATTTTTGTCCAGTGTTCATACTTATGAGTTTGTTTGTTTAAAATACATAGATAAAATGTAGATCCATCTCGTCTTATACAATACTCAACTTCCATCCTTTGCATGTGTAACACTTCCCAAGCATTGTGTTCATCTATTAAGAAATCACCACCTTTGTAATTGTACCGTGACATGTTTACCACGGAGCACAGGAACAGACTGAAGCAAATGAACGGCTCATACAGGCTTAGTAAAAGCGTTAGAGTGGGGGTATCACGTGATACACAACATTAGTTGTAAGGTTAGCACTTTACTTTAAACAGTAATTTATATGGGTCAAGGTCATTCAAACTTTGAAAAATTTTTACCTCCAAACACTTGTAGCAAGCTGCAAATGTTTGGAGGTAAGTTTTTATTTCTTAAAGATTTTTTGTAACTTAGTCTTCACCCTCAAGGACACGGTTTGAGATTGTCCCAGTGACTTTACATCACCGCCAGGTTAAAGTATTATACAAGTCAAGTATTTTTTTTTTTTTTTTTTTTTTTTTTTTTTTTTATTAGTTGACTTGTATAATACCCCTCTCCCTTACTTTAAGAGGGTTAAGACAAAATTTGGAAAAATAATTTTTGTTTTTAAATATTGTCCAACACAACCTAACAATTTAGATTTTTTTTTTTTTTTTTTTTTTTGGTGGGCCTACATCCTAATCCATTTCCCACACAGATTGGCATCCTTCCCTTCGTATTAGATAGCCTTTTTTGTGGATGAAAAATTGTCTTTGTACAATCCGAATGGGTACTTTCATTGTATGAAGGCGGCCATCACCTTTTACAATGATTTCTACATTGGCATCAAAAGCTCCATAAGTTTGAACAATAAAATAATATTTTTCATCCACTTTAAGTCTTCTAATATCAAGCGGTTGCGGACTGTGGGGATGTCTGGGTTGGGATGTTTTAGGCCTAATGTTATTAAGACTGTAGGGTTTTACTCTCGGAAGATTGATATTTTTGTTCAAGTGCGTTTGGCAACGATCTTTATCTAAAACAGCAAACTTCTGACAGCAAAGAACCCCAAAGTCTTTTGACATATACACGTAATCGCATTTATTACCCTTGCCAGCAGGGACTTTAACACGCTTACGTTTTTGTGTTGGACGCTTTACTGGAGTGTTTTGGAGCTTGTCCGGTTTAGGCTGGCTAGAAGGAATAGGGGTAGAACGCTTTACACGGTGAAGAGGAAGGGAGCAAACAATTTTGGGTGGGGTGGCAGAACGTGTTAAATCGATGGTTGGAAGTTCGGGGGAAATGGTGGGAAGTGAGGTAAATTTTGTTGTTACGTCGATGGTTGGATAGGAGGCGTCAGGGGAAAAGATGGATCTACGGGGTGGTTTAACAGGTGTGGATGGGATTGGGGATAGGGGTAGAGGACATTGGGATTTGGTGTATGAAAGGATTTTGTGTGTACGGGAGTATGGAGTGTACTTTGGCCTTGCAGTCTTCCTCTTCTTCTTGTCGTCCTCCTCCGTCTGGAATATGGCAGCATCCGAGTTGGAGTCCGAGGAAAGGGAGACAGCTGGAGAGCAAATCAATCCTCGGCTGGTCCCAGCGGCAGTTGTATTGGTTAGCGCTGGCATCGATGGCAGAAGGCTGGTCACAGTCGTGATTACAGCCAGCGCTTGCCGCAGGACCGAGTACTGCGTCGTAGTGGTCCCAGACGAAGAAGGCGGAGTAGACTGGTTGGCCGAAGAAGCAGAAGCAGGAGGATAGTTTTTAAATTTAAGAGGCATTTTTAAAGATGTAGAGTAATGAATTGAAATAGAAATTAAATAAATAATACTATTTGGTGAGAGCAACAGTCGGTGTGAGCGGTGTGAGTGCTGGAGCTCAAGTGAGAGGTGCGTGCAACCCGGCTGCCTTATATCCAAACCGACCACGGGCGAGCCCCACCCAAGGGTATAGGGGTAGGGGTAGGGGCGGGGCTGGGGGTGGAGGTGTGGGGTATGGGGTGGAGGTGTGGGGGGGGGGGTGGAGGTGTGGGGTGGAGGTGTGGGGGGTGGAGGTGTGGGGGGTGGAGGTGTGGGGTGGAGGTGTGGGGTGGAGGTGTGGGGTGGAGGTGGGGGGGGGTTGCTGGAGCAGTCTTCCCTATAATTAGGTCAAGGTCACAAAATAACTTTAAAAAATAAAGCCCCACCTGGGGCATTTAGGTTGCCATCGCTGTAGCCTCCAAAGAGACCCAACTATGGACAACAGCAGACTTGTATGTTAGTAATACCTAACCATTAAGAATTTAGAACACTACTGAATTTAGGTCAAGGTCACGGAAAAACTTTAAAAAAATAAAGCCCCACCTGGGGCATTTAGGTTGCCATCGCTGTAGCCTCCGAAGAGACCCAACTATGGACAACAGCAAACATTCCAATGTTGTCTGACCTTCACCACGCAAGACTTTTACACATTTACTGCATTGCTAACAAATAACTTTTTAAAAAAGCTAACAAGAATCATTTACATAATTTTGAGAGAGGTTGAGGACAGCCCTAGTGGCTTACGTCCTCGGTCCGAGTGCAGAGGCCGCCGCAAATTGGCCACAGCTGTGGTCTGCATGCCAGCGTACAAACGGACCGGTTCCCAACCCAGCCGCAATATTGCCTGCCTGAGAGGACCCATGCTAACATTGGTATAAAATGATTCTACACGGGGGCCTACTCCCGTTCCCTATCTTTAATATTTAAGTTTAGCAATGCATTAAATTTGTATAAGTCGTTACTAGGTCAAGGCCATACAAACATTAAAAAATTTCGGCCCCCGTACATCCATGGCGAACCACGAATGTTCGGGGGCCTTGGGGGCAAAAAAAACACAAATAGCTAACAAAGTTTCATTTACGTAATTTTGAGAGAGGTTGAGGACAGCCCTAGTGGCTTACGTCCTCGGTCCGAGTGCAGAGGCCGCCGCAAATTGGCCACAGCTGTGGTCTGCATGCCAGCGTACAAACGGACCGGTTCCCAACCCAGCCGCAATATTGCATGCCTGAGAGGACCCATGCTAACGTTGGTAAAAAATGATTTTACACGGGGGAATACTCCCGTCCCTATCATTACAATTTACTTTGAGCTGTGAAAAAGGCTCAAGGGGGAGTGCTAAAACAAGCGTATACACTTTAGATAGATATAACACACACTTACAAAATAGGTTGAGCTCAACATGGTAAGTGCTGGAACAAGCATATACACATTAAACACATATAACATATAAGATAAACAAGACAAAACAACAACACAAAACACAAACAAGACGCATAGGAGACATAGGGTACAAGTGGTAAAACACTCACATATAAAACAATTCCTAATACCCAAACGCAAGCGCAATATCTTAAAAATAATACAAGTCTTAAAGTTAGAGTAGACTTCGCTAAACAGTGAAGGCGCCTTTCAGTGTTTAGTGAGGCCTATGGCGGTCCGTCCCGATCGTTCACGTTCAACGCTCGGGAGCGGACTGCGAGCCGGCTGTGGCCGGGCCGCCTTATATCCCCACCGGTCTCCCCCGAAGGGGCGGCATGGGGCGGAGGTCCACCCCGGGGGTGGAGGTCCACCCCCATGGGGGGGGGTGGGGGGTGGGGGTGGGGGGGTGGGGGTGGGGGTGGGGGGGGGGGTGGGGGTGGGGGTGGGAGTGGTGGGGGGGGTCCACCCCTCAGGGGTGGTTCAAGGTCACCGACTACACTTCTACTCTAAGTCTGCTTCAAGGTCGCCCACTACACTTCTACTCTAAATGTTGGCAATACCCCCACCATATTCGAGTCCCTAAGCTACGCGACGGCGCTCAGCCAGTATGTCTCAGGCTTGCATGCGGTAAGCATCGCTACTCTTCAACTCTGTTCATGTAAGTGTTTTACAGATTTTTGCCTCAAGGTCATTACACTTGAACTCTGGACAAACATGGTTTGGATTTTCTCTGATTTTCCTCAAGGTCACTACACTTTAACTCTGGGACGATATCGACTTGTAGTATTTCAGTGTTTTGACTCAAGGTCATCACACTTTAACTCCGGCGTCGAATTATCGTACCAGAGGTCCTCACTAACCTAACTTGTAATGTTTAGGGTGGCGTTTTCACGCCACGTAGTATTACCATGAGTGTCCAGTCCAGATTTTAAGTTAGATTAGTTCTACTGTGATCTTTTCCATTTCCAATTCGTTTTGCCAAAGAGTGAGGTGTCGCTTTATAAAGTGGTATTTCTCTAAAGTTATTGGGGATTGCAGGGATACAATTAGTTTATTTAGAAGACTCTTTATCTTGGAGTTAAACAAAACTTCCACTTTGACTTTACTTCCTCGCCCCTCACAGCCTAAGCTGTACAAGAATGTTTCTTCTACTGCCAACTCGGGCCGAGAGAACAGTGTGTTGACTGTAGGACAGCTCATGGTGAAGTGATGCGATACTCCAGCGTACAGATTCACCTTCCCCCACCACTGTGACCTTCCCCCACTCCTGCTGTTACCCCCACCGCTTTTGCCTTGGCTCAATCGCTACCAACAGTCTCTCAGTATTGTGCGGACTTTTGTGAAGGGACGCCATGTCGCGGGACGCTTTAGGTAAGAAACTTAGCCGTGTTAAGTCTTTATTAGTTGCTCAGTGTCCACCGCTCAAGGTCAAGCGGGTTTCGACTTTAGCTAAGTGGCGAAAACTGTTGCGCGGACACCCTAAGTTTTATACCAAACAGACTAATGTAAGTTTTACTGATGACGATTTGTTTAAAATATTGGATGAAATGACTTTTCCTTGCAAAATTCAGTTAGTTACTCCCATTCCTGACGGTTTAGAGTCTTAGTCTCTGGAGCCAATATACCTAGAGTACGCGGAGTCTGGAGGTCAGTCGCTCGGTGACTGTCGTGGGGTGCGCATCGGTGTCGGCGCTCCGTTGTTAAGTTACGTTTTCAAGGTCACGGTAATATGAAATTGGGGGTGTTGTGCTAGTTCAAGGTCACCTGAGGGATTACCCATTTAGGCAGGGTCATGTTGCAAACTCTAGTTTAACTTGGCACTTTTGTCGTTTCTCGTCGCAAATTCGCTCCAAGTCGTCAAGGTCACGGGGACTCTGACTGAAACTCGGAGCGTAGTGCGAAAAACGGCAAAAGTGCCAAAAAATTTTAAGTTTCGGCGTGACCTTGACCTTAGTGGCGTCGGTGACGTCATTTTGATGACGTAAGGGGTGATGACGTCATCAGCACGTCATTTTTGTGACGTCATGGGTGTGACGTCATGGAAGTGACGTCATCGGTGATGACGTCATCGATTGCGTCATCGGTGAGGTCATTGACCTCGATGACGTCATCCTTCAGGTGACCTTGAACTGGCCCAGCATCCCCAATTTTGCACTACTCATGGAAAACACATTTTTGGGTTTTCCCCGTAACCACTTATGCTATGATAAAAATTCAAAATACCATATTGTTTGTTTTTTTAAGCTCTTTTAAATGGTTTCAGTTAAAATTGATGAATTTTAAAAATTAAGGTCCAAAAATGCCAAAAACCCATTTTTGACCCCTTTGAAACCCCATAAAACCCCGTTCCCATAACCCGACAATGCTGGTTCGCGAACTCATGAAAATAGACCTGGTCTTACACCTCCATACCAAATTTCATCAAAATCGGAGGTCCCCTTCAAAAGTTATCAGTACCACGGACACATAGATATATAGATATATAGATAGATATATATACATATGTATGAAAATGAACGAATGGTGTTTTTGGCTTCTGGGGACCTCAAAAGGAAATAGTAAAGTGATCCTGGGCTTAGGTCTTACCATGGCTACTACCGTAATAGCGTATTCCCTATAGGGAAATTCGCTAAAAAAGGGTTTTTCTTTTCCGGTAATATTTGGCTCTTCTACCAGACCGATTTTCATGATTTTGGTCTTAAATTAAAGGTATGCATTTAGAGATTTGACATCAAACATCGGAATTCACTTTCCTATCATATAACTCGATTCACACACAAATTAAATTCCTTCCCTGTACATTTCTTATGGGAGTTAAATATTAATTGCCTTTTACGGGTTCATTTGGCTATTCTAACCGACCGATTTTGATAATTTTGGTCCTAAATTAAAGGTAAGAATGCACAGATTTGCCATCAAACATGTATTCATTTATCTACTATATTACTTGATTTGCAATCAATGAAACATAACTCAATTTCTATTTACGATATTTTAAATGTTTTGGTCTTTGATTAATCCTTGATATCTTGGCTTTCTTTTGAAATATTGATTGTTAGAATCATTATTCATTTATCTACTATATTACTCGACCTAAAAACATAAATTTGATAGTTTTCAGAATTTGGAATTGAATTAAAGATAAAAATTTTCCAGTTAATTTAATTAATGTAATTAATTAATTTTCCAGTGTAAATCATATAGCTGGTAATTGTTCGTCAGGAATGTTTGTTGATTTTTTGTGTTCGCCGAACAAGTTTGCCACGAATGTTCGGCCAGTGCGGACGCGGCGTAATCTTTAAACGTAAAATTTATAAAATAGCTGTTTTTTTTTTATTAAGAAAAGTATTCCTGAACTGACAAATAAGGAGTTATTGGATATTGTTGATTTTCAGATTTTCCGAGAAGAACTAAAACCTCTACAAAGCAAGGGGCTGGAACTTGTTACTGAAATTCCACACTATGAAAATATAAGAAACTGTTTGTACAAATGAAGGAGAAAGACGCTTGGAGGAACCCAGGAAGCAAAGAATTCTTAAGATTTAATTTTGAATTATGACCAAATGAAAATGTCGGATGGCAGTTCATTTCTACTGGCGGACATCATGGATGGAAATGACAGGATTATATTGTTTTGTAGCCAACAGGGAAAGGAAGTGATGAAGGAAAACATACATTTTTCATGGATGGAACATTCAAGAGCTGCCCTAACCAGTTCTCACAGGTCTACACAATACACATGGACCTGGGGAGTACATATGACGAAACCAACGTGACATCAATAATAATTGCTCTACTTCCAAATAAGAAAGAAGAGACTTACAAGATGATGCTGCAGGAAATACGTGACGCAATTCCTGAATGGAAACCCCAAGTAGTTAACATTGACTTTTTAAAGTGCAATGATTGGCGCACTACGGCAACTTTTCTCCGAAATTTAAGTTCAAGGTTGTTTTTTCCATTTTTCCCAATGTTTGTGGAAGAAAGTCCAGTAAATTGGACTGGTATCTCTGTATCGAGAAAATGAAGATGTGCGACTGACGATAAAAAAGGTGGCCGCTCTCGCCTTTGTAAGACCGGGGGATTTAGGCGAGGGTTGGTTTAAATTATCGAAAAAGCACCTGACAATGAAAAAATGACCGAGTTTTTCGATTACTTTGTAGAGCAATGGCTTGAAAATCCCAATTTGTCGCCCGAAGTATGGAGCTGTTTTGAAAGGCAACACCGTACCACAAACGCCGTCGAAGGGTGGCACCTCAAGTTAAACAGAGCTTTGGGAAAGTGTCATCCAAGAGTCGACGACCTCATCTGTCGCCTGAAGATGGAGGCTGAAAGTTCAAATCTGGCCATTTCCCGCAGTTTTTTAAATCTAGAGGGGAAGAAAAGGAGGAACAAAACCATCAATCAAGATGAGAGGATTCAGAGGGCAGGCACAGACTACGATGTCAGCAGGGATGTAGACAGATTTCTAATAAAAATGTCTTTTATTTTAAAAGTAGAATGAGTATTTTTAACTTAAGATAACTCGCCGCACCACATTTTTTATTTTCCTATTCATTCTTATTTAATACGAGTAGCCCTTTTTCATTTTCACCCAATTGTTCCTTATTCAGTGTCCGACGGTAAAATTATTTTTGAAAACTGAGTGGTAAGAAAGTTACTGAACGGTTTTGTATTTTTAAATCGATTTAGTCTAAATAACGAAACTTCATTTTTATTTTGTATCGGTGAAAGTTATGTTTTACTTTCGGTACCTAAAGATGGCGAATTTTTCAATGCGTTTTCAGATTTTTTACATGTTAACCGTTTTAAAAGTTCATAATATGTTAATAATTTTTATTGTATATACCAAAGTTGCAATTTTATTTCTCTGTAGGCAGGACGGTGACTTTTTCAATAATCATTTGTAATATTATGTTTATTGTTTTACTTTTACTTTGCATGAATAGGCTACTTTTGTTTTGTGGTGATATAAGTTGTATTATATCGTCTGTAGCTTAAGGTGCTTTTTTTTTTTTTCATATTTTTTACAGGTTAACCGTTTTGATAGTGTTATATCGTGTTAATATACAGGGTGTCCAGCTTCCACCTTTACAAACTTTTCCAGGTTATTAAGCATACCAAAACCAACAGAAAAATCACATAAACATATGTCCGGAAATGCTTCGTTAAGCCGCTAGCCGCCATTTTGTTTTTTACACTTAAGAATTTTTATTTCCGTAACGGGTTGTTGTATGGAATTCATATTTGGCATGTACCTTAATCACACCAATGCTCATTTTTAGAAAAAATATAATTTTTTTCCGATGTATATTTTCAAAGTGGCGGCCGTTTTACATTTTTAAACTCAAATATCTCAAAAACCATAAATTTTATAAAAATTTTACTAGACACAAAAAAGTTGACAAATTAAATTATCTAAACAATAATACCAAGTTTGTAAGGATCTGACAACAAATAAGGGAGTAATTGTGGTTTTACTGGACAAAAACACTGATTTTGCACTATGATGCATGCAAATTTAGGTTATTTTAAGCGAAAAATCTCATTAACTCCGTTATTTGTAGTCAGATCCTTACAAACTTGGTATCATTGTTTAGATAATTTAATTTGTCAACTTTTTTGTGTCTAGTAAAGTTTTTATAAAATTTACGGTTTTTGAGATATTTGAGTTTAAAAATTTAAAATGGCCGCCATTTTGAAAATATACATCGGAAAAAATAATATTTTTTCTAAAAATGAGCATTGGTGTGATTAAGGTACGTGCCAAATATGAATTCCATACAACAACCCGTTACGGAAATAAAAATTCTTAAGTGTAAAAAACAAAATGGCGGCTAGCGGCTTAACGAAGCATTTCCGGACATATGTTTATATGATTTTTCTGTTTGTTTTGGCATGCTTAATAACCTGGAAAAGTTTGTAAAGGTGGAAGCTGGACACCCTGTATATATATATATATATAATATATATATAATATATATATATATATATATATATATATATATATATATATATATATATATATATATATATATATATATATATATATATATATTATTGAAGATAGTTGCAGTTTATTTTTCTGTAGCTAAAGATGGTGATTGTTTAGTGAGTTTTTCATGGGACTCATTTGAGTAGCCATTTTCACACAATTGTTCCTTATTCAGTGTCCGACGGAAAAATTATGTTTGTAAACTTAATGGGAAGAAAGTTTTAGAACGACGTTGTATTTTTACATCGATTTAATGTAAATAATGAATCTTCATTTTCGTTTTGTATCAATGAAAGTTGTTTTATTTTCGGTAGCTTAAGATGGAGATTTTTTCAACGCGTTTTCGGATTGTTTTACATGTTGACCGTTTTAAAAGTTTATACTATGTTAATATTTTTTTTTTACATACCAAAGTGGCAATTCTATTTTTCTGTAAGGAAGAAGGTTTTTTTGTATTTTTATGAATTTATTTTTATTGCTTTTATTTTGCATTAATAGGTCTACTTTTATTTTTTGCCGATATAAGTTGTATTTTATCTACTGTAGCTTAAGGTGGTGATTGTTTTTAATAAGTTTTCAGATTTTTTATAGGTAAACGTTTTTACAGTGTTACACCTTGTTATTATTATTTTTTTACAGAACAAAGTTGCATTTTATTTTTCTGTAGCTAAAGATGGCGATTTTAATGAGCTTTTAATGTGACGTTTCTTTAATACGAGTAGACGTTTTCACGCAATTTGTCCTTATTCAGTGTCCGACTGTAAGATTATGTTTGTAAACTGAGTGGTAAAAAAGTTCCGGAACGGCTTTGTATTTTTAAATCCATTTAGTATAAATAATTAGACTTCATACAGGAATATGTAACATTTTAATCTAATGTTTTGTATCTGTATAGTTTTTTTTTTTTTTTTTTTACCTCTCCATGGGGACGGCACTCGGGATACACCACGGAAAAAAACATCATACAATTAGGGGTCTAAAATGCTTCGCTTAGCCGCTAGCACCAATTTGGTTTTTGACACGTAATAAATTTTATTTCCATAACGGATGGTTGCATTAAGTTCATATTTGGTATGAACCTTCGTCATACCAATGGCCATTTTCAGGGAAAAAATTATTTACCTGTAAATGGCCCCCGGGTTCAGCATGCACTCCTAGTGGCTGGATGCAGACCGATATTTTCTTGAAGTGGTCGGACCACTTCCTACATCACGTAAAACCTTCAACACGGTCACCAGTCCATTTCTTAGATGGACATGAGTAGTGTGTTTTTGCGGTTGCTGGCTCAGTTCAATGACCTCTGAGGAATGTGATGACGTCATCGCCAAGGTCAACGACCCCGATGACGTCATCGATGACGTAATCGATGACGTCATCGACGATGACGCAATCGATGACGTCATACCCATGACGTCATCAAAATGACGTCATCGATGACGTAATTGATGACGTCACCAGCGATGACGTCATTTCCGTGACGTCACACCCATGACGTCACAGAAATGACATGCTGATGACGTCATCATCCATTACATCATCAAAATGACGTCACTGACACTGTTAAGGTCAAGGTCACGCCGAAACTCAAAATTTTTTGGCACTTTTGCCGTTTCTCGCACTACGCTCCGAGTTTCAGTCAGAGTCCACGTGACCTTGACGACTTGGAGCGAATTTGCGATGAGAAACAGCAAAAGTGCCAAGTCAAACTCGAGTTTGCGACATGACCTTGCTTAAACCGTCATCTACTAGTCCTCAGAGGCCATTGAACAAGCACAACATCCGCAATTTCATATTACTGTGACCTTGAACACTTAACAACTACAGAGCGCCGACACCGATGCGCACCCCACGACAGCCACCGAGTGACTGACTGTCAGGCTCCGTGTACTCTAGGTATATGGGGAAGTGGAGGGGGAAATCTCAAGGTCACCCAAATGGAGTTTTAAAAAAGCTAAAGAGTAGAAAGACTACTCTTGTGCTTCCTGGGCGACTTCATCAATTTCTAACGGATCTGTAAACCAATCCGATCTGTAGCGGCAGGAGTCCAGAAAACAGGTGCACCACCCAACAGGTTGTCCGTAGCACTTCCGACAATTGGTAAGATTAGAAAAATGAAATTTAATACACCGCTGCGGACAACAAGTGTAAAAGTACTGGGACTTGTAAATTTTGAAAGTCTGTAGTACCGGTGGAGGCAGCTGCTGGTTCTTGCATCTACACCTGCAACATCCGAAGCATTCACATTGCTGGCAGGCCAACCCGTCCACTTGCCATCTTGGTAGTAGGAAACACTTGTCCTTGCAGCAATAGGTTGACCCTGTCTCTTCCTCCCAAAGCTTCTTTGCACAATGGATGACGCCTGGCTCCTCCAAACACTTATGCTCGCAACATGAGACACGCTTAGTTTCCATACTTGATGTTGCTTCGGCGAGGGAGCAAGATGAAGTGATGCCGTGGTCAGTGGGAATGGAGCTTATATAAACTAAGGTAAGTGGAGGGGGAAAGGTCAAGGTCATCCAAACGGAGTTTTAAAAAAGTTAAAGAGTAGAAAGACTACTCTTGTGAGTCTATAGCGATTTCATTGATAGTGAGTGCTTCGGTATGCCAAGTTGATCTGTACTGACACGCCCCTAAATAATGTTTGCAAAAACCTGCAAAATGATTGTTGCACATTTTGCAGCCAGTTAGCTGTCTTAGATTAAATTCAATGCAACGTTCAGGGCAACAAGTGTACTTATGCCCTCTCATCTGGTACACATGGAATGTCTTCAACTCAGGCTTTGGCTTCTCCCAAGATTTGCACCGACACATGCATTGTCCAAAAGCTTCACACTTTCTACAAGCCAGTCCATCCACCACATCAATGTCATTGGGCCATGAAAAACACTTCTGTTTGCAACAGTAGTTAAGTTGACTCTCCATGTTGCTGCGGCGAAGGCGCACGACGAAATGATGCTGTAGTCAGTGAGAGCGCAGCTTATATAAACTAAGATGAGTAAAGGGGAAAGGTCAAGGTCATTCAAATGTAGTTTTAAAAAAGATGGCTAGTCGTCCTCGTCGTCTGTAGTAGTTTCAGATGAAGAACCAGAGTCGTCTGAGTCCCTTGCTGGTGCTCCATAGATAAAGTGTATTTCTATTTTAAAGCGAAGGCCAGGATCTTCCACCATCAACTCCTTCAACCTATTACATACCACCTCCACTTTGTACACATTGTCTATAATCAACACCCAAAATGTTGGGTGAATAAAACGTGTGGATGAGTCAGCTTCGGCAATGGTTATTTCTTTCGGCGCTATAGGAGTGTACAGATGTGTAAAGTGTGGATGAGGCTGGCTGGAAGTTAAAGGTTCTGAGTTGATCCTGGTCGCATCAAAATCCAATTCCATCCTACATTCAACGTCACGGTTCTCGTTAAAAACATATTGCAATTTTTGGCGTAACATTTCTAGTTCTGTCACATCTTGCAAATGAACGGTCCACCACAAGGGAAATGCTTCGTCCGTAGTGGAGTCAACTTCAACTTGAGAAGTAGCCTCGTTCGCCATGGTAGCTAAGGAAGGAATGAGGTGAGCCGCAGACTGTAGTAACAGTATTGAAAAGTAGAGGGGGAAATTTCAAGGTCATTGAAATTGAGTTTTAAAAAAAATGAAGGAGTAGAGGGGAAAGGTCAAGGTCATCTAAATTGGGTTTTAAAAAAAGAAAGAAGGTCACTCCCCACCAGCCTCGTCGTTGACCTCCACATCAGATCCTTCATAGGGGTAAATAGGTGACATTGGGGTATACTCTGGTGACTGTTGAGTGTTGTCTCCATCCTGCTGCAGTGTAACTCTCGACCAATCATAGTCCAAATTCATTTGAATTATGATTCCAGGGTTGTCCCGGAGTATCTCCTTCATCCTTTGGAAAATTGTCTCTAGATAGTGCACACTGTCGATCGACAGTGTCCAACCCGTACTTGTTCCAACATCGGTAGTGGAGTCTGCCTGGGTGATGGTGTTGTTGTCATCCATGGTTGCCTGCTGAACAAGGAATGATGCTTGATGTGAGGCTCATGCAGGAACATGGTGGGGGGCGTGGTGGAGTAGTGGGGGAAGTTTCAAGGTCATCCAAACGGAGTTTTAAAAAAAAAAGGAAAACCTACAAAGTAACATTAAAACTTTCCAATTGATGGTGGCGAGCGTTTTCTTCTGCAACCTTGCCGACACATGTGACTATGCCATACAGTATGAAAAGTACAACCATAATAAGGCCGAACAATAAAAGATAGCCGTTGACTATCATGATATTTTCTGAGTGGATCTGCTTTCTTCTTATCGCCCTCTCCTGCATCCTCTTCTCTAACTCGTGGACGAAGTCACAACATGCGTGAGGACATCTTTCATCTGTTGGTAGGTTTGCCATTGTTGATGTTGTCGATGTGGCTGTAGAAGATGGAATGAGGTTTCCAATTGCGATGTGCCATGTACACCAATAGTCAAGTGGTGGGGGTAACAAAGCAGTGGAGGGGGAAGTTTCAAGGTCATCCAAATTGTGTTTTAAAAAAACCTATCTTGTTACTGAGCTTATATGTCAGTAACAAGATAGGTGTTTTTGCTCTTTTACTTCTTTAATATAATGAAAAAATATACATATTCTACAATGGTTAGGATAAGAAATACAACTGCTAGTCAGCTGAAGTAGTCCAAGTTGTCTGGCTCGGTCTTCATGGATGCTGGTGAGGAAGCCGTTGAGGAGTGTCCAGGCTCTTCCTTTGACTGCCGGGTGTTCCGTATATTGCAAGCGTAAACTTGCACATTTATACGGTAGCCTCGTGCCACCATCAGCTGCAACTCCTTGTATAAGTCGTTTAGCTCCTGCTGAGTCTTGATGCTCACCTCTTCGTAACTTGCGCAACTGACGTTGAGAGACATCCTGATGTTGCTAGGTTGGCTGCTGGAGTAGAAATGAAGCCGAGGCACAGCGTTTGGAGGTACATGGAAAAGTGGTGGGGGTGATGGTGGTGGGGGTATGGAAGATGCAATTAAACACTTCTAAACTTTTTCCATTGATACAAAGGGATGGAACAAATAGCACAGGTGTCCTTGTAGTTTTCAAATCTAAACATTGGTGCTAGAAATCCAAACTGTTTTCTACCACCTTCCTGTACGAACCGTCGAAGGTCTCTGACGGCAGCATTGCCACAAGGCCTACAAAACTTTTCCCCGTCTTGAAACCTATACCAGGAGTATCCCGAATACCCTCTATTATCTTTCTTGTACTCCTCGATATCCTGCTTTACTGTTATAGGGATATTATCTCGTAAAGCCGTCTGGAATAAAGATGCGTCAGTTATAACTCGTTGTAAGCAAAGCTCGTACAAGGTGCTCATCGTTTGCTAGTTGGCAACAGACTGACCGTTCTTTGCATCCAAGCAGGTTTGAATCCTAGTGCGGTAGTGGGGGTAATTACGGTAGTGGGGGTAATTGTGAAATGCAAAGGTCAAAGGTCAAGGTCACCCGCGAAGTTTAAAAAAAAAAAATGCAACATATCAATACGTGAAGTCTGTCACATATTGATATGTTGCATTTTTTTTTTTTGTTTTTTTATTTTTTTGTCTTTTATGATTCGTTTATTTATAAAACATTACAACAACATATGTATAACATTAAAACTTAAATCTAACACTGCTGCTTGTCAGCGATGTGGATGGTCAACTCTGTAGAATTGCTACCCGTGCAGCCGTGCGACACCAGGTATAGACACCCGGGTTGAATAGAGCGAAGATCCTCGTTTTGTAGAAGATGGACGAATCTCTTGGGCAGGTACACCTGGAACTTTGGTTCATCCCCCGGAGTAAATGGCGCCTCGCTGAGACTGCAGCAGATGGCCTCCCCAACTGTAGTTTCCATCTTCTTCATAGCATGGATTATGTAGTGCTTCTCGTCTTTTAGTTCTGAGCACTTCTTTACAGGTAATATTGTTGACTTGGAGTGAGCATTGAACTGCTCGACCAAAGTCTGAAGGAACTGGTGAGATGCCATGGTCAGGTTACAGATCGTCTTCTTGCTCGGAGATGTTGTCGTCTCGGAATCTCGAGTAATACTCATGCCAGGTCCCTGTCTGCTCCCCACTTATATACTCTCCGTTACCCCCACCACTCCCCACTTCCCCATTTTGAAGGTAAGAGGCGAGTTTATAGGCATTTTTCAAAGCGCAATGTCTATCTTTATCATGTTCTGGGCTTTTTGTACAAATACATATGGTTTCCAGCATGTATTGATAATTCTTATCCAATTCCACATCATTAACCGGAACATGAGTAAATCCTTCAATCCATCTTTTCTTTTCCAGCCCCTTTGTGTAAATATTGGTAAACTTATCTGAAAAGTGATGCATAATGTGATACAAGTCCGTGTAACTTGTAAAACCATCATACCAATCGATATGATGGAAGTGTTTTGAAATCCATCTGTTGGTAGTAGCCGCTTTACTAGTTAAAGACGAATAAGAACATGGTGGTTTAAATAAAAACGAATAAGGAACACTTGTATTCATGTCCAAAAACACAAGTTCTTTTATAATGAATCTATCATCATTACCACGAAACGCTTGAAACTCAATAATACCAGGCTTGGACTTTACTTGTTGTTCTTCTTCTCCCTTGTCCATTTTGAAGGTCACACGTCTGCTCATTACGAAGTCAGGAGGTCAACTGATTTCCACACCACGGTAGGTACTACTTTTATACCAGGCCGTACAGTTGTTGGCGCGTTGGTGTATATTTAACGTGGGCACCGTCCCCAATAGGCCTAACCCCACAAAATGTTGATTATTGTTTTAAAAACTAACCATTGTCATTTAAGTTTCCATCTTTATATTTTCCTTGTTTTCATTTTCATCACTAACACTTGATTCTTCTCCTCCATCTTCCTCTTCTTCTTGTTTTACTGATTTCTTATGTAGTTGAGCGTACTTTTCCAATTGTCTCCACATCTGTACTTCATGAGGAACTCTATTAAATATAGAAGTATCCACAGGTCCGTATAATATAGGTGCGTCCGGTTGTTTGTCCAAAGTGTCTTCCAGATAATCTTTAATAATCGAACTTGAAAACACCAGTTGTCTCAAGTATCTTGTTATAGGTTCAGTAGCACAAGTTAAAATGAAAAACTCCTCTCGATTAAGTTGAATTTTGTTATCATGTCTTGTTGTGTCTCTAAACCGTAGCTGATGATCACCACGTTGTTTAATGATATCAATTTCCACATTTGAATCCAAAAGTCCTACTCTTGTCTTTCTTCCAAACATGTTACTACTTAAATAGCATTCTAGTAGATGCAAATGTTTCATAAACGATTCCCAAGCACTGTCCGTAAACAAAATCATTTTGGGTCCATGAGTTAAAATTACAGTAGGGGAATAATCTGTAGATTTCATAACACCGATTAAAACACTTTTATCCAAACTGGAAGAGATTGGGTAAAATATTCGCAAAAATACCTCACTCAATATGTTTGGAGAAATATTATCTTCAATATCCCTTTTTCTCTTTTGTATAGTCTTTCTTCTTTTACCTTTTTCTTCAACATTATTACTGGCGTGAAGTTGTCCGCAAACGTTTTGTTCACCTCCTTCCTGGTGACCTTGAGGATCTAAAAACTCAGATATCTCCTTCTCAATATCTACCACATTTTCAGGTGTACCACTAGGAGAAGCCATATTGAATACGATGCTACCCATACAACAGTAGGCAACAAACTGATGAGGAGCGGTCTGTACGCTCTGCTTTTATACTCGCGGAATGAAACAAAACCGGTTTTTACAATACATTTTTAACAATTCCAGTTAAAGGTGTGTATGTTACGATTTTATCATGTAGAATTAAACAGTATGCAGTTGTATTAGCCGGTATAGCATCGTTGAATTCCATTTCTATTTTTATATCCACACTTGAAGACTTTACTGATTCATTTTGTTTAGAACAATCGATTACAACTATTGGGTAGGCATCGAAATATTTGTCAGGTGGTAATAAAGGTGTATTTGTTTTACCGTAATATGAACTTTGGAATCTCGCGTACATATCGTACAATATACTGTATTTCTTCTTAGTGAATGACACATTTAAATTGTCGTATGGAAAGAATTGTGAATTTAAATAAACTTTAATATTTTTCAAGTCACAATGATCAAATTGTCCTGCATGTTTAGTAATGGCGTCTCTTCTACCTGTTTGTAAACCAAATATAATATACCTGGCTCGTTCTACATAATTCGATGTTTTAACAGTCCAAGTGTGTCGATCCGTAGTAGGTAAACTGGGATGCTCATGAAATTCCCAACTTCTAAATGGAATAACAATATCACGATCGGCTTTTAATTTTCTTAAAAGTAGCATTCTATGCTCGTCAGCCAATTTAACATGTGGAACTCTCCATACAATTTTGTCTAATTTTAATTTCCATTCTAAAGTCGCATCTGTAGTAGCATCTGCAGCTTTAATAATGTCTTTATCGTTAGAAGATCTCAACAAAACTAATTCTTGTTTAACGTTTAATATTATTTTCCTATAATCTTCAGCAAAACCAAGCAGCAAACGTAATGGAATATGAAAATCAAAATATCCATTTGGATTTGGAGTGATCGTGTCAATCGTAGGTAATACCCATCCGGCAGGTTTAAGTAAATTGGTTTCATTGGGTGTTATAGATGTTAATCCTTTTAAAGTTGTCGTAATACCTACTTTTTTAGTGGAATCAACTGTTACACCTGATATTTCATATCTAATTTCATCAAATAGGAAAGCCATAGGATTATTTATAAATGGAACTGTTGTACCAACAGTAGTACCGTCCTTTTTAGTAACTTGTCCTTCAATATACAAGTAACTTTCACATGGTAGTGTGTAAATGTCTTGATTTTGTATGGGAATACGAATTTCATCGTTATTGTTTAATTTCGATGAAGTGTAAGGGTTGTGGGTGTGATATTCTTTTTCCCATAGGGTTTCGTCGAATGTTGGACCCTGCGCTATATCCAGTATATCCATACTCGGTTAATTTTAATCCAATTCTCTCTAAGAAACGAATGTTCTCGCGTGTTAACTCCTCCACAGCTGAAGAGCTACTAATGCGGTTTCCCGTAGGTTGTTCGCTTTTAAATGTTAAACCCATGGTTTTGTATTAAAGTGTCGATTTTAAATGTAATCTAATCGTAATAGGCTCTTCTCTGAAGTCTACCAAGTTACCGTCTTGATCCAATACGCTCAACACGATGTCTGAAATGAAAGTGGTGTTCAACGGTAGATATACCAGGTTTTGTGGCTTTTCAACAATTTTAAATCCAGGTGGTACACTTGGGTAAAAAGTATGTATGATGTGGGTGTTAGCCCCATCCCTGTAAGCACCTTGTATAATGTTACAAGTTATGTCTATACTATTGACTTTTAATATTGTTACTGTTTTCTTACCGGAATGTGTTACATCTGGTTCTAATACAGGCCCATCGTTGGAAAATCCTAATAAATCACCAATTGAGTTTGGTTGAGTGAAATCTATATAATATTTGGAAGTAATTTCAGCTTTCATCGTATTATTATTACCTTTTAATGTTATATTGTCTTTTCCCATTTTAGTTTGCAAAAATTCATTTATATGATCAATTTCATAAGAACCTGTGGGTAACCTGCACTCTTGTAAGTCTGTAAATTTTCCACTGGCATCCTTTCCCTTATAATAATGCAATATGTTATTTTTACCTTCCGTAACATTGGGAATAGAGTTGTACGTTGTAAAATCCAATAGTGCCGCCTCCCAAAACCTTCCTTTTTGCAAGCGTAACGCTGGAAAAAGGATACTTCGTAAAGTGGACGATTTTCCTGTTAATGATACCGTATAGGAAGACATCTCAATAGTGACTGATACTTTTAGCTAGAAATTCCAAACATAAATGGCCGCATATTGAAGTATTATCAGGTTGTTCTCTTTTATAGTTATAATATATGTTTTTAGCAGATTTAAAGTAATTTTGAAGTTCTTTTGGTGGTGGCAAATTACCGAAACTATCAAAATAATATACATTGTTATTTAGTTTCTTATAACAAACCCAATGGGTGCCAGGCCCTTCAGTATTATCCAAATTTACAATTCCAGTCTCATTTTGCCACATTTTCTTTGGTAAACTGTCTTTCATAAACACACCGCGGAAAAATGGTATTTTTAAACAGGAAATATATTTAAATAATTCAATATTGGTTAACGCTTTATGTGGTATGACCAATTGATTTCTTTCATTTAATATGCACGATAAGGTCTTAGGTAAAGACCTGCCCCGTTTTTTACCATTGACCACACGGTGGGCTTCTTCCTGCCTTTTTTTGTAGATCGTCGTCTTCTTTTTATATTTCCTCCATGTTTTCTTGTGGTTGACCTCCTTTTTACTCTCCTTCTCCTCCTTCTTCCACCTCCTACTGCTGTTTTAGCCTTCATACCTGCTGTTACTGCTAAAGCTGCTGCTTTTTCTGCTATGCTAGCGTCACTTGATTTTACTCGTTGCCAAGCTATGTCCGCAAGCTTTTTGTCAGCTATTGATCTATTTTTTGAATCGGCAAACGTGGAATATGCGATATCGTGTTCTTTACAAGCCTGATCTAACTTGTTTATGCCAGGATCGCCTCTTTCCAGTCGTTTTTTCAATTTAGTTCCTGGTCCGCAATACTGATAACCTCCTGGTATATGAAATTCGTATGGTAATGCGTCTATTGCTCTATTTACTATGGATCCTACTGGAATTTGTTTTAAAGCTTTACTTAACAGAGAAACCGCTGTGGACGTGATCCCACCTCCTTTTCTTGCAGTGTCTCGATATGGACTGATGTACTTGAACGTCATTATTGTCCTTTTATAATGGCAATGTGCAACTCATGTGTTAACTCTATGACAGGTTGCACATAAATGAAGTCATTTATTGAGTTATTTACTTAAATATCAATATCACCCCAATCTGATGATCTAAACTGTTTCGTTTTAGGGTTAATAAAGTATTTATTATAAATTTCTCGTTTAATATACTCACCTCTCATGGATTCAGCATAAGTATTATGACCTGATTTTCCTTGAAGAATATCTGGTGTAAAATGATTGTGTAAATCAAATATCGCATTACCTAAAACTTTTACAAGAAAATTAACAGTGACAGCATTATCTACATGTTCAGGGTCTTTAAGGTTTGTTATACGTTTATTATTACAATTATACACTTTACTATCCTTTAATGATGTTGTGATGGTCTGTCCTACAGTTGCAGCATCATTTGCTTCTCTTCCTTGTGCCAAGTCTCTTATCACTCTATTATTACATGTAAACCATCTAAAATATCGATCTGGATCTAGATGTACGGTTTGTGATAAAGCAGCTGCATCTTGTTTTTCATAACCCCATCCCATATTTGATAACTTTTTATCCATGCAATCCCAAGCATCATTTTTGTATGTTAATAAATTAAATTTTTCATTACCTTGAACAAATTCATCCCCTTGCTTCGATACTACTTGATCTTGTTTTACAAAAGAGGTTGTTTCTTGTTTTAAGGTTTCCATCATTTGACCCACTGTTGCACCATCTGATGGCGCCGAACCATCTTTAACATTTGCTAAACAATTATTAAAACAATCTATAACCCCTACATCACGTATGATGCAATGATCTTTAATATATTTTAGATTTACAGCATCGTTTTCAGTTTTTGGATAGCCTATATCATTAATAACAAATTTATAAAAAGAAAATCCATCTTTTGTCTTTTCAGGTATCAAGGAATGTAAATAGCGTCTATTTACGCTGTCTTTTGCATCTTTAGGGTCATCTACGTTGGATATACGTTTATTGTTGGCACTATACGTTTTCCCATTGAATTTTAACGTATTTTTTAATTCAGATGACAAATAACCTTTGTTTATCACATCACCATTTTCATTTGGTTTACCAACGTTGATAATTCTATGATTTTCCGCGTCATATGTGTTATTTTGTAGTTTTAATGTTGGCGATATCTTTTCCTTTAATATTTTTAAGTTTATCGCATCGTTTTCATCCGAAGGATCTTTTATGTTTTTTAACCTTTTATTACTCATATCATAATCTCCATCAGGTGTTTGTGGTAAACCAGCACTTCTTTTTAAATTATTCGCATAATATAACCCATCCGAGGAGTAACGTCCGAACTTGTCAACACTCATGGTGCAACTGAATAGTACTCTAAGGAGTAACGCATTTTTATAAGATTACCCCACGGTTTCGGAGTTCATCCACTAAAGCCACCCATTCGTTTTCCAATCCAGTATGACCCGCTTCTTTAGCTTCATGTATTAGTTTCATTCTATCCACCAATTTATTGATATTATTGTAATAAATCACATTTGTGTTATATAGTTTCTTCATTAAACCTGTACCTGTAACAGATTTGTTTCTTTTTCTTGGTTCTGGAGCACTTATATCCAAAGTGGATGACACAAACCTTCGTTTTACAGGTTTTCTTGGTATTATTGGCATTGGTTGTCTTCTCGTTGTTGGTATTAACTTGGATACAAATTCTCTATATTTTAAAGACTTTGATCTAAAAACAGGTTGGTCAGCTGAATACTTTCTCCTGTATGCATTAGTTTGTTCCAAAATCTTTTTATATGCTTCCATGTCTTTTTCTTTAACTAACAATTCTAAAGGCTTATTTTCAAATAATAATTCAAATAATCCCCTTGTACCCTTATACCTTTGATCACCAACAATAATATTATCATGTTCATCAATGTTTACCGGGCTATTACCAACCATTAAACCGTCTTCTGTTAATCTTACTCCATAACTATGGTAGTTTTTATTAGGATTTGTTCCAGCTAACATTTTTATCATGTATTTCCTTCCTAAAGGTCCTTTGTTATGAATGTTTTCACCCAACAAGCTTATGTTTGACGGACCTTCCCTTGTCTCTTCTTCTTTTTCCTCTTCAATAGCAGTTGATACAACTTCATGTCCTCTTTTGGCTTTTACTTCATATAATTCTTTTATTCCACTATAGTCCGGTGATTCTAGCTCTCTTTCGGGTTCTCCACCGGTAAAACCACTATACGTAGAGGATTCCAGGTCTTCATCACTAAACTCTTCTGATTTTACATTTTCTCTTTCAAACTTCGTAATAGGTGCAATCGCATCTCCTTCCAATACAGGTTTAGCAAATTTTTTGTTTAATTGTTTCAAGGGTTCAGTAATAGGTTTAAAAGTAGATTCAAGGAATTTCTCCCTCTCGCTAATACCTAGTTTCAATGCTCTGTTTTTAGCCCGAATAGAATCACTAAGTGATTTTATTTCTTTTACTAATTTTTCTTGGTTAACCATGTTTGTAGCAAGACGTGTTGTACAACAATGAATGTGTTATACCGCGTTTAATGTATTAATATAAATTTATCAAATCCTATCCTGTATCGACCATTGTTTAGCGGTTGTTCCTTCATAATTGTTAGGAACCCATACTTTTCAGCCCAAGCCTTTCCGCACAACTCTTTAAATCGTTCAAATGTCATATCCGCATTTACATGATCAAAATATATATGTTTTAGGTTGGTTTCGTCCTGTTTAAATACAATTAACATGTTTGCATTGTCTCTAATGAGTTGTTTAGGTATTTTGCTATAAGTTTGGCCAATATAAATGCTATCTATGTTGTTATGTCGACCCATAGCGAAGTAATTCCTTATTGTGTTTTGGTTTTCACAAGATACATCATCGAATATAAACACGGAGAATGGTTTAGCTTCTTGTGGCTGCATGACACTCTCGCTTGCATTAAACTTTAAATATTTAACTTCAGGCACATTAGTCAGTATCTTTTCCAATAATTGATACTTTGGTTGTTGTAGTGATTTTGAAAATACATATAGATTGTTAAATCGTAATCCTTTAGGGTTTGTAATCAAATTGAATACTACATTAGTTTTTCCACAGTTGGAAGGTCCGGTAACCAGACAACGAACGGTGTTTGGTAACAAATTGCCATGTTTCCCACTATTGAATTCTGAATTATCCACTGTGAGTTCATCTATATTATTAATAGTAAAACTCTCTTTTTGTGGTACTATCTCCATCCTTTGTAATGGTTCAACCTAAAATGATTCTCTATCGTTATATCAAATCCTTTTTAGGTATCCAAGAATCTTCCGTCTTATTAAATCCTAACCATCGTACTTTGACCTTATCTTTTTTCCGTTGCAACACCTTTTCAACTAAATATACATCGCCTACTGTTGATTTTAACATTTCATGTCCATAAAACCCTCCTTCAAGCAATTGTCCTTTATTATCTTTTAAAATATATGTCTCAGGTACTGTAGGTTGTACTTTGAATACAGTAAAAACCTCATTGGTCCAATTTGGCAGGTATCTTTTACTGAATACACCTTTATATTTACTTATTCGCACTTTATCACCCACATTAAATTTTTTAGGCTTTAGTTTTTCAACTTTTGGTTTAGTATTCGTTTTTATACGTTTTAATACAAGGTTTTCATTTTTACTAGTTACTTGGTTTGGTTTCATCCCGATAGTCCTATGAAATTTGTTATTGTAATTGTTTATAAGTTTTGGTAACATATCAATCCATATGTGCGATCCTCTGTTGGAAAACATTTTATACATTGCACTTTTTAAAGTTCTGTTGAATCTTTCGATTATTAAAGCTTTTACCTCTGAATTGGTTGAGTAATGGTTTATATTGTGTTTTTTCATTAAATTTGCAAATTCCTTATTAAAATATTCTTTTCCATCATCTGTTTGTAAATGTTTAATAGTATGTTTGTCTCTTTGTATAGCTGTTTCCATTGCTTTTGTAACACTTTTGCCACTTTTATCTTTTAGTGGTAAAGCATCTGCCATTTTTGAAAAACAGTTAATAACAGTCAATATGTATTTATATCCTTTATTTTGTTTGCTATAAGGAATCATTTCGATTAAATCTGCTTGATATAAATCATTAATTCCTTTTATCACCGTATTTCTTCGTGGAAACTTTCTTCTTGCAGGTTTATGAAGTTCGTTGACAATTTGTTGCTTCAAGTCCTTCATATTGCAGGTTTCAATGTTTGTTGTATCACATGTATAATCACAATGAACGTTGTCTTAAATATTCACATCATTTATATGGGTCAAGGTCATCCAAACTTGTGTAAAAAAATGGGGAACACGGCGTTGGACTTGCCGTGTTCCCCATTTTTTTACGGAAGGAGAAAGGAATAAGGTCGAAGTTGTAGAAGGACGAAGAATAGGTTACTAGTTGATAGGGTTTAGGGAGTAATGGCCGAATGGAAGAGTGTGGATTTTGTCGGGCAAAATATGTCTTTTATCATCCCGAGCTGACAGTGCTTTTTTAATTTCGGTGACACTGTAGACTTGATGCTTGAAGCTTCGGATATTGTTGAATGTTGCTGATATCGTAGTATCTTCAAACAAACAAGTCTTGTAGTGGTCAAATGTTACGTGTTTTTTCAAATAAGATGTCTTCACTCCTTTTGCTTTTTTCACTGTCGGTGTGTTGTTCTCGTGGTACATCTTAAATGAATACAATTTTGCCATCAGCGCCACTATTTCTTCTAAAGGCATTCCATTTGCTTCATCTTTGAATTTTCCAATTACTTTTTTATTTTTTTCATTAAAATTTGGATGGTTCTTCGGATAGTCAGAAAAGTCGAAATCTTCTTTGTATGGAAAAGTCCTTAGGTCTTCATACATGTCCAAAGTCTTTATCCAGTAGATAAACGCGTCCGTATCCATGTATGCGACTCCAATGTTTTCCCTTCCGTAGTGTTTAACCATTTTGTTATAATGGAAATCATACATCAGGGTTTTACTTATGTCCAAAATCGACATACCTATGTATAACGGACGGTCCATGACTATTGTTGTTTTCTTCATACTGACAGCGACTAGATTTTCGTTTATAATCATGGATGTTCCGAAATTTGGTTTTTGCACTAATTTTTCCAATTTCCTAGGATCACTCACTAATTTTACATTTTTGTGTTTTCTTTTGTTCTCCAAGGTCTTCCCAAAGATGGCATTGTTCATTAATTTATAGAAGTCCTTTTCAAATGCTGTTGTCGCTGCAGCTCTTCTTGCAGTGTTGGAATCAATATATGGTTTCAACCAACAAGACTGGGTGAATTCAATTGCTCTATGAATTCTCACTATACGTAGACCCAATTCAAGAGCCTGTTGAACTACCCAGTAGTGAGCCACATAGCGATCCTTATTCTCCAAGGTCATCATCAATTTTGGCCATCTTCCTGTCGGTGAAACTTCAGTCTTGGCTAGCAGAGGCAAGTCGTAGTGATGGTCATGAAGGTGCTCCGGATATTCAAAATCACAGTCCAGAATATAGCCTTTTGGACCATTTTTCGGAATCTGTGAGATGTCTCCAATGGTGGCCGGGTCGATCCATTTGAAGTCAGCGTAGGGAAGCGGATTTGACATTGCCCAACCATAAAGGTTGTTTGCGTCAAAGTAGCCAAGGTAGACCGATGGTTGTTGCTCGTCGAAGCCGGGGATGTACTTGTTGTTGGCTTTAACATGAAGTGTTACAGCTTGTGTCAAACCGCCCCGTACACCAGATTCCATCATGAGCACCATATCAATATCCGTTAGAAGTTCCAGTCGACAGTTGGTTGACTTTAGCATAGCTTGCCATGCTAATCCTGGAGATGTGTACGAGTGTAAAGGGTCCAGTCCATAGGCGGAGAAGCAGGTGTTTCGAAATTCTTCCATCACATCACACAACAGAGTTACGTCCAGTTTTATATAAAAGTCAGAATATTCCCCTAAGGTTTGAATGTTGAGCTGGTTCCAAACATTACAAGCATGATTGTAGTCTTCAACGGTGATTGCACTTTCATTTAACTTGCTATTGAAGGCTTCAATCGGTGGTAGACTGGTTTCTTCAAATTTTTCTGCAGAAGTTATGTAATCATAGGGGAACACTCCTTTACGCATTACTAAGTCCAATTTATCTTCAGATACAATTTTGCTGGTTTCTTTTAAGTCTTCTCTTCTTAGGTTCTCAGACAATCTGCTCAAACTAGATGCCATAAATCTATAAGAGTCTACGAAGCGAAGTTTAATTTTACCTACTGTTTTTGAGAAACTGATGTACTTTTCCAATGTTGTAGCAAGAACATCAATTTTACCATTATCTCTTCCTAACTCTGGAATAATGAAGTGGGAGTCGTAGCCGCTAAGATTGTGTAACACTACAGGGATAAAGTTTGGCAGTTTGTAATTTATATTGCATGAATTACAAGCAGGTCCTCTGTATAACCCTGTGAGGTGATCATGATCTCTTACTTTTGGATTTTCTTCACTGAAGCTCTTCTTACATAGATAACATCTTGTTGCTGAAATGTATTCTTCTTGTTGATTTTGGTTCAAAGGTTCCATGGGTAAAACATTACCGTATAAGCGTTCCGCCTTTTCAGCAATGTCATACAACTGGTCTACAAAATACTTAGCAGCTTCTTCCCCACGGTAGAGTATCGGAGTGGATGTTAAGCCATAGTCTTGCAATTGTTCTTCAGGTAAAGTAGATTTCACCAATAAGCAAAAACTGTTAGGTTGATGCAATTGATATTTGGTTCTTCTATTTACTTCACCATCCGGAAGTTCCTGCGGCACTAACGTGGATTCAAAGTCAGCATAGATAACTAGTGGAATCCGGTATTGGTGAACTGTTTTATTGAACTGGACAAATGCTCTAGATGGTGGTGGCAGACTAATCTTCACTTCATAGTTGTCATTACAAAGCCGCTGGTGTTCCGACAACCACTCCGATCCTCCACGTCTCAACTCTTTATATGTAAAACAGAAACATCTTTTACACACTGTTAACCTACGTTTCTGTTTTGATAATTGATTTTTAACCAAGGCTGCAAAGTCCTTTATCCACACATAATGTGAAATTTCACCCTTAGTTATCAATAACAGATCCGTGTGGTTTCTTTCCTCAAATTTTGATACTCTCAGAGGATAAACACTATTGGAATCATCTAAACCAAACACGTTTACAGAAACACCTGGGTTTTGTTTCTCAAAATTACCAATACTTTTAACACTAACAGGGTATGACAAACCTCGAAAGTTGTAGCGGTGTTGGACATTTTGATACGCTCTGCTAACTCTACATGGATTTTCTTGCACATATTTTGTTAGCATAGCATATTTAAAGCATTCATTGTCCTCATTTTGCACATTGATACAAGATTTGGTAGCTTGTATCTTCTTTGGCAAAGGTATATAACTACTACCCCTTATACCATATCCGTGCTTGTGAACCCTTACATCCATACCTTCAATCGATGACAGACTCCAGCCGGATCCTCTTCCTTCATGTTCTTGCAGTTTAACTAGCAGTTCATCCAAACATTCTTCAATAATTTCATTGATATCAGATTTAGTTGTAAGGGTTCGGTTTTTGGTAATGAATGCTCTTAATGCCGTTTCACCATCAGTATTGGTAAACTTTGATTCTAACACCAGTCCAAATTTAATGAAGTTCAATCTCTGTAATTCTTCTTTTAGCGTTTTTCCAACAAGTACTCTGGCCTGGGTTATAAAATTATCCAATTCCAATTGTACATTATCAATTTTAAAATGTGTTACAACTCGTCCTGGTAAGGCCGTGGTGCGCAGTTGTCTCACATCTTCCAGTTCTTCTTCCATGTCCTCTTCTTCCGTGTCCTCTTCTTGCATATCCTCTTCTTCAATAGGTCTTCTAGTAGTGGATGGTCCAGCACCAGCAAATTGGATCACACTAGGTCTTCTTCTTTGCATTTGCTGTAGATAGCCGTCGTAGTAGTCCATCTGCTTCTGATGCTCTTCCAAAAACCGGTCAATTGAGTCTAAGTCTATTTCATCGATGATAATATCTTTTTTTCCATCTTCTTCATGTAATTCTCTGTGTAGGGTGAAAAGATCTCCGTCTTCAAAAATTTCCCCACAAATGTCGCAAAGAGCCATTTCAAACAGTTTGGCTTTGAATGCACACTCTGTGAATGTCCACGCAATAATGGGCAGCGCGCTCAACTGGGTCCCTTTATACCCGAGGTTGAAGGGTGGGGGAAAGTGACGTCATATACATCCGGTTTATCAATCATGTAGTAGATTTGGCTTTTAAACACCCATTTCCAATACATTCTTCAACAGGCTTGAGAAACTGATGATGTTTGATCTAAATCCACCATTTTGTACGAGTTTTTCAAAGACGTCTGTTCCAACAACTTTATATAGGTCAAGGTCATTTGGAATTATTATTTTGAGCGGGGGATAGAGCACTAAGCAGCATCAATTACTACAAAGTGCTCTATCCCCCGCTCACATTGTTTTTTTTTTTTTACTTTTTGTTTAAAACTTCTTACAAAGGTGAAACATCACCATCAGAGTTGGAATCATCCTCATCACGGAATAGGCAGCGATGACAATACATAATTCTTCTGGCAACTAACATTCTATCCATTGGACGATGAGGAGTGTCTTGTTCTTCTTCTTCTTCAATTTCCAATTGGAATTCCATTTCCGACTCAGATGATGACTCTAATGTTTCGTAGGCGTGCAAGTCCACTTCATTGTCCGTTGAACCAGCTTCATCAGAGTCCGTTTCAATATCCATTATTTCTTCCTCCTCCTCTTCTTGATCAACCGCAGGTAGTTGGTCCTCTACTTCTATAATTTCTAGAGGTATTACCTCCAGAATAGAGACAATTCTGTTGCAATGGAACACGGTGTTGTCAAGTGGAGCCATGGTATGGAAGTGTTGTATCCATCCAATTTGCTTACCCTTTTATACCCCCACCAAGTATGCATTTATGTGGGTCAAGGTCATGTAAAGATACCCTTTGAGCGGGGGATAGACCACTAAGCAGCATGCTAGTCTATTGCCGCAAAGTGATCTATCCCCCGCTCTGTTCTACAAAACCTCAATCAAGTCCAAGTTCGAGTCCTAGTTCAACACATTTTATTTCAATTTAAAAATTTCAATTTCACAAAGCGTACAATTCTGATGTATCAAATATTCCAGTTCCTAAAACATTAGGTTCAGTTCATCCAAATTATGCACTCCTAACCTCATAACCTTGGTAGGGAGAATTACATTAATATGATAGTTATTTCTACCGTTACACTTGCTCCATTCTCAAAGAGATATAAATAATATAGTCTTGGATACTGTGCTTTTTCACGTCCTGCATGTTCCCTAATAAAGTTGAAAGCCAATCTTTTTGAATATTCATTATGAAACACTTCTTTTACAGAAACAAGAATTTTTTCTTCCAGAAATTTCACTTGAATTGATGATAGTTTGCTTACATCATCCTTGTCTATCAGGGGTAGCTTGTACGTGAAAGTATTGGGTATCGGTGGTTGTTTTTTTAGCATTTTATCAAGTAAACAACAGAATATTTTATACAATTTCAGCGCTGGACGTAGGGCAGCCTCTTCCGATGTTGGTGGCACTGTCGACGGTAATGGTGGCAGGCTGGGCATCTTCAGGCTGCTCAGGAATTCTGCGGTTATCAAATATTGGAGTATTGGAGCAGGGGGCGTGTCGGTCGAGGTGGTTTTGGAAGCTGGTGGATAGTTCTTGAGCTTCGGAGGCATTTTGAAAATGGAAAAGTGAAATAATGTAAACGGTGATAATGGGAATGTAGTGTTGAAGGCGGGAATAACCAGTCCGTACGATAGCTGGATGTGGAATGAGAAGTGCGTGCAACCTGGCCGCCTTATATCCCCCACCAAGCCAAGGGTGACCCCCTCACAGAACAGACTGAAGCAAATAAACGGTTCATACAAGCTTAGTAAAGCGTCAGAGTGGGGGTATCACGTAATACACACACCTTAATCGCATGGTTAGCACTTTACTTAAAGTGTAGTTTATATATGTCAAGGTCATTCAAACTTTGAAAAATATTTTCACCTCCAAACACTTGTGGCAAGCCGCAAGTGTTTGGAGGTTTTTTGTTAAGAATTAAGACTGATATATATGTCAAGGTCATTCAAACTTTGAAAAATTTTTACCTCCAAACACTTGTAGCAAGCTACAAGTGTTTGGAGGTAAGTTTTTATTTGTTAATGATTTATTTGTAACTTAGTCTTCACCCTCAAGGACACGGTTTGAGATTGTCCCAGTGACTTTACATCACCGCCAGGTTAAAGTATTATACAAGTCAAGTATTTTTTTTTTTATTAGTTGACTTGTATAATACCCCTCTCCCTTACTTTAAGAGAGTTAAGACTAAATTTGGAAAAATAATTTGGAAAAAGACTTTTAAATATTGTCCAACACAACCTAACAATTTAGAATTTATTTTGGTAGGCCTACATCCTAATCCATTTCCCACACAGATTGGCATCCTTCCCTTCGTATTAGATAGCCTTTTTTATGGATGAAAAATTGTCTTTGTACCATCCGAACGGGTACTTTCATTGTATGAAGGCTGCCATCACCTTTTACAATGATTTCTACTTTGGCATCAAAAGCTCCATAAATTTGAGCAATAAAATAATATTTTTCATCCATTTTAAGTCTTCTAATATCAAGCGGTTGCGGACTGTGGGGATGTCTGGGTTGGGATGTTTTAGACCTAATGTTGTTAAGACTGTAGGGTCTTACTCTCGGAAGATTGATGTTTTTGTTCAAGTGCGTTTGGCAACGGTCTTTATCTAAAACAGCAAACTTCTGACAGCAAAGAATCCCAAAGTCTTTTGACATCCAAACGTAATCGCATTTATTACCCTTGCCAGCAGGGAGTTTAACACGCTTACGTTTTTGTGTTGGACGCTTTACTGGAGTGTTTTGGAGCTTGTCAGGTTTAGGCTGGCTAGAAGGAATGGGGGTGGGAGGTGAAGGTTTAAGTAGGTCAAAAGGTAGGCTGCAGACAATTTTGGGTGGGGTAGGTGAACGGGTTAGGTCGATTGAGGGAAGTTCGGGGGAGAAGATTGATTTACGGGGTGGTTTGGTTGGTGTAGGTGGCATGGGGGATATGGGTGAGGGACATTGGGATTTGGTGTAGGATAGGATTTTCTTAGTTCGACTGTAGGGGGTTATCCTCGACCTTGGCGCCTCTTCGAACACCGCAGACTCCGATCCCGAGTCCGATAGCAGAGAGAGTGCTGGAGAGGCTATCAGGACTCGTCCGCTGGGGTTCTTTGAAGATGCCGCAGGTGCGCCAGCCTCTTCCGAAGCCGAAGGTGCGCCAACCTCTTCCAATGTTGGTGGCAATGGTGAAAGGCTGGGCATCGAGGCAGGCTGCGGTGGCGGCGGCGGTGGCGGCATCGTCAGGCAGCTCAGAATCTGCGCTGTCATGAGGTATTCTAGGATCGGAGCGGACGACGATGAGGGCTGAGGCGTGTTGGCCGAGGTTGAAGAAGCTGGTGGGTAATTCTTGAGCTTAAGACCCATCTTGATGAAGCGAATAAATGAAGAGTAAATATGAAAAGAGTAAATATGAAAAGAAGATTGAAATAAGTAAATAAAATCTCAGGAGCGAGAGAGGACCGTCCGGTACGGGAACCTGGACAGGAATGAGAAGTGCATGCCACCCGGCCGCCTTATATCCCCGCCGGGGCTGCCACGCCCAGGATATCAGGGGTGGGGGTGGGGGTGGGGGTGGGGGTGGGGGTGGGGGTGGGGGGGGGTGGGGGGTTGGGGGGGGGGGTGGGGGTGGGGTGGGGGGGGGGGGTTCGCACTTTTTGTCGGGGGGGGGGGGGGGGTTCGCACTTTTTGTCGGGGGGGGGGGGGGGGTTCGCACTTTTTGTCGGGGGGGGGGGGGGGTAAATTTAAAACAATAAGCCTCACTTAAGGCGTTTATGTTAACATCGCTGAAGCCTCCAAAAAAGACACACTTATAGACGAGTCAAACCTTGTGTGTTACTTGACTTGTACATTTTTTTTTAAAAGAGCTTAATATATTTACCTTGTTAATAAGACCTGACTGTTAAAGAATTTTGAAAACTTTTATATATTTAGGTCAAGGTCACGGTAAAACTTTAAAAAATTAAGCCCCACACCCCCGATGGGGGGTGTGGGGCACTTGGGTTGTCATCGCTGTAGCCTCCAAAGAGACCCAACTATGACAACAAGGCAACATCCAATGTCGTGTTCCCTTCGCCACGCAAGACTTGTAAACATTTACTGCATTGTCTTTTCAATAGCTAACAAAACATTTACTTAATTTTGAGAGAGGTTGAGGACAGCCCTAGTGGCTTACGCCCTCGGTCCGAGTGCAGGGGCCACCGCAAATTGGCCACAGCTGTGGTCTGCATGTCAGCATACAAACGGACCGAGTCCCAAACCCAGCCGCAATATTGCATGCCTGAGAGGACCCATGCTAAAATTGGTTTAAAATTGTTTTACACGGGGGTCTACTCCCGTACCCTACCTTTACTATTTAACTTTATCAATGCAGTAAATTTTTATAAATCTTTGTGGGTCAAGGCCACACGGACATTAAAAAAATTTCGGCCCCCGTACATCCATGGCGAACCACGAATGTTCGGGGGCCTTGGGGACTAAAAACACAAATAGCTAACAAAGATTCATTTACATAATTTTGAGTTTCCAGAAGGGAAACAAGAGGTTGAGGACAGCCCTAGTGGCTTACGCCCTCGGTCCGAGTGCAGAGGCCACCGCAAATTGGCCACAGCTGTGGTCTGCATGTCAGCATACAAACGGACCGAGTCCCAAACCCAGCCGCAATATTGCATGCCTGAGAGGACTCATGCTAACGTTGGTATAAAGTGCTTTTACACGGGGGCCTACTCCCGTTCCCTGACTTTACAATTTACTTTGAGCATTGAAAAAGCTCAAGGGGGGATTGCTAAAACAAGCGTATACACTTTACAAACATATAACACACTTACAACACACAATTGAGCTCAACGTAGTCAATGCTGGAACAAGCACATACACATTAAACACATATAACAAACAAGACACAAAGGATAAAAGACACAGGAGACATAGGGTACAAGTAAAACACTCTCATATAAATCAATTCCCAATACCCAAACGCAAGCGCAATATCTTACAACTAATACAAGTCTTATAGTTAGAGTAGACTTCGCTAAACACTGAAGGCGCCATTCAATGTTTAGTGATGCCTATGGCGGTCCGTCCCGGTCGTTCACGTTCAACGCGCGGGAGCGGACTGCGAGCCGGCTCTGGCTGGACCCCCTTATATCCCCGCCGGGGCTGCCACGCCCAGGATATCAGGGGTGGGGGTGGGGGTGGGGGTTGGGGGTGGGGGTGGGGGTGGGGGTGGGGGTGGGGGGGGGGTTCGCACTTTTTGTCGGGGGGGGGGGGGGGGGTTCGCACTTTTTGTCGGGGGGGGGGGGGGGTTCGCACTTTTTGTCGGGGGGGGGGGGGGTTCGCACTTTTTGTCGGGGGGGGGGGGGGTTCGCACTTTTTGTCGGGGGGGGGGGGTTCGCACTTTTTGTCGGGGGGGGGGGGGTTCGCACTTTTTGTCGGGGGGGGGGGGGGGTTCGCACTTTTTGTCGGGGGGGGGGGGGGGGGGGGTCAGGTAAGTTAAGTGGGTCAAGGTCACCCACAACACTTGTACTCTAAGTGTTGGCTATACCCCCACCACAACTGGGTCCCTAGGCTGCACAACACCGCTTCGCCAGTATGTCTCCGGCTTCCATGCGGTGCGTCTCGCTGTTCTCTAGCTCTCTATATGTAAGTAATTTTACAAGTTCTGAATGTAGGTCACTACACTTTAACTCTGGGACGATATCGACTTGTAGTGTTTCAGTGTTTTGACTCAAGGTCATCACACTTTAACTCTAGCACATCGGTTATCGTACCAGAGGTGCTCAATAACCTAACTTGTAATGTTTATGGGTGGCGTTTGCACGCCACGTGGTATCGCCATGAGTGTCCAGTCCAGGTTTTAAGTTAAATTAATTTTACTGTAATCTTTTCCATTTCCGCTTCGTTTTGCCAAAGTATAAGGTGTCGCTTAATAAAGTGGTATTTCTCTAAAGTTATAGGAGATTGCAAGGATACAATTAGTTTATTTAGGAGACTCTTCATCTTGGAGTTTAACACAATTTCCACTTTGACTTTGCTTCCTCGGCTCTCACAGCCTAAGCTGTACAGAAATGTTTCTTCTAGTGCCAACTCGGGCCAAGAGAACAGTGTGTTGACTGTAGGACAGCTCATGGTGAAGTGATGCGATACTCCAGCGTACCACCTCACCTTCCCCCGCCACTGTGATCTTCCCCCACTCCTGCTGTTTCCCCCACCTCTTTTCCCTTAACTCATGCGCTACAAGCATTCTCTCAGTATTGTGCGGACTTTTGTGAGGTGAAGCCATGTCGCAGGACACTTTAGGTAAGAAACTTAGCCGTGTTAAGACTTTATTAGTTGCTCAATGTCCACCACTCAAAGTTAAGAGGGTTTCAACTTTAGCTAAGTGGCGCAAACTGTTGCGCGGACACCCTAAGTTTTATACAAAACAGACTAATGTCAGTTTTACTGATGAGGATTTGTTTAAAATATTGGATGAAATGACTTTTCCTTGCAAAATTCAGTTAGTTACTCCCATTCCTGACAGTTTAGAGTCTTAGTCTCTCAAGCCGATATACCTAGCATACACAGAGCCTGACATTCAGTCACTCGGTGGCTGTCGTGGGGTGCGCATCGGTGTCGGCGCTCTGTAGTTGTTACGTGTTCAAGGTCACAGTAATATGAAATTGCGGATGTTGTGCTTGTTCAATGGCCTCTGAGGACTAGTGGATGACGGTTTAAGCAAGGTCATGTCGCAAACTTGAGTTTGACTTGGCACTTTTGCCGTTTCTCGTCGCAAATTCGCTCCAAGTCGTCAATGGTCACGTGGACTCTGACTGAAACTCGGAGCGTAGTGCGAGAAACGGCAAAAGTGCCAAAAAATTTTGAGTTTCGGCGTGACCTTGACCTTAACAGTGTCAGTGACGTCATTTTGATGATATAATGGATGATGACGTCATCAGCATGTCATTTCTGTGACGTCATGGGTGTGACGTCACGGAAATGACGTCATCGATGATGACGTCATCAATTACGTCATCGATGACGTCATTTTGATGACGTCATGGGTATGACGTCATCGATTGCGTCATCATCGATGACGTCATCGATTACGTCATCGATGACGTCATCGGGGTCATTGACCTTGGCGATGACGTCATCACATTCCTCAGAGGTCATTGAACTGAGCCAGCAACCGCAAAAACACACTACTGACATGCCACCCATACTAAAAGTATTGACTTCATAATAAAGGCCAGAGAAAATAACACAGTTGTGATATGCACCTCCACACTGCAGCCATAAGTAGCAACCCGTAGACGTATCTTTTATGGGACCTTTTAAGAAACACTATATTCAAGGATGTAAGAAGTTCCTCAGGAATAATCCTCGGAGAGCCACCACTCAGTTCCAGAATAGTAGACTTCTTGGCGAGGTTTTTGCGTGCAACTGTGTCTTCAACAGCTTCTATCGTTTTTGAAGATGTGGGATTTTCCTTATGATCCTGATGTGTTTTGTGATGCTTACTTCCTTCCTGTTGAAGTGTGTGACATTCCAATAAACGACTGAAACATAGGTGCTGGCCTACAATCAGATGGAGATGAATCTGACCCCGCACCACAGAAGAACAGAACAACAGATGAGCCCGAAAAAGGTCAAGATGTAAAGTCAATCCATAAAACGGTGGTGAAGATGTCGGTGAAATTATTCAAGTTAATTTACCTAACAATATAGATTTTGCAGCTGCTGGACCCACAGGATTAAATCAGTCCACTTTTGCTTTAAGTCCAAGAGCAGCTAATTCCGTTGCCAAAACAGACCCTAACAAAGCAAAGGAATCTAAACAGCTATCAATACAGCTAGCCCGTACGAAAATAACCTGATGGAAGAAATACAAAAGAAGAAAAAGAAGAGAAAGAAAACTGAAGACAAAAATACCCAAACTAAAAAAAAGTAATCAACAGCCTAAAAAAAACTGTCCAGCTAAAGAGACAACTCAATTTTGCTGAAGAAGAAGCTTAAGGAGCAAGAACAAGATTGTCATAGGCCTACTGTACTGTGAAAAATAATTACCTCAAAAATGAATAATAACCTGAGTCTATTTCAGTTTATTTATCATATATACTTGCTTTTCTTTAACGTAATTTGCCTAGGACTGGCCACTTTGCCCGGCATAGGAGGGTAACGTTGCCATTTAAAATTTTTTTTACAATTTTTCTTTTTTACTTTAAGATGTAAAAAATCATGAAAAACGCACGTACAACTGAAGCTTTATTGGACAATAGTATATATCAATATTTATTTTGATTAAATTGACTAAAAAATTGAGTGGTGCAAAGGTGGGGCTGCAGACTCAGGTCAATAACCTCTAATTAGGTCATGACGTTATCAACGACATGTCGTCATCACCTGCGTCATCATGTGTTTGTCAGGAAGATAGATGGTGGACGAGGCCTGCGACTACTGGAGGTAGATGTTCTTAATAAAATAGCTGGTTAGGTTTGTTTTTACATTTCAGGTGCATTTAAGCAAGTTATTTGATCTTTAAGTATGCATTTCAATTAATTAATGCTTTGATTTGAACCACAGAATGTGTGTCATTAGTAAATTTAATTTAGATTTAGTTTTTATTCAACTAATGAATTAGTTCAGTATAATCACTTTATTTTCGAATTAAACTTATTAAGTAATACTCTAACTAATTAACTAATAACTAATTAAGTAACTGGGCTTCGCGCAGTTAATGCAAATCGAAAGAATTTTTGCGCAGTTGATGTGCGACCTTTTTGTCTGTGGCCCGGTTCAATCTGCCCCATCTGCCTCCCCCCCCTCTTGGCGGCCATGGATATAGTCCCATAGCACTGAAAGGGTTGTCTGTTGTTTTTACATATTTTTTTCTTTTTTTGGTGTAGGTAGAAGAACTATTCCCTGGATCAAGGGTGTATGTTTCCACAAGCATGCTTCAATCTATTAAAATAGCCCTTAAGAGCCATAGTGGCATAGCTAGAAATTTAATGATGGCTACTTTCACACAAGAAGCTCTCAGCACATGCTCCATTAAGGGCAAAATAAACAGCGCTTTTGCCAGTTCAATTAGGGGTTTACCGCCCCGTGGGGTGAAGGCTATTTTTGTTAAGTGTATACAACATTGTTTTATGATTAAAAAAATCACCTGGATCACAAATCATCCAAATTGATAAATAATAGCTTAGCGTACAAAAGAAACTAAGTCAGGGTATGTTGAGTAAATTTGCAAAAGTCCACCAAGTTTACGGTATTCCTTAGGGTTATAGCTCTGTAAGACTTGATGAGCTAATGCATTTCTTATGAAGGACTAATGTTCAGTTAAATATTCACGTTAGGTACTGTATTATTACTATATTCTCACCCATGGCATAGTACTGATACTAAACAGAACTACAGTGATACTGTTCTATATTATTATAGTGGCTATTGAGTGAGTTAAGTGGAAAACTTACCATATTATTATTTTTACATTAAAATTTTTGTTACTTAACTTTCATTTGTGAAACACTTATATTCATCTGTATTAAATGCATAAGAATATCGAGATAGATAGAATAGATTTGTAGCGATTTTTTTTCTCTTTCAGACGCATCAAGGATGATTTCTATGGAATTTGGCCTGAAAGTTGAAGCAGACAAGGACATTGTAAAAAATTTAGGTACTAAGTTATCAGAATTCAGGAAGAAACTGAAAAATGCCTAGATTTACTTAAAAGAAAAGAAACGTAGAGTAATATTTGATCATTTTTGTTTTTAAAACTAGTTAAAAGTAAGCTCCGAAAATGTAGGCTATAGCACTCATGAGGAAACCATCAATTTAATAATTCTATTACTTCCACACGACTTTCATAATATATACATTTATTTTCGGTTGTCCCAGTCCAAATCAGTGGCTGGCCTAGATTGTCCTCCCGTTCACTTGGTCCTTTACACTGATGTTGCAGTACCTCAGTAACATTCCCACACTATTGATAGTTGCTATTGCGACTGTACATTAAATATAAATTTTTCTGTTTACTGTCAAATTTTCAATTTTATTGTTAAATTTTCAATTTTGAGGATTAAACAATTCATTAGTTGGAGACCTACTGGTAGCCAGAAGCAATCTGGCCGACACTAATGTTGTCCCACTGAAAAGCTTGTAGGCATACCGATATCAATAATCATTAACGTTTATAATCATAAACTATATCGTCAAGTATAAATAATTCAACATTTTTTTTAACTAGTTAAAAGTAATCTCAGAAAATGTAGGCTATAGCACTCATGAGGAAAAAATCACTCATAAAGTCAATATTTTGTAAGGTTAAATTTATTTAACAAAAGTGATTTTTTTCCTTAATGGTAGATTTTGACCATTTTAAAGACTAGATTTGGTAATTTACCAAAAAAACCGATAACATTATTTTTTGTTTTCCTGTGCTAGGATAAAGTATATTATCTGTGGATTAAAAAATTACCAACTCTATTATGTTAATACTTTTCTTCAATTTAATATTAAATTTAGAAAATTTCAAGGTACAGCGTTTACGTTTCGTTTTTAAACCTTAATATCTTTGGGACTAATGTTTATATTTTAATGAAATAAAAAATAAAATTTTCAGAATTTTCTGGATGTTTCTCTTATTACCCCCTCATATTTTACATTAGTTTAATATGGGAAGCAAGAGCCATGTCTCTTATTACCCCCAATGGGGTAAAAAGAGACACTGAGTTAAGAAAAAAATTCAATATTTTTTTGTAAGAAAACCTTTTTTTTAAATATCATAAAAAAATATACCAAAACTTTCTTTTTTTGGACAACAACATATAATAATTTGAAATCAATCAATCAATTATTACCTGAAATAGAATTTTTTTTGTCTCTTATTACCCCTTTGTCTCTTATTACCCCGGCTTCCCCTATATATAAATAAATAAATATATATATATATATATATATATATATATATATATATATATATATATATATATATATATGTCAAATACCTATAGGGGAACATACTGTTTGGGGAACAGCTCAACTGTACCTCTATAAGTATTTAACATAATACGCTGTGTAGTGCTACCAACCTATCTGATGAACGGGGAAATATCGTGTCCTTCAATCAGGTTTTAGTATAGCAATGTACAATGATACTGTTTAGGGAACGTAGTGACTGAGATTCATGTAAACTGTTCACCTACAGGTAATTAGAGGAATGTTACAAACGTAATTTAATAAAAACAAATTTGCAATTTACTTTCCTTCAATGTATTTTTTACCAATATGTTACAATATGTAATAAAATAATATGAATTCGAACATTTGTTTCTAATTCCTAAATTACTTTTGAATGAAAAGTAAAAAATGGGATAAAGAGTTTCTAAATTTATAAAAAGTAAATTCCATTCTTACACGGAATTGGAAATGATGTTTCACTTAAATTATTCGAACTTGGACTTATTTTTTAAATAAAAATAACAATAAGCAGCCAATATGTGTGCCTATGGATTCAGAATATACTTGAGAACACGAATAAAAAGCATATTTTTGGTGACTAAAAAAATTTTGACAGTCATAAAAATGTAATTTAACTATTGTTGGAAGATTACTTGTTGGCGAGGTAGGGAAACAGGGATTGAGGGGAGGTTACCCCCACCTTAGAGTTTTCTAGCTCTCCTAATGGTTAATTTTTAATGTATTCTTTAATTTTAATGCTAATTAACACATGTTAGTACTGGGGGTATCTTCCCCTTCACTAGCCAACAAGTCATCTCCCAACTAGCGGGCGCCACTATTTCTCTATGCTGCCCGTGTTAGCGGCCGGCGCTGTATACCCACAGCGCTCATCTCGGCCGGACCGCGAATCTGTTCGTTCCAACACGGGCGCGAGCAATCCAGTAAAATACATCGATGATTTGATACTAAAATTTAAATAATTCTGACAACATCTTATAACTGTCTAAGCAAACAAGAAAAGAGGCAGCCAAAACATTTAAAGCCTCTAGATCTACCCAGGGTTAACTATTATTATTATTGTTGATTGTTTTTATACGGAAAAATTGTACGAAATCATAAGCAAGGCGACTTAATATTGTTGTTATATTTTAAGATATTAAACTTAGAAATTTATTCTAAATTGGGTAAATTTCGAGTTATTTGTAAGCGAAACATTGAGTTTTTAAGCCAATCTCAGCGAATTTTGTGTATGTTGACTACGACAAGGTGGCCGACCGTGCTTCATTCGCTCTAATGCTAGTTAGATAGGCATGCTCCATCTATTGATCTTATTTGATCGTTGCGTTTGCCTAAACTTTTTTTTATACGAGAAGTGTTAACCATAATTTAGAAAAGATTACATGCAACGATGCCTCAGTACGGTTTGATTAAAATCAAACAAAGAACATACACTTAATCTCACCTTGATTTAATTACTTTAAAATATTTCCTGATAACCAAGAGTCATTAATATTAAACAACCAACATTTCCTCCTTTAAAAAATAATTTCATATATACAGTTTTTTATTTGTATTGGAAGCTTATCGAAAATAAAAGGTCGTAAAAAGATAAACGTATGATTAAAACTTAATTTTTTTGGCTAGGTGTTTTAAATAATTTTTTACCTGCACTTCTTTTGTTGTTATTCAGGTTAACAGTTCTGTTATTCCCACTTTTTAGCTAAAATATACGGAAAACTTTAAAGACAAACATGTTTTTGATAGGGAAAATATTTAACTGATCATAAAGAGGAAACTAATTGTCTCTTAATCTTTCTCTTAATAATATCCTCTGTTCGTTTAACTTTTTATGGGCATTAAATTGTTTTCAAAAGAAAAGAATATATTATTATTGCTTATAGATTTGCTTAACATGCAAAGATAAATAGTGTCAGGATTACTCTCGAGATCCCGTACTTTCGATATATAGCAACCCCACAATCAAGGAAGCAAAAAAGATCCAAGGATTAAATTCTTTAAAATTATCTTTTTACTTATTTAAATTCCTTACTTAAAACCACTTCAACATGTTTTACCAACCGATTGTAATATCCATAGCATCGAAACATATTTTTACCACTCCTTACAGACAGTAGCTATTGATTGACAACTAACATAAAAGAAAATAACAGTTTCCTAATCACTAATTTAGAGTTAGTGAAAACAATGAGCTGAATAATTAACTCGCTGTGAATAATTACCTTCCCCTAGTTCTCAATGCGTTCTCCATTTGCCCGCTACGAGCGCTAGTGCTTCTTTACCACTTATTATCATTATTAAATCTGCTGTTTTGCGTCGTGATGAAAAAGTATTGTTCATAACTTGTACCAAAGAGTGCATTTTTGGCACTTGCTCCAATCAATCTCGTCTTCGTCTTCGCCTCGTAAATGAAACTCACCCACATGCTCGGGATTCGTCTCGCACGTGAAATTCGATGGTCCTGTGTTCGGCTTCGCCTCACTCATGAAACTTGAGCCCGCTTCATGACATATTTCATACGGATCTGTACAGATCCGCTAAATGACATGTACCCAGCGTTGGCGGGACAGCATCAACGCGACGCATTTGCCGCCACGTATGACATGGACTTTTTCCGGCGTTATCTCGACGGTATCTACGTGACGGCAATAGCGCTCGTATGACATGGCCCTTACCGTTGGCTTGCCGTAGTTTTTCGTGACCTCTGCTATCCTCTTTCTTGTTTTTATAAATTATTTGCTAAAAAACAATTATCAGGGCCAAATCCAAGCATTTGCCGATGATATTAGTTTTTCCACAAAAACAGAATCAATTTACAATAATGATGATCATGAACGACTTGAAAATATTGCAAGATTGGTGTTGTAAGAATAAAATGCAAGTAAATTCTAGCAAAACAAAATACCACATTTTGATTTTCGGGACTTTTTGATTTTGCATCTCCGATTATTTATCACAGTCAAAAATGTCAACGAATTAATTTGTATCTGTGAGAAACTCAAAAAAGTCAAATTATTTAAATATCTGGGTTTAACGTTTAATGAAAAATGACTTGGGAGAAGCGTATTCAAATTCTACACGGTAAAATAAAATATTCGATCAGAAAATTTTGGAAGAAACCTCTGTGATATCTTTAAAATCTCCTTATTTTACATTAGGCCTAATGAACTCACGGTTACAGTATGGTCTAATTTATGTCGGAGTGGAACATTTAAAACTTTTATAAATGGATTAAGAAAAACTCAAAATCATTTCTTAAGGATAATATTAAGAAAAATATTAAGGGACAGTTCTTTTCCTCTTTATGCCCAGTTAAACATTATGCCTATTCAAAACATGTTTGTCTTCAAAGTTTTACGTATATTTTATATAAAAAGTGGGAATAACGGAACTGTTAAGTTGTATTATAACACAAGAAGAGTCGTACAAGAAATCATTTTTTATCATTCTGCACGAAATCAGCCTGTTTTTTGTTTTTTATTCATGGTTTATGCCTCCAGAATCGTTTTGATCTAAATAACAGGTTACTAACCTTTAACCGTCAACGATCCTTGTTGAATCACTTCATACGGTGACTCGAGTTTCTGCCTTAAAAGGCCATTATCAAACCGTGTAAGATTGTCAAACACTTATTCCATTCGGAGGTCGTCAAAAAATAAAAAGATACAAACAGTCCACATTACACTACATTTAAACACACGAAACATAAAAAAGGACAGTCCCGGCCGGCCGCTCATTATCGAAACAAGAGTTCGATAATGAGCGGCCGGCCGGGACTGTCCTTTTTTATGTTTCGTGTGTTTAAATGTAGTGTAATGTGGACTGTTTGTATCTTTTTATTTTTTGACGACCTCCGAATGGAGTAAGTGTTTGACAATCTTACACGGTTTGATAATGGCCTTTTAAGGCAGAAACTCGAGTCACCGTATGAAGTGATTCAACAAGGATCGTTGACGGTTAAAGGTTAGTAACCTGTTATTTGTTTTTTGTTCTCTCAACAGTACCAAAATCGTATCTTTTTCGTCATAGGACAGGACTGAAAAATCAGCTGTTTGCTAATTGTTATTTATTAATTTTCTATGTAGAATAGTGAAATTCAAACGTTATATTAAAGCATTGTTTAACAAAAATGTAAACACTGGATGTTCCATTCTTTGTAAATATAACCTCAAAAATACAACTTTATAGTTGATATTTTTAATGATTAAATGTGTAATTCTGCATTATGATTAAAAAAAATCTTTGTTCATCACTTGGAGCAAAAGTGTCATTTTAGTGCTCAATCGTTTTAAAACCCCGGATGCGGTTTTTTTTTACTCATAGTAAAGAAAAATGCTATAAAATCACTAAACACCAAACGTCAAAAAAGAAATGTTGAAGCATTCATTTAATTTTTCAGGACATTTTATTTTTAATGGACCCCATTCAGTTTCATTAGAAACTTCCAATAGAAATAAAAAATTGCGCCTCTGAAATTATTTTGTAAGAAAGTCAAATGTTGGTTGTTTTATAAAAATGACACTTTGGTTACTCAGAAATATTTTACAGTGATTACATTTAGGCCTAGTTGAGATTGAGTTTATGTTTTTATGCTTTTATTTTTATTATGTTTAGTCAAACTCATAATATTGTACACCTATGTATTACTCTATAATTAAGTCGAGTGGAATATGGAATATGGAATAACCCCCAGCAAAGAGAGGGGTTTGGGGCCATGATAGTAGGGGGACTTGGCCGAAGTAAGGGTGGAGCGGCAAAGAGCGGCAACCCCCCCCCCCCGAGACCCCCTCCCCCGTGACCACCCAAGTTGCTGACCCCCCCCCCCCCCCCGAATTAGTAGAGGTATTTGACAATTTTTTTTTCCTTTATTTTATTTATTTTCGTTTATTTCATTTATTTTCGTTTATTTCATTTATTTTCGTTTATTTCATTTTTCAATTTACATAATTTGCTTCCCGCCTAAACGATACCCACGCCATCAACGTTAGTTACATAACCGTCCGTCCGTCCTTGAAACCCGCGCGCTTTTTACAAAATGTCGTTCGACTCATACACTGTAAGTAAGCGATTCACTCAGTCTTACACAGTCACTCGTGCGGTACAGACATGAGCGCGTCCGGATTAATAGACGACTACTTGAATGCATTCATGGCCGACATCAACGCCGCGGACGACAACGCTACACTCGAGCAGATACCAGTTCCACCATCACCGAGGCCTAAGAAGAGGATAAGACCTACGCCTAAGCCTAAAGTGGAAGAAACAGCAAAACCAGGATGGGTTCCAAAACCTTCAGATGACTGCCCCATCGTGTCATGGCTTGAAAATGGACAATTTTACGCGGTACAAAATCCATCAAACAGCGGACCAGTGCTATTAAAAATGGAAATGTATAATGGTTCGGATATGGTTTACAGATGCGGATTATTTATAGACAAGAATAGTGAATTATACGAGAGCGTCAACCAAGTAGTGGACAAGTCAGAGAATATGTGGATTAATAAAGCTACGGGAGTACCGAAGATTAGCGGCTTGACACAAACAGTAACACGATACAGTAAGACAGTAGAGAAACCGAAAAAGCCAATGATAAAACCGAAAAAGCAAGATGCGCGTAGAAGACCCACCAAGAAAACATTGTAGGAACAACGTCTAGACACTGTGGAGTGCGACCTCGCCGAACACCTGCGCTCATAAAAAATCCATGATGGCAGCCACCCTTCTTGACCACCTGCGCAAACAAAAGATCCTTCTCAGAATTCATCGACCACCTGCACAAACAAAAGAAGCGGAACGGCCCTTCTCAGATTACATCGACCACCTGCATCCCGCCACCTGCACAAACAAAAGATTGGACACCTGCGGGACGATCCTTCTCAGATTTCATCGACCACCTGCACAAACAAAAGAAGATTTATGATGTCTAGACATTGTGGAATGTGCCAAACACCTGCGGGACGACCCTTCTCACGTTTCATCGACCACCTGCGCACATAAAAAATTCCAAGATGGCGTCGCGGGCAACAAAAACCGAACGAACGGACCGACCGAGCATCATTCTTCGCCTGGAGACCACTTCGACTAGTCGCATCATCCTCATACTCTCATCATTACCATGTCGAGCATCAGCAGCAGCAGCATGACTTCAGAGTCCGCACCTGGTGTAACGATGGACCTGCGAACATCATTGAACACCTGCAAGTCCAGCTCTCCGGCCTACACCCGCCTGTCTGATCTGCGAGAGGAGTGCAGCTATGCGATCAGCGGGATGGAGCGTGTGACCACTCCATTCGGCGAGACAGTCGTCGTCATTCTCGAGGGACAAGTCGGCGATGATTTCTTCCTACGAGTCTACCTGCCCAGGCGTTTCAACCAAGTCCTGAGCGATCACGACATCGAGCGGTACAACAGCGGCTTCGGAGATCGCCTACGTCTGGTGAAGCGCAGTCCACTTCCAGGCAGTAAATTCACACCGTTGGAATTTTTGTAAAGCAAGAAAAAGAAGACTCAAGATTTAATTAACCTTTATAAATTTTGATAGCTTTCGTAAGCAATAAATAATCCATGTACATTACAGCATAAACTAATGTCTTTTATTTTAAGATGAAACCCCAAACCTTTATTCTAAGAAAAGTGTATGGTATTTAGTTTTAGTGTCAGAACTTATGAGCTTATGTTCAAGCAGTCATGAGCTTGAAGTGGCAGCATCCATTCTCAGCCATTGTGGCGGGTCCATCGGGCAGTGGTAAATCACATTTTGTGTCCAAGTTTATTGAACACATAAATGAAATGTGTGATGTAAAATTTGCCAAAATCAACTGGCATTATGGTAGTGGTGGAGGAGGTGATGTAAGTAATTCCAAAATAAACCACATTGAGGGCTTACCAGACTTGAGTGATTATGATGGTAAGGAACCAATACTGGTTATAATTGACGATATGATGCGTGAGGCAGATGATAGAGTGGTGGATCTATTCACGAAGGGTTGTCATCACCGTAACATCAGTGTGTTTTTCATTACTCAAAATCTTTTTCATCAGGGTCGTGGGCAGAGAGACATCTCACTAAATGCTCACTACATTATATTTTTTTAAAATCCCAGAGACAGAGTACAAATCAGATATTTAGCCAGGCAGATATATCCAGACAACCCAAAGTTCATAGAGGAAGCCTACAGTGACGCCACAAAACAGGCACACGGTTATCTACTTTTGGACTTGAAACAGTCGACATCCGAGGACATGAGAGTACGCACTTGCATATTCCCGTACTGTCGGGAGATGACTTGTTGGCCACTGAGGGGGTTGGGGGGAAAGGGGAAATTTACATCCGAAACCTACCGGTAATTTGGTTAACTAAGGAATAAAAACAAACTTAGATTGTAGTATTCAACATGAAAACATTTTGCTAAAAAAAGTAAACAATTATCTTTGTTTACAACCAAAGTAGCCTAATTCAATGTAGAGAAAGACAGCTGACTGCAAAATAAAAGAAAACATCGTAGCGATGCTGTACGTTTTTGATTTTGTTTATAGCTTACCATATGGTGGAATAAAAAATAAAAAACAAAAACAAAAAGCAAATTGTTTTGGCCAATGGCATGCTTCAGCCTCCCCCTCTCCCCGCAACCCCCTCACTGGCCAACAAGTCATCACCAGACAATAGTTCGCAACTTTATTACCCTTTCCTCGTTTACTGTCATGCTTAAGTTAAACATTTATCATTTACGTTTTTGTCAGTTTACTTTTTCAAGATAAAACTATTTCCTTGCTAGTGACTTTCTTTTTTTAATTAATACAAAACATCATTTCATAATTATTTGAGCACTGCATAAGTATGGCAAGATTAAAACATTATCAGCTAAAACGTAAACAATACTACAGTAGGCCTACAAACAAAACCATATGAATACAGAGAAAATTGCAGGACTGGGGAAAACTGTTGTAATGTTTTCTGACTAGGCCTATCTCATTACGGGTAAAACGATGTAAAAATAGTATCCAATACGTTACTATCCTGATAACATAAAACAGCTGGTGCAAGTTAGGGTACTCTTTAGACAACAAATGTATTACATCACCGTTCCGAATCAAAAGCAGCATTTTGAAGTATTAAAAGAATTAAATCCCCGCAGTCCTAGAAAGTTTTCATCATTATTGAGCACTTAATGCATTTAATTATCATTAAAAAATCAGAACATAATCAACTTATGTAGGTTACGTGAAAAATTTTACTCATAAAGCCATAACCCTAACCACATGATAATATAAAATAAAAATAGCAAAATCATTATCTTACATATTGTAAAAATATGTAATTAAATTTTATCGATAAGGATTTTAAAATAAAATACCTGTAATCATTTCAAATGAACTTTAAAAAATATTTTTATTCATACAAACGTGATTATACATTACTTAATATATTTTTATACATAACGACGTAACTTTACAAAGCTACTTTCCTGCTTTTTTTGGCAAAGGTCTCGATAACATCGTCAAAGTTCAAAGTTTTTGCTAAGACGTTTTCCAGTGCCAACATAGCCAAACTCGTCAGTCGTCCTTGATTCAATGTAGAACGCAACAATTTCTTTACCCTTGACAATAAACTAACCGACCGTTCGGCTTCGGACACCGTTACAGGCAGGGTGCAAAAGATTCGAAGTGCAATTACTACATTTAGAAAAATATTGCACAGATTTTGGCCTGCTAAAGTGTTCAGCAGATCAATTGTTTTAAGTTAGGTTTGAAGTTTCCTGGCTGAATAATTTTCAAGTGTTCAATTTCCGCCAGCAACTTTTTTCTCAACTAAGTGTTCTCATCTGCGTGATATCTAGAAAATCTATATTTACTGCTTGATTTTATTTCTAAGGAATTGATACTAATATTTCTAAAAATCCGTAAACTTGTAAACAATACAAAAAAAAACCTGACCGTCCCGGGCCCCCTCCTTCTCAAGTTTCAGACTTGGCTGACATACCCTCTCGACGGCCCTGCATTTACTATACTACAAATATAACAAGTTCAGTGTCAAAGATAGTCGACTTAATCTTCACCGCTTCTAGTTTGAAATGAATCAACTTACGGGTTTTTTTTTTTTTTTAGAAAATAGTGATAACCATGGTACTGTTCTTGGGATACTACAGTTATTTACATGACAATTTGGGTAACTCGATAAATCTTTAATTCAAAGAAATATTGAGTTAACTGGTCTTGAGCTGCTGGTAATTTCTTGCTACAGAACAGATTCGCTGAATCACTGGCCGGGTTTCCGATGTAGAAAAATAACATCTAATTAATTTGACTTTATTCTAGACATCTCATCTCAGTCCAGCGTTGGGAATTTCCGGGGGATTTCACAGAATCCGGGGAATGGGACAAGTCTCCGGGTACAATTCCGGGGAATGGATAGAATTTGAGTTAATTTTCCGGGGATTGTGTCCCGATTCTCAAATCAGATTTTTTGGGGTTGAATTATCAGCTGGATTTGACAGTAACTAAACCACACCATAGATTTTTAATTTTTTCATTCAACTACGACATAGGTAATATTTTGTTCAGATGAAAGGAATAAGTTCTAACGTGTCAATAGTTATTTCCTCTATGTTCCTCGCTGTTCAGCTAATTTGTTACGCTTACTCTGTGACCTGTGACAGCCAGGAGGAGAAAGCCCCAGGTCGCCGCGCCGGTCGCTCTGCTGTTGCTCTTGCTATTGCCGATTGCCGCCGGTTCCGTTGATCGGCTTGCACTCTTTATTGAATTTTAGATTATTCATCCGGCCTTTTGCTATCACAACGTGCAATATACAAGTGATTTTGAAGAATAGTTGTGTTATCAATCGTTTCAACTGAAATGTATAAGTGTAAAAGATGTGGGAGAACGTGCTTAATGAGGACCGAGCACATGTTGCACGTTAGTGTGTGCAATAGATTTGCAGTCCTAAGTGAATCTGATGAGGTAAGTTTGCCAGGAACTTAATGTATTAGTCTAAATTAATTATCCAATCTTCTTTGTGTCCTCAATTACTAAGGAATGATAAGGCCCTTGGCCTAGGGCTAGGAGTTAGGTTAGGTTGTTGTGTGCATCTAGGCCTCTTTACACCTGATGCATTTTATAATTTTATTTCTGTCTTGAAGGGAAACAGTCAGAAACCTGGTCATAGGTCTTTTTATCATCTATCGACCTTTTTATAGGTAATTCATTAATCAAATGAGTGACTTAACCCAATTTGACAAATGACAACTGGGTCCACTATCGAACCTTTCGAGACCTAACCTTTCTAAAGCAATAGGCCTAGTAGATCCTTGGGTAAAACTTCGTTATCTTACTTCACTGTTATTAACGATGTTAAAATTTTTATTTTGCGATTAATATTGTGCGATAAAACAACCTCAAATCAACAATGATATTGAGGTAGGAACATAATAATAATCCAACCGTAAACCTACGAAAATTATGAACAGCGATATTTATAAAAACAAATAAATGGTTTTTTCAAACATTTAAAAAGCGTACCGTAAGGTAAATGCCCCAAACACTGACAGTGTACCAAATACCGACAAGGTCACATTTGATCACAAAATATAAGACATTCGTCGTCTGTATTGACTACTTTCAATGTTACTTAATAATGTTGTTTTCAAAGTCAGATGCGTTTGTGGTCTTTTTTTCTATGAAAACAAAGAAAAAGCAACAAGTTTCCATTTTTTAAGTATAAGTTTGTGCTTGTAAGTTTTGTCTGCCCTTGTTCCTCTATAGTGAATTTAGTTAAGAATCTTACAGGGGGTAGAGTTTCATATAGCGCCTACATTTCTACCGAATGAAAATATCGATTTTCGTCAGTTGGCGGTCAAACGTTGCCCGGTGCAGAAGTGCTTACTTTCTTAGCTTCTTTACCAAGGATGCGGTAGAGCCAAATAAGTTATTGACGCAGTATATTTCATATAAATGGGGGTTTTCATCGATTTAAACATTGTTTATAATCTTTTCTATCTTAAAACTGCTTCATTAAGACAATTTCATTTCTGAATGTCTTTAAAATAACTGTCACGGGATTTAAACTGTAGGCTAAATCATTCAGTTTTCAAAACCCGTGATAACGACCACGGAATTTGATTTTTATATGTGCCTGTTCAGTAATGCATTAAAATAGTTTTTTTACGTTTCAAACGAGTTATAATTTATGAAATTTTAGATAAAGAGCTAATTTATATAAATACTAAACTGCGTGGTTGATATTTTAACTTTTACTTAAGTAAATAACTTGTTTCTTGACAAAGAATCTACTAAGACGTTTATTATGCTTTGATTATTGAGGGTGTCATTTTTTTGTCTTTTCACTTATTTTAATAGAGAAAATATATTTTTACTAAGAGCATTTTCCTGAAAAGGATTTTAATAAATAAATTGTTTAAAATGTGATCCAACCTTTTTATTTCCAATTATCAATGGTCACGGGATTTGAATGACAAATAATGCATTTTTCAAATTCCGTGCTTGGAGTCACAGATTAAAGCTTTTGAAGAGGTGGTTTTTAGTAACGAAATATCTAGCCTAATTTTTTCCACATTTTGATCCAAGTTTAGTTGAAAAAGTTTTAATTATAACACTAAAACACACAAATCCCAAAATCCGTGGTCGATTTTGGTATTAACATTACTGAAAACACGTTTGTTGTACAAGGTTTTTAACAAGATGTTTAATACATGAAAGCAATGTAGGAGTAGAAATATTGAATTAACTTTTTAATGACCTTAAATATTTCGTATGTCAATGCTTTTTTTAAAAAAATGTAGTTATTTCTTGACCAAAGATATAAGCATTGACTATGGATACTATAGAATCCATAGTCAATGATGTAAGTACTTAGCAAAAAAAGTTCTTTTCATCACACTGTACGGGAAACAGCTATATTCATCACCAGCTGAGAGTGTAGAAAAACCGTTTTCCCTCTCTAGAGAGGGAAAATCAGCTGTTGATTTTCCCACACTAGTAATTAGTTATGATTACTGACACAAGTAGCGCTAGCAGTGCTAAGAGTATATTATTCCCTAAATCAGCTGTTCTCAATAATGTAATCAGCTGTGTAAAACAGAATCACTGTTTTCATTGTACTGCGGAAATCAATTGAGCATCCATAGGTGGTTTCTTAAACTTGCATTATTTAATTAATTACTATTATTAATTATCTACAGTGTGATGAAAAATATCGTTCATAACTCGAGTAGAAAGTGTTATTCCGTGCCTTGATCGAAATTCCGCGCTCGGCTAAAACCTCGCGCGTAAACTCGATCTCGGCCCGGAAAAGACACTTTCCACTCTTGTTATGAAATATACTATTCCTTTTGCAATAAATGCTTATGTAACTTACTTTAACTGCCGTTCTAATGTATTGTGTAAACTTGGATTTAATTTAAGAGGCTATTAATCTAGTAAAATGAAACGAATTTGATATAACTTTTTTATTTGGGTTTCCTTTATTTTATTCCTCTATGAGAAGAAATTTGTTACTGTATGCAGTCTTGACATCATATGCTCTAAACTGTCGTCAGCCTGTAGAAGACTTTTTTATATGGGTGTAAGTATTGTTTTAACAATAATAAGTAGGTTATATTGCTAATAAAGTAACATCTTAAAAAAAGTTTCTGACCATAATATGGGTACAGCAAGATGGTCACGGAATTTGGCTGACATCACGGAGTTATGTTTCGTTCTCACGGAATTATGTAAATGGTGCAAAAATGACTTGCTCTCGTAAATATTTTATATCTAATCACATTTTGAAGCTATTTACCACCTGAAAACAGTATATTGAAGCGGAAATAATGAGGAGTAAAAAATAGTACAACATACAACCTTACTTATGGAAAAAGGTGTTTAATGGTTGAAAAGAAACTTAACCAGGCTAAAGGATGCTTAAGGTCACAGCATAACCTATAAGTGTTTTTCTGCTAATATAAACTGGAATTCAGCCTTAAAGTGACAGTTTTTGGGCCATTTACCTTATTCCCACAATGCAATTAGCGAAAAAATTGCATTCTGATTTGTATATAAGATAGGCTAGCAGCATTTCTTTTTTTTTACATGTTTTGGTTATTTTCAGTTACCGGTACTTTTTTGCAATATAGGCTATTTATTGTATTTTGTCAAAAGGTATGTTTGATAGTTTAATAATCTTTGAACAAAAATAAATCAGGTGATAAAATTTTTATCGTATCGTGTAGGTTTGTATCATAGATAGAATAGCACCAACTTACTATCGCAAAATCGAAATTTTAACATTGATAATAAAGGTGGAGTAGGATAACGAAGTTTCGCAGATCCTAGGGGAGAAGTTTCATACCATACTATGGAATGAAAATAGGCTATTGTCATTGATCGATCCGATTGATATCGTATGGGACAAAAAAAATACTGTCAAATACCTACAATTAATTTTAATTTGAAAATATTTGTCACAATATAGCCTAACTATCATAATCTTAATTAATTAACACTCCGAGCGTTCAATACAGCAACCCTGATGCGTTGCTCATTCTTGTAAAGGTTATGCATAGCCTACTTACTTTTAAATAAAAATTTATAAAAAATATATTTTATAGCCTAGGTACCCTTAGTACTAAAAGTGTATTAAAGTAGATAAAATGGACTACTTAAAAATTGTTATCCTTACTTTTTGTTAGTAAAATTAACACGTAGGCCTTAAAAATTTGTAAAAACCATTGCATATGGTAATTTTTTTTTTAAATAGCCTACGTCACCTGGGTATTAGAAAAATCGGTACCGGTAGCCTATATGGAGCTGGTCACGAATATTTAAAATTTATTTTGATCAGATGTTAAATAAACTGAATAATGCAAACAAAATTTTTTTGGGAAAAGCCATAAAATGTATTTTGTTCAAGTACGGTAAACCTAGGCTACCGGTATGTCCTCTAAACACACAGAATTTTATGTAGAATAGGCCTATATAAGTTTCTTAAATATACATACCGGTAATTTCCGGTTTTTCAGATCTTCAGGGGGTTTCCGAGCTATTCTGCGGGGAAAACTATCATTTTTGGAATTAGCGTAAAATTTCCGACAATTTAAAAAAAATAACAATTTTCTAATGTTGTAGCTAAACTATGATTTACCGCTTTGAAATGGTTTATTCTAGTGCTTCTTAATTCTGTTTCCTTTTAGGATGAATCAGAGACATCAACTGTTGATGAACATGGTGCTGAGGCTTCGTGGCTACCAGATAATCATAACTCATTTGGTAATTCATTATCTTTCTGTTACTATCAGGGAATGAAAACTGATTACTATTACTTAAGAACAATACAGTTTTTTAATTATCAAATACAATTAGGCCTACCAGTAATTTAAGTGAATTTTTTATATTTGATTTTTTTTTGTTCTGCTTACGTGTAACCCCTAGGGTTATTGAAATCACTGTGAAATAACCACTGTTTGGGATGGAAGAAGGTGCTATATAATTGTATGTGTTAGTTGCATGCTATTGAGCATTTTTAGTGTGAAAAACAGTGATTGTGTTACTAATAACACTGTACAGTAGACTCCCTCTTAACCAGTCTCCGCTTTAACCGGCCTACCAGGCCAGAAAAACAACATCTTTTTAACCGGCCATTTTTTATCTCAACATCGCTTTAACCGGCTGTGTTTCGCCGGAAACGTTGTTTTCTTATTTACTGTTTTCATTCAATTCAACGTTAGCCTATAGAGGCCTATCATGCTGTATTGACCTTCTCAAACTGTCCTCGACAAAGGTATATGCCACCGGAAGTGAAAGCGTTTGGACCTGCTATCCAGTACACAAGATAAGGAAGCAAATCATTATTACTTTAGTTTAGTCGTTAATCTCATGTGTGTCAGATGTTAGCTATAAATTATATAGAGTAACAAACGAGTTGTTTCTTCAAGTCATAATTGCAGTTAGGATGTTTAGGTTGGCGTTTTAGCGAATTTCCCATAGGGAATAAGCTATTACCGTAGGTCTCATGGAAAGACCTAAGCCCGGGACCATGTTACTTTTTCGTTTTGAGGTGCCCAGAGACTAAAAATAATAGTCATTAAAATTTTTATATATATATATATGTATATATATATATGTATATATATATGTATATATATATATATATGTATGTGTCCCTAGACACGATAACTCTCGTAAAAATGGTCCGATCGACACCAAATTTGGTAGAGATGTGTAATCCTACGTTTATTCGGATGAGTTCGAAAACCAGACATATCGACCTACCGGAAGGGGTAGTTTTTGGGGGTTTTGTACCCCAAAAATGGGTTTTTTGCATTTTTCATATGTAAATTTTAAAAATTTTAAATTTTTATTTTTACCATTGGATTTAGCTAAAAAAAACACACAATTTAGTATTTTGAAGCTTTGCTCTATCTCCATTGGTTACCGAGATATTACAAAGTCTAAAGACAGTACATTGTCTTTTGGGGCTCCAATGTTAATCTTATGGAGAATAAGGATGTGTTAATATTTTACTTATTAACCAATATTTTTTGATGAAACTTAGTATTTAGCTTCATTTGGTTGAGATTCATCCATTTAAGGTAAAAAATCTTGGTTTTTGTACTTATCATGGCAGCAAACCTGCATACTTTTTTCCAATGTTAATCATATGGAAAATAGGCACCCTCTTTTATTTATGGACAGATATTGATGAAACTTACTATATGGCTTTATATGGTCGAAATAAATTTTTTCTATGCTAAAAACCTACTTTTAGTGTCCCCCATGGCAGCATACCTGCATACTCTTTCCCTATATATTAAGGAGAATAGACATTTATTTCCCTATTTATGAGCACGTGATGAAATTTTGTTTACAACTTTAGCTGGTCAAAATTAATATTATTAATTTGGAAATTCGCTGAGTACGCAGGTCTGCTGCGACGGGGGGTATTTAAAGGTATATCGGTTTAACTGGCCAAATCATTATCCGGCTGAGGCCAGGTCCCGAGGTGGCCGGTTAAGAGGGAGTCTACTTTATTGATTTCGTTACGGTCAACGTGAAGTTAATGCGTATGGTACTTGGGTGTAGTTCCCTTGTGTTCTTGCACCTAGATGATGATTTGTTTATAAACCAACAAATCATCATTTACAAGAATGCATTGCAAGAACAGGTAAATAAAAGAGAATAATGGGCAAGTTTTGTTCATTTTGTCATTTTAATGAAAATAACGTAAATAATGAAAATAATGAAAATAATGAAAATAAATAATATTATAGTTTTTGGAGTTTTTTTTTTTTTTTTTTATGTATATCTTTGATTGACTTTTAATAATAAATTTCATTTCATTAACATTGAATTAGATCCCCTAATTTTGGAATTCGGCAGAAGATTTTTAAGAGCTCACACAGGTGAAAAACAACGCAACTATGTTTCTAGTAAAATGAGAAACCTTGCGGACCTAGTATTGCGCTGCAAAAAAGGGCTCCAGACCGAATCAAAGAATTGTCTGACTGCATTGATCCGAATAATTTTGATTTAATATGTGAAGAAGTAAGGAAATGGAGTAAATTTAATGAAGATATAGGTGAATGCAAGGTAGGAAGTGTTCCAAGAAGTTTGAGCAAAAGTCTGAAAAGTCTGATCGGATCCGATACGATGAGGTCGCCCTCGCCGGAGGTCGACGGGGTAGATTGTTGCGGCAGTTGCTGACTATCCATCCCGATCCCGAACACGACTAACACTGACTGAATCGACTCTCAACGGTCGCTGGACTTTATCCCCGGATGTGGGTTACCACATCTTCTGACACACTCAGGCTTGGCTCCAACTCCGAAACAACAAAATTTTGCAACACTTCGACTCTATTATAGCTAACAGGCTAGACGACCCTCCCCTTTTGGACCGGCATCAGATTACGAATTTATTGTAAGCAGCAACGTTCCCGTTTTTTTTTTGTTTTTTTTACAGTTAAATAATATATTGATTTTTCATTATATATTAAAATGCTATTTACAGTGACCTTAAGAATTATAATGATTGTAGTTGAAAAATCTTGTTGATATCAAAAATCATTTACTGCCCTTATTAAGTCTTATGATAGTAGTTAATGCAACGATTGTATTAATTTTGCGAGTGATATGTAAGTTAAAAATTATAGCGTGAATTCTAAAAATATCGCACGTAGCTTAAAGGCTGAATACAATCAGCTGATGTGCAAATTGCATAATTTCAATAAAGAAACTAATTTTGTCACTACCATATCTTTTATCACCACGTGGCTGACCCGGACGACCCGGAGGGTTTGGTAAACCTACTGTTTACATTGATTAATACCGCACATGTTTGATTTTAAGTTTTAGTTGCATATGATGAAAACTTTTAACCATTAACTTTGCTAATTTGTATGTACAATTTCTTTCCCGTGTGCTTAGGTTTGAAATTACAGAATTTCTTCTCATTTGTATTATTGATATTGTGATTTTCTTGTATGAATACTGATCAATTTTTTTTTTGAAAAAAATTATTCAGTAAGTCTTAAGAACACTCTTACTGAAACGTTGGATTCTATGGTCGTTTTAATTACAGAATAATTTATATCTCATGTATAAATCTACTGGGGCTACATACATTTGGAAAAATAATTGATCAAGTAGGTTGATTATAGGTAGGCCATGATTGCTAATGGTAGGTAGGTCTTTGCTAAATGATAATTTAGCCTAGAAATACCTATAACGTGACGCTCTGTTGGTTAACATAGAGCAATCTGCTTTTGTGTGTTTGACTTGATAAAAATTTCCATGTATTTATCAACGTGAACGGTTCTCTAAAAATAATAGGTAATTTAAACAAAAGGTCAAGTTAGTACAATGAATTTCTCCTACATTTACTTATGAAGTTATTACTTTAGCACTGCACTAACTTAAACTGTGGTAAATTCCAGGATTAGTTTTAATGCTGTTTCCTTTAAAATTGTTTTTGTTTTTGATTTAAGATTTGATTTTAGTTTTGGAAAACACTTCAAAGATGTTAAAACTTTTATTAAATCCATCATTTAGTTCTATAAAAATTATGGCAACCCGAAAAAATTATCCCATTTAAAGGAAAACCCGTTGTTCAAAATAAATATCATATATATTACTTTTAGTTTATTAACCTCTTATACAGTGGAATATTAAATATAAACATGTGTTTTTTCAAAACCATTAACCAAGTTCAGAGGGTCATCTTAAAATGTTCATAACATTCTTATGTGTTACAAAAAAAAAAAAAAAAAAAATGTCACGTATTGGTATAACACTTCACTTTTAGTATAACACCCAAAGTTTAATAGAAACCAAACCTAAATACCTATCTACCACAATATTTCTGTATTGATCTGATAAAATATATTAAATATCTTGGTCTTCCTACTTATGAAAACCAATAGAAATCCAGTATGGAAACCAATATATAAACCAGTATACAAATTTTCTTAGTTTAAATTATTTTTTTGGGAATCGAAATTATCAGTTTTAAAACTCATGGATATATTATTCATGTATTGAATGTTCCTTAAAGAAAGAATCGCAAAATAATAAAAATGCAAAACTTTACTGTACGGTTTGTTGCGCTTCAGCTTTGCAGGCGCAACTGAAATTCTTTATTTATATGAATAACAAGATAATATGTAAATATAAGGAAAAAATATGTAATTTTGCCAACAAACATTTGGTTTACGCCATTTTTCTATGGTCGAATTTCGATCAGGAGGTGAATATTTTTAAAATACAAATGAACGTTGCTAATGTAAGACTGAAAACTTTTGCTACAACCCATGTAAATCTCTCACACCTAAGTACAGTCTGAAATAGAGTCATATACATGTAAACCTCAGTATAATTCTCAGACAAAAATATACAATTAAATCAAATTAAACACTTATTTATTTTTATTTATTCAAATTAAAACTATTGAGTCTACTACATCATATCTACATACATTTTTAACGTTAAATTAAACCGTTTAACGCTTAAGTCTTTTTATCTGAAAATGAATGATTATGATATTGGTTGTAGTATTTTAATAACAATACAATTAAATGAAAGAGTTCAGTTCTTTGATAAGTTTAAACATCTTTCATTGGGTATTGTTTGTAGTGTAGGTTAACATATTTTTACCATTTCCCTTCTACTATTAGTTTTAGCGAATTTCTTTATAGGGAATACGCTATTACGGTAGTAGTCACGGTAAGACCTAAGCCCGGGACCATGATACTTTTTTGTTTTGAGGTCCCTAGAAGCCAAAAACACCATTCGTTCAAATTGATATATATATATATATATATATATATATATATATATATATATATATATATATATATATATGTGTGTGTGTGTCCGTGAACACGATAACTTTTGAACGGAACCTCCGATTTTGATGAAATTTGGTACAGGGGTGTAAGCCAGCGCCTACTAGGTTGAGTTCGCGAACCAGAATGATCGGACCATGGGAACGGGGTTTTATGGGGTTTCAAAGGGGTCAAAAATGGGTTTTTGGAATTTTTGGACCTTAATTTTTAAAATTCATCAATTTAAACTGAAACCATTTAAAAGAGCTTAAAAAAACAAACAATTTGGTATTTTGAATTTTTAACATAGCATACCTGGTTACGGGGAAAATCCAAAAATGTGTTTTCCATTCTTATGAGAAATCAAGAAACCCTGTATCTTGCTTATTTATTGACATAACTTAATCACATTTGGTAGATACATGATCTATATAAGGTTTAACTTATACTTGCTTACAAAACCCATATGGCGTCAAACCTACATACTCACCCCCATGGGGTTTATGGGAAAAATAAAAAATTCCCAGAGTTTGACACAATTTTGTGTTTACATTCACCAATTATTGATTAACTTAGATTGTCTAACAACTCCCAATGACAGCAAACCTACATACTCGATCCTATGGTGTTTTTTATGGGGAAAGTAAATAATCTGAAATTCCATTGGAAATTCGCTGAGTACGCAGGTCTGCTGCGACGGGGGTATTTAATGGTTAGCTCCGTTAAATTTCCTGAAACAGTTAATAATTATCAATATATACTTATAACAACAGTTTAATCTTGAAATGAGTGAGATATCTACTAAATTAGCCAGGTATAAAATATTTAAACATTTGAACTCAAAAAAGGGTAGCGAAATTATTGATGTAAATTGTTTATGTACGTAACTCATTTACAAATGTCATCTTAAAAGCTAATAATCTTATTTAATTTACTGTAAACTTATTTAGTATTATATTATAATAGGTAAAAGATATTATTTTACAAAACAACCAAAACAGCTCAGCTAGTAGAATTTACATGGATCAACTTCTTAAACGGTTCAATAATACGTTTGGTATTGTAACTGTGAACTAGACTAAATTTCAAGACAGCACGAATCAAACAAATAAGTTATTTTCTGTGTTCAATAGTAAAGTTTCACATCAGAAAAATCATTTGCTACTACACATACACAAAATCCGCAACAAGTAACTAGTAAGTTTTTTTATAATACGGTAACATAGAAATGTATATATACCAAAAAGTTCATTCAATTGAACAGTATGATAATTGTTAATTTTAAAAATTACATTTTAATATACTATCAATTTTTAAATGTAGGCTAATAAGTTTAGTTTTCCAATAAATTTAAATTCAACGGAACACTACTAGACTACAAAACTGTACTTGAAGTATGTGAGAAGTTTTCTATGTTTTGTTAATCTTTAGTTAGTATCACTAAGCCTTTCCAATAAATTTTAAAATACTTAATCATAGTGAGCAGAGAATGTTATTACTTTAAATAACAAATCCAAAAAGTTTTTTTAGGAATGTGTTTTTTGGGAAAAATAATAACTTGGTTGAAACAAGCCTTTCAATCTTTTTTAAGAACAGACAATTATATTAAATCGCTACTAGCATTACAGTAACAGAATTAAACTTTTAAATAAAACTTAATTTAGACCAAAAAGGTTTTAATATCAAATTATATTTTCTGAAAAAGGGAATAGGTTTTTTTATAATTTTGTATATGTTTACCGTCATTGTTATTTATACAATTAATTCTTAAAAATTTTCTACTATGAGTTATGAGCAGCTCAACCAGCTAAGACAAGACCAACCAGCTAAGACAAGATCAACCAGCTAAGACAAGATCAACCAGCTAAGACAAGATCAACCAGCTAAGACAAGATCAACCAGCTAAGACAAGATCAACCAGCAAAGACAAGATCAACCAGCAAAGACAAGATCAACCAGCTAAGACAAGATCAACCAGCTAAGACAAGATCAACCAGCTAAGACAAGATCAACCAGCTAAGACAAGATCAACCAGCTAAGACAAGATGAACGAATTAAAACCAAGCGTATTACATTGGTTAAAAATACAAACTATTGTGTGCAATAAAAAAAATTGTTTTACCTGACTTTATAACTGGTAGTATGGAGACTTTTACTAGTTTAATAATCACTATTAAAAAACTTACCTATAAATTGCTGCAGTATATAAAATGCCACACCATAAAACAAGTAGAAAATGTCTCCTTACAGCTGCGCAATTAGATAAAATAATTTTATTGTTGAACAAATAAACTGAAAAGTACGTGTATCTGTGCATGACGACAGAATAAGGCGACTAAAAATTTTGAGTAAATACGTAAAAAAAGTATACAAATAGCCATTGTATAGACAATAAGGCTAAAGAAGCCACCAACAAGAAACAGGCTATCGGTGTAAAATTTCCATGTAATTACCCAAGAAAAATAGAAGCCTATGTCTGAAGGCAAGAAAAACTACTCACATAAAAAATATGGTTTTTAAATTAACTTATAACTATCTCTGTAAATATTAAGGTCGATTTTGTAAGTAATTACTTAAGAAAAGGATTAGCCCGTCTTAGACAAGCAGGCTATTTTCATGTAATTACTCAATACAAGTATATAAGGTTAGATCACTTTAAAAAAAATGTCACAGAACTCAACAATTTTAACACAAGTCGCACAAGTTTTGATGCGGAATACAAAATAACGTAACCATTTATTAATATCAAAGCAAATGGCTTGTTTTAATGAAGACTTTTCCAGTTAAATAAGTGCTATTAAAAAACTTCCTGATAGATTGCTGCAGTATATAAAATGCTAGAACATAAAAAAAAAAATAAAAACTGTCTATGCGACTGTGCAATCAGTCAAAATAATAACGTAACTGAAAAGTCGTATGAATAGCCAGCTACGGCCTCAGAATAAATTTTAAAGTAATTACTCAAGAAAAGTACGTCAATAGTACAGAAATTAGGCTAAAGTAGTCAGTGTTACAAGAAAAAAACCTATTTACTTTTCATGTAATTACTCGAGGAAAAAAGCCTCTGTCTCAAGGCAAGAAAATAGCTACTCATTATAAAAAAGTTTTTAAGTGTATTAATTAAACCAAACTCACTTTATTTTCAGCAAACCAAGAACAGCAGCAAAGAATAAAACACTATACAAAAATAAACAAACCATTTTCAAATGATAATATTAATAAATTTTGTAAATTTCTACCATTTTGATTATTTCATTCACGCTGTATCTCTACTCATTTACTCTCAAAATACTTTTTTTTTTTTTTTTTTTTTTTTTAATTTCGTGATCACTAGTAGTGGAATTTTATTGATTCTGACCTATTAGAGAAAACACAATTTTCGTTTTTTAGCTCTAGTGGCCAAATGGTTAGTCCTATAAAAAATGTGATAGAATTATTACGAAAGGGAATTGGATGAACTACAATTTTGGTCCTGTGACTTTTTTTCATACCTCTCACCGTCAACCTTCGAAACAAAATTTTTAGAAATCCGGGTTTTTATTGTTGGCTCTAGCGACTAAACTGTTAGTCCTACAAAAATTTTCAACTGTCAATATCGATACTACATCTTTTTAATATCTACAATTTTAACTCTTACTTATCTCTTCCCATTTTCTTTCAAAAGACATTTTTCTGTTTTTAAACATTTCGTGATCAAAAGTAGTGGCAATTTATTGCTTCTGACCAGAGGAAACATAATTTTAGGTTTTCAGCTCTAGTGGCCATCTTAAATATTCAGAGGTCAGAAGTTGATAGGAGCCATGAATTTCAATCATTTATTACTTGTAAAAAATAAAATAAAATAATAAATTAACAAAAAAGAAACATTTTAAAGAAAATCAGTTTAAAGTATCAGGAGAGGAGGATTCGCTAGAAAAAATATAAGTGATCTACAACAAGCAAGATTAAAAACCACGTGGTAATATAGAGTGTAAACAGTAGTATTGATATCATTGACCTCAAGGTCGGAAAACCCCTCCGATAACAGATAACCCTAGGTCAAGAATGTTGATATCACTTATCTAATTGGTTTTTAATTTGAGGTCAATTGGGGTCAATTGCTGATAAGAGGGCCAAGAATGCAGGCACGCGACTTCTACGTCATTTTGACGTCACGGGCGATTTCTCTCAAAGGTATAATATATAATTACTAAATTTGATCTATGATTGTAGTGTGCCAATTCATTCCATTGGTTTATATCGCCACTATTGTTCGATGCATGACGCAATTGTTGAAACAATTTGAATTTTATTTAACATTAAGTAAATAACATAATTCTATATCCGAAGTTTCTTGCAATTTAACTCTCAGAACATACCTCGCTCCAGTTTTTTAGACGATAAACATAGTTATAGGTAGGTATTACAAATAAAAATTGTTATTTGCATTTCTCACAAGTGATGGCAAATGTCCGAAATAATTTCTCATGACTCAAACCTACGCAATTTAATGTATTAACTAAGATTAAACATACTTTCGTAGGCAAAGCCAGCCAATCCCATATTAACTAATTGTTATTAAGGCTACGGTCTGCCCCTGGCGCGCCAACCATATGCAAGTGCTTCGGAAATGTTTTATGAGTAAAGTGTCATATTAAAAAAGAAAAACTACTGGTTTCTCAGGTTATACTTTTTTCATTATGATGAAGTACTAGCTGTTTACCGTCACGGGTTCGCCCGTGATTGTATTTACTGTTTAGTTAATAAAATCTTCTTGAACATCAACAAAATATTCTTCCTTAAGAATGACATTGAAACAATAAAGTAATGTGACTTGAGTTCTGAAGAATTTTGCAGAACCAATGAGCAAATAGGAACGACCCCGTCAAAGTTTAACCCCGTAGGCTCTTCAGTCATTTGGAAATCACGTAGGGTAGAGCCCTAAAGAACATAAAAAACTATATTTGCAAAACTGTTTCTAAGTGAACACGAACACCTATGAGCAAAACGGAACATAAACTTTAAATTTCAACCCCGTAGGACCTATGGTAATTTTGAGGTTTTGTGGGGAGGAGCCCTAAAGGAAATTTTCAAAATCGTTTATTATTGAACGCCTATGAGCAAAGGGGAACTCCCATGACCAATAACATTGTTGTCATGGGAGGCAGATTTCCTAAAAATTTGCGAATCAAAGGAGAACCCAGTTTATTGCAAAATACCTGGGGCTTCATGAGTTGGATTGGGAACAAGTTCTACGTCGCCATTGCCTGAACTCAACCCATTCCTTCCGGTGACATGAAAGACGTGACAACAGATCCGAATTGTGGTGTGTGCTTTATTGAGACAAAATCAAATGATTTTGCTGTCTTCTGCGATGGTTGGTGCCGAAAGTGGTACCATAGTGACTGTGTTAACCTATCGAGTGATGAGTATGGCATGATAGATAGCCTCGGTGATAAAAGTAAATGGTTTTGTGACCAGTGTGACTCTAACCTATCTAAGGTTTGTGAAACTATAAATAACGTTGAACAGTTCTTGAATTTGAACACTACTGTAAGTAACTTAATTATAGTGGTAAATAAATTGATTGAGGACAATAATCTACTTAGAAATAACATCACAAGTAATTGTAACTATCAAAATGACCATGTGGACATAACACCGGATGTACACAAGTTTAAAAGTAAAGTGTCGTCTGCTGCTAGTAATAGTACATCGTCTGCGTCAACGACTTCCAAGAGTTTACAATCAAAGGCGGTGGAACTTGAAAAATCTCATGAAACTCTTGAAGTCAATGATCCAATTCCTGCCAAAAGTCTGCCTGCAAGTGTTGGTGAAAAAAATATTGGCTCCAATCATGACAGTTGTCAAACTGAAAATGTAAACACAAACAAACCTAGCTATGCTAATCAGGTTATGTCGAATAATATAGGCTTCAAAAACAAAAACAAAAGTAGTGTGAATAAATCTTTAATTGGTACTAAGGAAGAGAATGAGTTGACAAATCCAATAGCTTTGCCTACTGTGGAGAAAAAATTGTGGCTTTTCGTAACCCGAATAAGACCTGATGTTTCTGACGAGAGTGTCAGAAGCTTTGTTAAGGAAGGTGGGGTGTCTGATGTTGAATGCGAAAAACTAAAATCCAGGTATAACTCTTATGCTTCTTTTAAAGTTGGTGTGCCTGTAGGTTATAGTAACGTTGTAATGTGCCCTGATTTTTGGCCTAAAGGTACTTTCATCCACAAATATATTCCTAAGAAAAGGGACACTTATGTCAAAAGTAGGACTTTTTTAGGGGTAGCAGCTGCTCAACAGAGAGTAGACTAACAATGTGTCACCATCCCTGTGTGAATTTAAACTTCAAGCCCCCGAAGGTAACTGCTGTTTCAAATAAGACTCACTTCAAATCCTTATTTCTCAATGTACAGGGTCTTGGGAATAAGGTTAATGAGCTTGAGGCTATACTGTGTGATAATGAATTTAGACCAAATTTATTGTGTTTTACAGAGCACTGGCTGGTTAAGGACTCAATTGATTTTAAGCGTTTAACTGGTTATACTCTTGTTAAGGCCTTCTGCCGTACGGAGATGATTCATGGTGGGGTTGCCATGTACATCTCCGATGAACATAATGAGTGTTGTAAGGTAATAGACATTGATGAGTTCTGCAAAGAACTGCATCATGAATTTGTATGTATCTTTATCCCAAGTCTGAACATTGTAATTATTGGAGTATATCGCTCCCCTGACGGTGATATTAATCTGTTTTTTGATGCTCTTGAAAATCTAGCTTTATATCTTGATAGCTATAGGGCTGAAAACAAACTCATTGTTGGAGGTGATTTTAATATTGACGTATTGAGCAATGAAAGAAAGACTGTTGAGTTTCTTAACTTACTTAGGTCACTAAATTTATATTGCAAGAATTTTTTGCCGACTCGGGGAAATGCTTGCCTAGACAATGTCGCCACTGACCTTTGTGATGACATTATAACAACAAATGTTCTCTATCTTGGCATTAGTGACCATGATGCTGTTACTGTTGATGTCCTTCGAGAGTTTGGATGTTCAAATCCACCTTTCAAAACTATTCGACCTATTACTAATGGTGGGATGGAGTTTTTTATTTCCCTCCTGCAAACTATTGAGTGGGGAAGTGTCCTTGTTTCTGATGATGCTGAACAAAATGTTCAGAATTTCCTTAATAAGATTGTTCTATTGATGGACCAGTGCTTCCCTAATCGGGTGGCTAAGTTTGGTAAAACTAGTACTAGGCCTAGTGTATCTTGGTTAAATGACAATCTTGTAATGAAAAAGAAGTGGGTCTTGCTCGCCTATGACTCTTACAGACTTACTAAGTCTGAGGAGGCAAAAAGTAGGTATAAGAGGTTGAGAAAAGAGTATAAACAAGACCTTCAATGTGCTAAGCTTGAACATAATGCTCAAATTATTGAAAAAGCTCCTAACAAATGTAGTGCTGCATGGAGGGTTATAAAAACTGTTAGTGCTCCAACCAAAAGCAGAAAAATTGACATAAATCCTGATGTTTTCAATGATTTCTTTGTAGATTCTGTCCAAACAGTGAGAGATCAGATAGGGAACCCTCCACAGTCTGCCCTGCAGATAATGTCCCATAACATTCATGCTCCCAAGTCAGTCTTTGAATTAAGTCAGGTCACCTGTGACCAAGTCATTGATGTTGTAGTCAGACTCAAGAACTCTGAGAGTAAAGATGTTTATTTTATGTCGAACTCATTTGTAAAGAAAATAATTGATTTTATTGTCTTGCCTCTGACCTTCTGTTTAAATCTTTGTATAGAGCAAGGAATTTTTCCAAAGGTATTTAAGATTTCCAAGACTGTGCCTGTACACAAAAAAGGTAACTATGATCACCCTGAGAACTTCAGGCCAGTTTCAATATTACCTATATTCTCAAAAGTTTTTGAGGCTCTCATTCAGAAGCAACTGTACAAGTATTTTGAAGAAAATCACCTGTTTGCGTACACCCAGTTTGGCTTTCGGTCTGGCCTATCAACGGTTGATGCTGTGGATGAACTCGTGTATGATGTACTCAGTGGTTACGAGGGGTGCGGTTTTACTGGGGTCACCCTGTGTGACCTTAGTAAGGCCTTTGACACTGTTGACCATTGTTTGCTCATCGCGAAGTTGAAATTCTATGGCGTTGATGGTGTTACGCTTAGGCTGATGGAGTCCTACCTTGATGGGCGCGAACAGGTTGTCTCTGTGAATGGCGTGAATTCTCAGGTGAGACGTATTGCCCATGGTGTTCCGCAGGGGTCTGTTTTAGGCCCCTTGCTGTTCCTTATTATGGTAAATGACATTCAGGGTAGTGTCAATGCTAGGGTTATTAGCTATGCTGATGACACTACGTTAGTACACTTTGGGGAAGATCTTCCAAATTTAGAGAATTCCATGGTGCGATCACTTGCTGAAGCTGCTACCTGGTTCCGAGCTAACTTTTTTATGTTAAATGAGAGTAAAACCCACAAACTCATTTTTACTCTAAGACAGGTAACAAATGAATGTGAATCAGTTAAACTCCTAGGCTAATATCTTGATCAAAAATTGACTTGGAAAGTGCATGTAGATCATCTATGTGGGAAGCTATCGAGGGTACTATATCTGATAAGATCTTTGAAGTCCTGTGTACCTAAAGACTATTTAAAGGTTGCCTATATGTCATTTTTTCAGAGTACCATTTTGTATGGTCTGAGGCTCTGGGGTTCATCACATGAAACATCTAGGGTACTACTGCTTCAAAAGAAAGCAGTTAGAACCCTTGTGGATGCCCCTTTTGATGCACACTGCAAGCCTATTTTTATTTCAGAAAGGATAATGACAGTTTTTGGCTTGTTTGTTTTTGCATGTATTGTACAAATGAAGAAAGTGCATGAAAACTTTGAGTTAAGAAGCAGTTATCACGGGTACAATACGAGATCTAATAACATGCTTGATGTCCCATATGTAAGGTTAAGTAAAGTTCAAAACAGTTCTTGTATGCTTAGTATTAAGTTTTTTAATAGGATTCCTGTCAAGGCTCGGAACCAGCCCTTTTCAAAATTTGAAAAAAACTTGAGGGGATTATTATTGGCCTACCCAATATACTCCATTCAGGAGTTTTTTGAGATACCAGCAGCTGAAGTAATTACCTTTTTTGGTAGGTAATGTTTGATTTTTTGTTTTGGTTTGACTTGCCTGTGTGAGCTTGTTTTTATTTGCTTGAACTTGCATGTAGCATGTAATTTCTTTTGAATTTTGCATGGTTTGCAAACTGTAGATAAATTAGAATTAAGGATTATGACGATGTCCAGTGCATGTTTGTAATGCTTGACGACAATAAATATTGCTTATTGCTTGCTTATTGCTTATTGCTTGCTAATGAGGAGAATGAGAATAGTTAAAAGGAAGATGACCCTAATGACATGTCAGCATCAAACCAGCCCATCACACCAGTGAGTGACTTGCATACGTAAGAGCGACGCGAAGAAGTTGAAAAAGGCTAAGAAAGTTGAGACTCTCAGCTGAAACTGAAGAGACGTCAAAGTTGACAACTGGTGCGCTGCAGAGTTTATTATTACTTGAACAAATTAAGCTAACAAGACTTCAGGCTGAACGTGAACAACTGATTATAAAAAAGTTGAACCTAAGAGCTGCACAACACAGACGAACGGAGTCCGTTGAACAACGCGTTGTGGTGTGTTCAGAAAATTTTCTGCAGACGATACTTCTTTCAACCCCCATGTCGTTGGCAACACCACTTTAAAAACCTGGATCACTATCGTATATCAGAAAAATTTCCATCTTTTTCCGTGCAGTTAATCCTCCACCCCTTGCATCAGTGTTTTCATCAAGAAAGTGCGAAGTGAGAAAATCTACGTTTTCGCTCTCAAACCTTAATAGTCCCTTAGATAGATCAGGACTTATATCACGCCGGTCTCTATAGTGTTACACCACGCAGGTTCATAAATGCAGCCATTTTCGTGTACAAGTACGACTGCAAGTCTATGGTCGGGTTGACTTTCGAATGGACGAGTATTTACTTGCTACCGAAGTATTTACTTGAGTTTATTCACAACAAAATTGGCATTTTGCGGAGGATTCACTAGCCTCTCAAGTATTTACTAACGAGTAAGTGTAAATACTTGTTTTATTCATATCAATTTTGGCGTTTACTTGTCATTAAAGCATTTACTTGTCCTACTCGCTTTTATTCACACCGCCATTTGGGCTACTGGCCCAAAAGTGAAGATGATTCTTAAATTTGGAGAAGTTCCGGAAATTTTGTGCAAGTTCAGTGAATGTAAAATCGAACTCATTAATACAATATATCATTATTGTAGCTAAGCCTACTTATAAATTATATGAAATATAGCTATAATAAAATTTGCGAATTGGCCTTGACGATTAACGATTTGAAATACGACAAAAGTGAAAGGTCCAAGGGTAAATTTATGTCCCAATCTGCATGGCCTCTCTGCATGTTGAACACGGCTGGAAAGCTGTTCGAGAAGCTGATCCGTTCCCGCCTGACTTCTACCTCGGAAGCTGCCAGGGTCTTATGCCCCCGTCAGTACGGCTTCAGAAAGGTACGGTATCACCGAAGTCCAGAGAGCTTTGGAGAGAGCCGAGAGCCACAACCATTTCTCTCGCCGAGTAGTGCTTCTTGTTACGCTTGATGTCAAGAATGCCTTTAACTCGGCGAGTTGGCGCATATGATGGATGCGCTTCGTAACACCTTTCGCGGTCCTGCATATCTGTTGCGGCTCATCGAGGATTATCTCCGCTCTCGAAGCCTGATTTACGACACAAGAGACGGAACGCGGACGATGGTAGTCATTTCTGCTGCCGCGCAATGTTCAATAATCGGCCGGGATCTCTGGAACGTTGCCTATGACAGCCTCCTGAGGTCCAAGATGCCTGAGGAAACCACTTTGGTTGGGTACGCCGATGACGTCACAGCTCTCATTGCTGCACGCAACGTTGAGCTGGCCCAACTAAAGTTGAACCGAGCTATGCGTGTGGTCAACACCTGGATGTCCGATCACGGTCTCTCGATTGCTCTCAGTAAGACGGAGATTAAGAAGAGGATCGACACCGTCGTGCCATTCCGAGTGGGAAGGGAGGTGGTCCAATCAACTCGTCCTGCTAAGTACCTCGGGGTTATGGTGGGCACCAAGTTAAGCTGGAGGGATCAGGTATTCCGTACGGCGGACAAGGCCGCTAAGGTAGTCACTTACCTTAGAAGGCTGATGGCCAAAGTCGGGGGTCCCCGATCCAGCAGAAGACGTCTGCTGATGTCCGTGGTCCAGTCCGTGCTTCTTTATGGAGCAGAGGTGTGGGCAGACGCTCTCGAAAAAGAGCTATATAGATTGCGACTCTCCCGGGTTCAGAGTCAAGCGGCGCTCCGGGAGTGTTCCGCCTACCGGACAGTGTCCAAGCCTGCCGTCCTGGTGGTCGCCAGAGTCATCCCTGTCAAACTCTAGGCAGGAGAGAGGAAGGCTATTTATCAGAGACATGGCGAGATCGGCAAGGACACGGCAGGAATAGAAGAGCGTTCCCGAACCTACCATCAGTGGCAACACAGCTGGGAGCACGACACCCGAGGACGATAGACTGCGCGACTTTTCAAGCAGGTCCAACCATGGGTGAAACGGCGGCATGGGGAGGTGGACGACTACCTGACCCAATTCTTGACAGGCTATTTTTGCTATTAAGGATTCTTACTATTTTCGGTCGTACCTGAACCGGATGGGCAAGACCGGTTCACTGAACTGCATTTATTGCCCGGGCGTTCCTGACGAGGCGGAACACACCTTCTTCCGCTGCCCCCGTTGGGAAGGGCCCCGCGCCTGCAGGCTACACAAATTTTTTGTGCATTTTCGGTGGACTCGGTCTGCCAAAAGATCTTGGAGGATGAGGGCAACTGGGATGTTTTATCACAGTTCGTTCGGGGGCATCCTCCTGGAAAAGAAAACCGACCGCGAAGTGGCCCAGATCTCTTGATTGAGCGGCTTTATAAGGAGTGAGCTCCACGGGCGTAAGCCAAATTTAGGCCTAGCCTGACGTAATGTGATAAACAATTCCAGGTTAGAATCCTAAAGAGTAGAGGAGGTTTTTTTGGTGGGTAAAGCCGTTTTTAGGGGAGCCCCACACTACAGGCTGGCCACCTGTGTGCGTAATTTATTTTTCCCGCCTCTCCCTAAAAAAGGGTAAATTTATGTCACTAATTCACAAACAATTTAATTTAACAATATCAGGAGGTATCATTCAAAATGTGTTGTTTCACAAAACATTCGAAATTGAGTATTTTTTACACAATCAAGTGCTGCTTCAATTCTTCCTGGTTAGGTGGTTATTAACATACACAAAAATTTTAGTTCCATGTTAAAAGCTTTTTGAAAATGGGAGTTGAGTGCAAAATGAGTTTTGTCCGCAAGGAAGCATCCGCTCAAACAACGCATTGGATTTTGTCCATCCAACCAATAACAGCGCATAACAAGTCACGTGACATGAGTAAACACCTGGAACTTATCAGTGCTTCTTTGTTAGTTGCAGGTTATATTATGTTTGTGCTTTGTTATGCTTCAGTTGTTTAAATTGTTTAAATCTTTTATTTGGTTTTAACAACTGTTTAATATAATGGATGGTGATGGCGATGGAACAGTTATTTTTAGAGAATACTGGGACAAGGAAAAGAAAATCAACTGGTGGAAAGGAAAAAGTTGAAAGAAAAAAGTATGCTGCTCAACAAAGAGTATTAGTTTTCATTCCATGCAAACATAACACAAATCGTTTTTCTTATGGGGAAATAAGACCTAACGACATCAAAGCCTTTAAGGAACGTTATTAAAAATTCCTTGTTAAAACTCTGACAAGACAGACTTATCTCTCAATTAGTACATATTGTGCCTGTAAAAAGACGCAGGCCTAGGCGTAGTGACAAGAAAAAAAGGGATAACCCGGAGGTGCGGGACTGAATGGGTGTCCGTGAAGGAGCTGTCTGGAATTAGGCCACTCCTGAAAATACTGTTACAAATAAAGAATAAATTTTTTAATAAAGCTCCAGGCGCATTTTTATAAAATTTAAAAAAGTACCGATCCAGCCCTGGGGCTTTTTTGCGTGAAATTGGTGTGTATGAGGCTGTAGCCACTTACAATAGGGGAATATGGCAAGAGTGGAAATACTAGAACAATTAGGCATAACACCTGGCCAACAATGTGTTGCTAAGATGAAAAGGTTTGATGAAATTCGAGTGCTAAAAGCAGAGAAAGCAGCTCAAGAAAACGACAAAAAATGCCGAAAACAGCTGTCCATCGCCAAGAAGCGACTAGAAGACCATTATGATGAGCTGGAAAGTCCAGACAACCCAGCCTATGAAGCTGGAATGTACTGAGGTAAAATTGTTTTAAAATATTTTTGTAGCCTAGGGCTATTGAGAATTAAAATGCGTTTCCCCGAAAAAACTCCTTTTTTACTTAGGTACACTTTTCTCAGGAACCATAAAAGATACCCAATGAATTTTTTTTTATTTGTAGGTAGTTTTATGCATAATTAAATGATTGAGATAATATTTCTCATAATCTAAGTATAAAATTTTAATAACCTGCTTTACTTGAAAAAATGTCTAAAAACCAATGTTAAAAAAAAAAATACAAAAAAAGTCCACAAAAAAATCCAACCCACTTAAAAGATAGGCAAGGGCCCCTACTTTACGAAGAAAAAAATTCATTATGCTAAGTCTTTTACTTTTTGAGAAAAGTGTACCAGAATTTGTTAGAAATTGCATTGCCGAGATAGGAGCGTCCGACCCCTCCTTAAGTAAGCACTCGTGCCCCAACAGGCTCCGTGGCTCGTTCCGTCGTTGCCTGCGGACAGTCGAAAACGTGGCGTGTCTTTGGACACAAAGCGGAAAGATTTTAGCGGAACCTCTCGCTAATTCAAGCACAACTCACGTAGTTGTCATAACCAAATGGAAAAAGAGGAAGGTCTAAATAGAATTTCGAAATTGATGGGACCTTGAAAGGTTCAAGAAAGAGTGAACAATGAACTATAATATAAAAAAGGGAAAGAAGAATTACGTAACACATGTAAATAGATTGAAACCATTTTACACTAAGAGCTGATAAATGTTACAGATTAATGATGGCCACTACTGGACTTGTAAATATTGTTATAACACTGGTTCTGATTTCTGAGCTGGGGAAATGAAAGGATTTAGTTACAGTTGGGTCCATACCGGATTATCCTTTTATTTATTATGATATTAGATAATCCGGATTATCGGATTATGTATTTTGTGGCTCAATGTTGATTTTCGCTAAGCAGCGAATGTTGGCGCCTGCTGCACAATATTCCAATGCAACCATTAGGTACAAGAATATAGCTAATTGATGCCGCCCCTGTCGAGGCAGGTAGTGTACCCATTTGGCACTCCCTCTGTTTAAGGCCTTCGCATCAAACCCTCGTCAAACGGTCATTAAACACCTGTCACCCCAAGCTGTACCCATTTGACGCTTGTACCCATTTACCACTGTACCCATTTAGCTATGGAAAAAGATTTAGATTCCTAAAAAAAACAAAAAAAAAACTTGGGTTGACCTTTGCTGAACTTCGATTCGATTTGCTACAACATTCATGGTCTACGTTCCACGGTATGATCAACTAAGAGAACTAGTAGTACACGAAGACGTGAGTAGGAGGAAAAAAGGACTACTAGACTCATTGGGTTGAGGAATTAAACGAATTGCCGGTGACAACGATGAAAACAATTTTAATGGAATAATCAACTCCCTTGTATTAGACAGTAAACATATACCTTCACTTATTTAAAAAAAACTGTAATAGATATTACAGTTCAGTTTGCAGGAAATATCTATCAACGTTGGCGGAGGAAAATTTAGCATTAAAATTTCATCCCCTCATTAACCCCCTTCTAACCCCAAAATATACTCTACTTTTGCAATAACGTTTCTTAGTGAGCAACTATGAGCAAAGAGAATTGCCCATCAACATTCAACCTCGGAGCTCTGTTCCGCACACTCAAGAACTCGTGGAAATAAGTACATAAATGGCGACAGAAGGCAGAGAACATAAGAAAGCAGTTAAAGAAGAAAGATTTTTCTCCAATTTTAAAGACTGCTATGGAAAGGGTAATTATTCCAGATATTTTATGCAATGGCTTCAAGAAATGTGGGTTATTTACCTGAAACAGCAAAGCCATTAACTCTAAAGCAATCCCTACACCCGAAGTATCTAAGCCTACACATCTGATATGCCATCGAGAAAAAGATGGAAAGTTTAATGGAGAATTTAATGAAAAAAGACCTTGTGCGGGAACGAAAATATGAGATTGTTGCTCTTAATATTCTAGAAGAGGAAATTGGCCATCATAAATTGGGTTTATCAAAAACCACAATCTGTTTAAACATTTTTTAAAAGCTAAGCTTAAGGTGTATAGATGGAGACATCAAAGTGTTTTATGGGATTCTTCCCATTATTAATGAACATGATTTATCAGGGTTATCTTTGGACTCCTTGGATGAAATCCAAGACATAGCTTCACAACCTCTTGAGTCAATGCGACATTGCTCACTGACCAACTAAAAAATAATTCTATTCAATTCAAACTTCTTTATTCATTATTATATACAATATGTATACACTGAATAGTGTCATGTTATACAACAATTCAAACTATCCTAAGTCACAATCTCATCTACTCTACAGATCAGGAGATTTAAAATAACACAGAGTCGTTAATGTAATTATGATATATTTGGGGTGGACAACATCGTCAAAAGAATACGGAGCTATTTTAATGAGATATTGTTTTAATCTTTTTTAACATTTGTTTTTGTTACCTTCTTTTTTAATTTCTCTAGGGATCGTATTTAAAAATCTTTTCCCAATGTAGGAAGGCTTCTTTTCAAATAATTGTGTCCTATGTTTATTTGTTGTTATGTAGTCTTTGTGTCGGTTATTGTATTTATGAAGACTAGTATACTTGTTGCTCGAAATCGAGCAATTTATTTTCATACAATGCAAATGTTACATTTAGCTCTAAATCAATGACATCCGACCAATCCAATATTGTGAATCTCTTTAATCACCAAAACTACACGTATTTACAGCTGATTATTAACAGATGTTTAAAATGCTTTATTTAATCCCAATGTTATTTAAATGGGAAATTTTGAGATTTCAATTGTGGATAGCGCCTTTATTTTCAGTCCGATTCTTATCAGTTTTTGGCGGAAACAACTACAGGCCAAGCCCTATCAAACGACACCAAAAACTTTAAAATCGGTTGAAAATTGTGGGAGGAGTTCTCAGGACAAAAAAAACTCTTAGCGTATTAAATAAGTATAGATTTGAAATATAATCTAAAGGTCGAGAATCAGCTTCCTTATTTGGGATTAAAATGGAGTCAAAAATATACTGTCCGTAAACTCTTAATATATTGAGATCAACAAAAAGTTTTTTCACCGATCCATCATGTTTAAATTTTAACATAATTGTAATTGCATATTTTTGTTTTTTAAATATACTGTCAAGATTAATTTTTGAAGTTGCTCCAAATAGACAAATTCCAAAAGCATTATGGGAATGGATATATGCAAAATAGATTTTACGCAATGTTTCAATATTACAATAAAAGGACATTTTCCTCAAAACAAATAATCCAGAGCTAATTTTAATTAAAATGTTGTCCAAATAGCCATTCCAATCTAAATGCTGATCAATAGTTAAGCCGAGAAACCGAGCACTGGATTTTATTATAATTTTTTGAGAATTAAAATCTATCACTGGTTCTCTCCTATTTCTGTTTTGTTTGGTTTTAAAATCAATACAATTAGTTTTTCCTACGTTCAATAATAAATTATAATCCTTGAGAAATTTATTGATATTTTCTAATTCTAGTTTACTATTTACATCATTTTCTTTAAATGTTTCTGATGATAATTTCAAGTTCGAATCATCGGCATATAAACTTAATCTTGAATTTGGTTTGGATAACAAGGCATTTTCATGTTTTTCATGTAACATATAAACAACAAAGGACCTAATATTGAACCTTGTGGGACGCCAAATATAACGGGCGAGTTTCTGAAGATATACTAATAAGTTTATTTTAGTTTGATAAAAACATGATTTCAACATACTGTCTACGGTTGTAAAGATATGACTGAAACCAATTGAGAGAATTTTTTGATACTCCCACAGATTGTAATTTTTCTAATAAAATTGAGTGCTTTACGCTGTCAAAAGCCTTAGACAAGTCCAAAAAAATACCAGTTGTAAATTGTCCTTGGTCAACAGATTCAATTACAGTTTCCACAAATAATCTGCACTTACTGATCTACCGGATCTAAAACCATTTGAATATCATCCAATAGATTGCATTTTCAAAAAAAAAAAATTACTTAACTGAATTAAAGCTACTTTAAAAAAATTTTGAGATAAAGATGGGAACAGAGATATTGACCGATAGTTGTTAACATCTGAAGCATCACCTTTTTTGGTACCGGAATGATTTTGGATTTTTAAAATTTTGTTGGATATGAACAAGTGATAAATGAAGAATTGATCAGGCGACTGAGAATTTTGCTGGTATCCCGTTTCACTTCCTTTAAAACAGTTACTGGAACCTCATCATACCCGCTCGACTTGGCACTGTTCAATGAGGTAATGACTTTTTCTACCTCATCAATGTTTACAGGATTAAAACAAAACATAGGTTTGAGTAGTCTATCTTCTATACTTTTAAATTTTGTGTTATTTTGAATATTCAAAGAGTTAACATAGGGATTACACAGTCCATATCAGTCCTTAACTATAGGGTCATTCCATATCAAATCAACCAATGGTCTGGAACTCGATATCTCAGAATTCAATGAAAATTTTTTTACGAGTAATACCAATTGAGAATATGAAAAATACCAAGTTTTAGAATTTTTTGACTTTTGGTTTACTAGTTATTAATTTTTGAGAATTGAAAAATTGCTTGATTTTTGACATGTCCGGAAACCTTTAAATACATGTAACTCCAAGACCATTAAACTTAGAGAGTTCAGTTTTCAACATTCTCTTTAGAATTCTAAGAGCTTTAATTTGGTATGTTACTTGACTATATTAGCTTAGTAATTAAATTTTTCAAAAATTCAAAAATATGTTTTTAAAATATCTTGAAAACGGAATTTTTAATTTTTTTGAGATTTTTATGTTTTATTCTAACATTGTATAAGGTCATAATAACCAATTTTCAAAATGGGATTTCAATGGGACCATATAGAAAAAAATGTTTATTAAAGAAAGGTCAGGATAAATAGTAATAATATGACCACTAATGTAGACTACATCACATTAAAATATTGACCTAGTAAAAAGTTACACTAAGTTTAAATATTTTGCATTAGTTAGGACTATTCTTTTTTTCTAATTATATTATCCTCAGTATTTAATATTCATAATTTTCTAATATTACAAATACATTTTTATAAGTATGTTTCACATTATTTTAAGTGACGAGGTAAATGAATTCAGACCACAATATTAGACATTGTTGAGACTACTTGTTAGACAATGAAGTAATTGTCCAGTGTGACTTTGTTGAGAACTACTCTTTTGTGCTTCAAGATGAAGCGTAGGGATTTCACTGGACAAACTCTATGGCAGTTCATCCATGTGTAGTACCGGTATATTTCAATAAAATAGGCAACGAAGGAAAGGAACGTCTTGAACACAAAAGTGTTGTTTTTTATCTCGGACTGCTTAATTCACAATACAGTTCTGTTCTAGTACATTTATTTCGGATGAAATAAATTGCAATTTTTAAAAGTGAACTTAAGCCAAATTTGGAAAAAGTGTACTATTTCAGTGATGGTTCTGCCGCCCAATATAAGAATCGTAAAAACTTTTCAAATCTCTGCTGTCATGAAGAGGACTTTGATGGGGTTAAAGCAGAGTGGAATTTCTATGCAACGTCACATGGGAAGGGGCATGTGATGGGGTCGGTGGTACCATCAAAAGACTTGCAGCCAAAGCTGGTCTTCAAAAAACCCCATTAACGACCAGATCTTGACACCACACCAACTATTTGAGTGGGGAACCAAGAATATTCCATCTGTGAATTTTTTCTATGTCCCAAATCTATGTCGAGGAGGAGAAAGTGCTGGAGAAAAGATTTCAAGAAGCTGTTACAGTGACTGAAACTCAAAAATATCATAGTTTCATACCAGAAACTTGGGTCAAAATTAAAACGAAAGTAATTTCTGACTGTGAAACTTATGATGTTCATAAGATTCAGGTTGGGCTTGGTGCAGAATATATGTCCCTTTTCTTCAAATATCAGGATATGTAGCTTGTGCCTATGATAGTAAATGGTGGATGGCCTATGTCTTGTCAAAAGATGAAGTCAAGGAAGAAATAAATGTCTCGTTTCTCCACCCCTGTGCTCCTGAGCTCCATCTTTTATATATCCAAGAAAAGAAGATTTATTAACAGTTCCAAGAATCTTCATTGTTTGCAATCTTAACCCAACAACAATGACTGGAAGAACCTACAACCTTAATGAAGAAGAAATGAGAAAAGCTTCTAAAATTTTAGCAAAAAAGTTAAATCGTTTGTATTTAATTTTTAAGTTGTTTAAATGGGTTAAATACATATTTGTGTGTGTTGGTGTTGAAGACATTTTAAAACATCTTACTTTTAACAAAAAAACTTTAAATTTTGGTAATAAATTTTATTGTCTTGTGATTAGAAAAAGTAAGTGTAAACTAAACTGCTTTCAATGGAATATGGAATACTCTGAGGCCATCATCTATGAACTTCATTGCTTTAAAAAATTATTTAAGTACGATCCCATCTTGAAATTTTGTGAGTATGTTAACTAATAATTAACCAATATAATATGAAATTTTAAATAAAAACAAAAATTCCGTCTTTGAAATTTTAAAAAATTTGTTCAAAATTTTTTTGGAAAAAAATGTATTTTCTTAACATGATCATGTATGGTATCAAATTAAAGCTACTGTTAAACACAATAAAATGCTGCAAGTTCCAAAATTCTATGTTAATTAGTTTTGAAAATACGGTCGTTTAAAGAAACGTAAACGTTGGAAAATTTGGTGTATTTTATGATTTTAAAAAATCAATATCTCCAAAACTATCAGCCCTAAAATTGTGAAATTTTGAATTTTTATTTGTTTTGATGATAGAATCATATAAACAAAAAATCATGAAATTCTGAGAACTTAAAGTTCAAATTTATTTTTTTTATTGGTTGATTTGATATGGAATGACCCTATACTAGAAAAATAGTAATTAAAATAATTAGACACAATTTTTGTATCCAATACTTTCTTGCCATTAATATCTAATTGAATACTATTGACCCTGTTTTTTTATCCCCTACCTCTGAGTTAATCAGACCCCATACAGTTTTCTGTACATTGGTTGAATTACTATTTTTTTCTCAAAATATTCCTTTTTTGCTTTTGCTAACATATGCTTGAGATTACATTTCAATTGTTTACATAATTTTGGTAATTTACAGTTTGTAGTTCTTCTAATTTCTCTTGTTAATTGAATGATTTGCTTTTTTTACTTGCAACGTCTGCGGTAACCCAATTTTTGTTATTGGTTTTTTTTTAAGTGATCAAAGTTTTAGGAAAAGTTAGATCAAAAAGGTAATTAATTAGAAAAATACTCAATGTTTTCAGGAGAAGATTTACGTATTTCCTTTTTAACTGGTTGTTTATTTTTGTTGTTGATGATTTGGAATATTAATTGACAATATTTGACCATCATGGTCAGATAGACATGTTATGATTCCTTATACCACCATGTGAAACTTATCTATTTTTTAACAAAAAAAGGTCAATAGCAGTTTTTGTGTTGTCTGCTACCCTGGTGGATAAATCTACCAAATAACACATAGCATTACTTATAAGAATTTCTGTCAATAATCTAAATTTTCTATTATTTTCTAAAACATTAATATTTATGTAACCACCTACTATTGTTGAGTCAAATGTTTTGCTTAAAAATCCATCAAAATGTCTAGTCTATTTAAAAAAGTAACAGTATCAGAAGCAGGGGATCTATACAATCCTACGACTACAAATTTATAATTACTTATACTGTAACTAGTGGCACAAAAACTCAAATACTTTATCTTCTAAGAATTGGTCATAAAATAATTTGAAGAAAACCACCTGATTCCACTCAATAACAGTTTTGAGAGAAAATTAGAACCCCGCCTTTATTTGTATTTTGCCTGGAGTAAAAAGCATTAATTTGATAGTTTTTTATGTTTATTCGTAACATCTCATCTTTTTTATATCGTCCTCAGTTAAAATTATTATGTGTGGACGAATTTCATTAATTGTGCTTTCTAAGATTTCAATCCTAGAGCTCAAATTCTGAATGTTTTGATGGAAAACTTTAATCTTATCTATTTTATTTTTGGTTGTTGTAACTCCTATTTTAATACAAAAAAGTGGAGGCAGAAGGATAACTGGCATGATTCAAATTTCCACATACACTTGTAACATTTAAGTGTGCATTGCTTATATTAGACACTGATCTTGAGGTAAACACACTATTGCCATATTCACATCACACACCAATTACACTATTGATGATTCAATCAGCTTGGAGTTGGGGGGAGCCGCTGATACAGATGATGCCGGCTGGGCTGTAGATGCCGGTGGATGTGGTTGGCTACTCGTCTGCTGTGTCAGGTCTATTGTGACGGGCTGATTGTTGGATACGGGCGGTTGAATCTGATGTTGATGGGACTCTGAAGTGTCAGTGCTGGCATTTGACATCATCGCTGGAGGCGAACTCTTGTGATTTAAGGCAGTCCTTTTTTTGCAGAGTCAGATCTTTTATTTTTCTTGCAACTCTTTATTCGTGAGGCCATATTTAGCCTTTTTAATGGTTAAAAGCTATGTTGTAACGAATGTCTCAGGTGATATTCCATCCCGCGGCAACCCAAGGGGGAACACGTCGAGCTGTTAAATGTTTTTCTTTAAAAATTTTGAATGACTTTTAAAAGCATTGTTAAAACTTTTTTCTGTTGGTTTGTTATAATGTTTTTTTTTTTTTTTTTTTTTTTAATAAGCTCATAATCAGAACTTTCATTTGTGTATTTCTTTTGTGTCAAGTTTGTCGATATTTTTTTGGTTGGTTTTGGCTTCTCGAAACGCTCACCAAATGTAGTAGCTACTCTGGCACTTATGTGTTTGGTGTCCCCAAGATCATTAGAGATGCAGTGGGCAAAGACAGCAGACTCATCAAAATGAAACATTTAAATTACTTTTTTCATATTTCTATTAAAAATGTTTATTTGGTTCTTGTTAAAATTTTCAGAGAGAACAATGATTAACTATTAATGTAGTCGATGTGACTATGCCTGCTGATGACAACTGCCAACTGCTAAATAATGTAGTTGATGCGACTTTGCCCGCTATGACAACTGCCAACAAATGCAAAATAAAGTATTCGTTGCGACTATGCCTGCTGGGGAAAACTGCTAACTACAAAATAATGTAGTCGATGCGACTATGCCTGCTGATGACAACTGCAAAATAATGTAGTCGATGCGCCTATGCCTGTTGACGACAACTGCCAACTGCAAAATAATGTAGTCGATGTGACTTTGCCCTCTGATAACTGCCAACAGCAAAATAATGTAACATCTCAAAAGAATGATGAAAAATATGATGAAATTGAAGATGGAAATCTTGCAGATGGTTCAGATGGTATAGAACTACCCTCCCCATTCAAAGAAAAAAGAGAGGGTAAAAGAAAAAAAATCCATTTGTAATAAGCTCTAAGGCGTGGCAGGATTGCTATTAGAAAATCCAGAACAGAAAGAAGAACAATAAAAGTTAAAATAAAAAGGAAAGAGACAAGAATTGGCGGAGAAAAAGGCAAATATGTTAGTAGCTGAAAAGAAGAAAAAGAAAAATAGTAGCCCTTCTAAAGTAAGTCCATTAAGGAGCACAGAAAACAGACAAAACAAACTTGGGGATAATTAGCTGAATAATGATGGTGATGTTAACATTATAGAAAATGCTTATGTAATTGTAAAATATGAATAATAATTGTTTCCCGGTTTATGTGATAAGATATGATAAACCTCTAAACCATCCAGTGAATAATGTTGTTCAAGCAATTAACAATTCTGAGCTAGTCGCTCGTCTTGAAAATGTCTATCTAATTAGTCTAAATAGGTTCAAAAGATCCCACTATACGAAACATGGATTACATTTTAACAATAAAGGGAAAACTAAACTGGCATGAAAAATCATGAATGCTTTAGCCTGGTGGCGTTCAAATCGGGAAATATCGATAGAGCGAGGCACAGGTAAAATTACACCTTATTTCAAGAGATCTTATATCCCCCACAAACTAAACCTCAATCCACAGAAGGGTCACAATTCAAGAGGAACTGAAGAACTTCATATTGAGGTCATTAACATGAATATGGCGAATGCTATAAAGAAATTTGAAAAGGACAAATCTAGAGCATTTGTACATTGTATATCCTCGGAGAACCCAGGCAAATGAGTGATGGTGTTGCCGTCTCATTTAAGCATCATTATGGCAAACCCTTATTTTCCCAGTGCATTGGTACCCATCTTGCTTGCCAAAAATAACATACCACCTGTTTAGTATTCACTGAGAGCCAGCATCCACCTTCTTCGTTACCACCAGAACATCATTCAACCCCATGGCCATCAAGAGAGAGCAGTGAAAGTGGTGTTCATATGGTCAGTCAAAGTGTGGTGTCTGAAAAGTGTGAGGGAGAATCTGAATCTTTTTTAGAAATGTCACAAAAAAATATAGAAATTGCCAGTATTTAAGTTTAGATAATAATAATCTAGTTATGACAGAAACGAAGTATTGTAAAAGTCATGCTAAAATAAGACAAACATCCACCACAACCTTTTCTAAAATATCGCAAACCAAGGAATCAGTAAAAAATATCACTCTCTTTCATCAAAATATTGAAAACATTTCCTCTAGAATAGAATCGTTGCTTATCACAATTCAAGAGTTAAATCCCGATATAATTGTTTTAACAGAGCATAATTTGAAAAACTATGAAATTGAAAGACTAAATGTAGAAAATTTCAAAATATATACTTAAATCAGTAGGGATAACATTAGAAAAGGGGGTGTCGTATTTTTTTCGACATTTTTTTTTTAATTTAAGAACATCACAATCCCAAATATAAACAACCTTGTAGAAGAAAAACTATTTGAATTTTGTGCTTGTGATTTTTCTTTTGGAAATTTCAGGTTTATTCTGGTTGGTCTATACAGATCACCCACCTCAAATACCGCTGAGTTTTTAGATAGGCTTGATATTTTAATGCATTTTTACTCAAGAAAAATCTAAATTTGCTATGGGGAATATTAATATACTAAAAGATGACCAAAATTATAAAGCCTTACAAAATGTTTTAATAAGTAATGGTTTGTCTTATTTAGTTGACTTCCCCAACTAGAGTATGTGGAGATTCAAAATCGGCAATTGAAAATTTTTTGACAAATATGTCTAAGGATTTTATTAAAGTTGAAAAGACTTTAAAGTTCAGGGGGTAATAAATCTTTTATCAGATGGCAAAATTGTGCAACTTGTTGTAAGCCAAAAACTTAAAAAAAGAAGACTCAAGTAAAAAGAGATTTTTCCAAAGAGAGCATTCAGCTTTTTTATATTTATTAAAAAAAGAAAATTGGAATCAGGTATATTTATGTGATGTAAATGAAAAATATGATGTTTTTTACAGCATTTTCAAATACTACTTTGATTTGGTTTTCACCTGTAGAAAAGTCAGAATAATAAAAAAATGTAAATGGATGACTGCTAATTACCTAGTTCAAAACAAAGAGCTAGGTAATATAGTAAGAAATAGAAATAAGATTTTAAGAATCAATATGTCAAAAGCATATACCCCCGTCGCAGCAGACCTGCGTACTCAGCGAATTTGCAAAAGAATTTGAGATTTAGTGTTTTCCCCATAGACACTATAGGAATGAGTATGTAGATTTATTGCAATGAGATGATGTTAAAAAATGTTAGTTGTTAGGAAAAGTAATGGTTGGGTAAGGTAAAAATAAAATTGTATCAATATTCGCCACTTTTTAATATTCCCTATAAACCCCATGGGGGTGAGTGTGTAGGTTTGCTGCCATATAGGTGTTGTAAGCATATATTAGTTAAAAAACCCTACCTACAGGGTTTAGTTGATTTCCTATACTATTAACATGGGAAACCTATTTTTTTCTTTTCTCCAAAATCTATTAAGCCAAGTCAAAAATTCAAAATACTAAATTGGGTTTTTTTTAAGCTCTTTTAAACTGTTTTAGTTAAAATTGTTGAATTTTGAAAATTGAGGTCCAAATCACCAAAAACCCATTTTTGACCCCTTTGAAACCTTCTAAAACCCCGTTCCCGATCATGCTGGTTTGTGAACTCCTGAAAATAGACTTGGTCTTACACATTCATACCAAATTTCATAAAAATCGGAGGTCCCTATCAAAAGTTATCAGTACCACGGACACAAATAGGTTTAACCGATTCTTCTATGGGGAGGTTGATAAACTGGTGGGAGCGGACTCATGTGATGCTGAGGGGGACCTAAATACGGGCGTTCCGCAAGGATCGAATATGGGGCCGGTGCTCTTCCTTTTATATGTAAATGGTCTGCCAGAGTCAGTACATGAAGGAGAATTATTAATGTTTGCGGATGATGTCTGCCATTTGATCGCTAATGAGAACACTACTGATGCAATAAGAAACACCCAAACTGGTATAAAAGACGTGAGTACATGGTATCATAACAATAAATTAGTTTTGAATCATATAAGACGGGACTTTTGCACTTTTACAACACCAAAGCTCCGTGATATAGCCCTTTATTGAGAGTAAAAGATCAAAATCTCAGACCAAGTGAAAATGTAAAATATCTAGGTATATCTATTGGTAATAATTTAAGATGGTTTGAACACAATGATCATGTCGTAAATAGACTGTCAGTAGTATGTTGTCTAATGAGAAGAATTCAAAACATTGTTGATCAAGATGTAATGATGAAGGTTTACTATGGATGTTTTCATAGTGTCCTAAGTTATGGAATCACTTTTTGGGAAACTGCACTGAAGCTAATAGAATATTTTTGCTACAAAAAAGAATAATTGGGGTTATTTGTAAAGCTCATTACATCGAAAATTGTAAACTACTGTTAAAACAGTTGCAAGTACTCACTGTTCCATCAGTCTACAGTCTTGAATCGGCAATATTGGTCTTAAAGTTTCTGGAGGTCTACAAGAAGAACCATGAAGTTCATAACTATAACACCCGTCAGAGAAACAACGTACATGAAGAAGATCATCGGTCTACCCTGGCGCAGACAGGTTCTTAGTATGTAGCAGGAAAAATCTATAATATACTACCCCAGAAAATAAGAAATTGCAAGAGCCGAACAAAATTTAAGAAGGAGCTCAAATCCTTTCTACTTGAGAACCTACTATACTCTGCGTGAGTTTCTGGAAGAGTGGAGGCCAAACCATATAAATTGACAACCACGGCTCCGAGGCTTCAGTGGGATATCTACAAGTATAGTAAGTAAACTTTGGCTAAAAGTGCCAAACAATAGCCAGTTACCCTACCTTCACACAGAGAAAAAAATCAATCCCCGGATCAATACCTTAACTATATCGGGAAAACTCCGGCATTACAGTTCCTACAGAGTGATCAGCAACTTGAAAGCGAGGTCTGGGTTGCTTTTTATAATTTACACTCAATTTCTGGCGAGTTTCTCCAGTAAACCTTGGCGTGGCGCCCAATGAAAGGTTAAGGGGGTGTAGTTTCATAACTGGGCTACCATACTATCGAATGAAAATATTGATCGATATATCTATCGTATCAACACTCGATTCTATCAACTTCACTGTCTACAATATAGGAACCGCAAAAGTATTTTGTTATACTTGGGACAAAACCCAAAGTAAACGTGGTTCGTCAGAAATGTCAACAACTGTTTATGCGATGTTGAGTCATTGTGATGACCAGGGCATTACAACTGTAAGTTTGTTCTCTGATGGGTGCCCCGGCCAGAACAAACAATCCATTTTACCTACGATGCTTTTGTATTTTGTGTAGCGGAGTAAATCCATAACTGATATAAGTCTAAGGTACTCCCAGCCCTACCATGGGCAGAATGAAGGGGACTCATGCCATAGTGCCATATCTTATGCACTAAAAATATCACAACTTCATCCGGTTTTTCATTTGGCGAGGAAAAGCAATCCCTACAATGTAATACCAATGCAATATAATGACTTTTTGGATTTTAAGGGTTTGTCTTTTTTAAGTTAAGGATTCTTCAAGAAAGAGAAATAAAAGAAGATAATGATACAGTTGTGGATTGGACCATTTTGGTTCTGCCTTATTGATACGTTAGCACAAAAGGTTCTATGAAGATCTTCCTCATAAACTCTAAAAGACTTCAAAAAGAAAGAAGACTTTATAGAAGGAAACATTTTTAGAAAACAGTTTTTATTTGTGCCTTTATTGTATCAGAATAAGTTATTTTAGTTATAACACATGTTTTTTTATTTAGGAATCAAATTTTTTCAAATTAAATTTAAGAATAATATTCAAAGAAAGTAGATAACAATTTTAAAAAGAATATTGATTATGGACGTTTTATAATTTTATTTTTAAGAGGATATTTCAACTAAGGTAATTTGATTTTGTTATTAGTAAAAGTATTTTACTTATTTAGGAAACTAGTTTTTATTTTAAACTTTTTAAAGTTTATATTACTATTTTTACTATATTGTATTTCTTATAACATTAAACGTTAAAGATTTTTGTCATATCCTTAATAAAAAATAAAAAAATAATAATGTAAAACATTTTTAAAAAGTTAAATCCTTGCCTACATGAAATGTGCTCTTATAATAGTAAGGTTCAATGTTTAAATTAATATTGATTAAAATAGGTTTTATAGTTTATAAATGATTTTCTCCTTTTTTCTGTATACAAAAGTGTGTTTTCTGTTGTTGTGGAAATGGACGAAAGAGATTATAGTATATTTCACCACTAGTCCGGAAAGTGACCCATTTCTGGGCGAAATAGTGTTTTACGCGCGAGGCGAAGCCGAGCGTGGAAAACACTATCGAGCCTGGAAACGGGCTTTCCGGACGAGTTGTGAACGATACTTTTCATCACGACGCAATTATTAATAAATGTGGAAGTTTTAAAGGAGGATTATTTTTGTAAATTCTTCGCCATTGGACAAAGTAAACAAAGCTGGAATTCAAAATTTAATTTGTTTTAAACCCAGCTGATTGTTGCTGTACGGAAAAGTTTGTTTACCTTGGACGGAAAGTAATGTTTACAAACATTACTTTCCGTACAGGTCAGTAAAATCAGCTGACGGTGACAGTTTTGGGAAATGACTACTTTCCAAGGTCTCAGCTGTACGGCAAGTTGTCACTTTCGTATACGGAGTGATGAAAAATTTATTGCAGTACTAGTAGTGACAACCTCAGCAGACGGTCTCTTGTGACCATTGCTAATGTGTTAGTTGATAAGAAATATTGTAAACTCTGTACTGAACATGCAATAAAAACACTTTTTCATTCATTCATTCATTCAACATTAAACACTCGATTGCCTTTTTCGATAATACATCAAACATAGCTTTTAGAGGAACATTTAAATGTAATGAAGTCACTGAAGAAGAAATAAAAAAGATTGTTTCATCACTTAAAAATAAATTATCCAGTCATGATAAATTATCAGGTCATGATGATGTGCCACTAGTAGTGTGCTTTGGTTACTTCTGGCACAGGCCAGCTGCCCCCGAAGCCACGTGCCGGGGCACATAGCTTCCGGTGGGGCAGCTGGTGAAATAATCAATGGGGGGTGGAGAAGGGGTGAGCAAATGGCATTAGTTTGAAGCAAATTCGCGCACAAATTAAAAGTTAGTTCAAAACTGAAATTCAACAGTAGAACAAAAGTAGAAGTTAGTTCAAAAAGGAGAGGGGATAATTGCTTCAAGGTCATCCGAAAGGAGTTTTAAAAAAGACTGAACTGCAAGAGTTCAGTCTAACGGCGATAGTCGTACAGGTTAGTCGAAACCGACAAGCGATCGAAGAATAGCTTCAACATCATTCCTCGCCGTTGAAGATACATCTGGAACTTGTACGGGGTTCTGAGGACTTGGTGAAGTTGATTCTCTTGGAGGATTTTCCCTTGGGTTAGTAGTGGAAGATACTTCGTGAATTTGAACATGTTCTTGGTTTGTATCCATATTGACGTAGTATAAGTTAGAGCGGAGATGTAGTTAGCTGAAGAGTGTAGAGGAGAATGAAGTAGGAATTGTCGTGAGTGCATTTATATAAAGAATGGTGGGGGTAAAATAGGAAAACCTGTTGCACAATCGATAAACGTAACAAGTTCAAAGTTGTGGAAGCGTAACATAGAACGTAAAATGTCGTGAATAACACTATCGTCAACGTTAACCCGCGAAGTTGTAGAAGAGTATAACGGGTTAAAACTGTACCTCTTCCTTACTTTATTTAAATTAGTTTTAGACTTTGAAATTGAGGGTTTAGAACTACTTTGTAATATGTGTTGTGACCGTAAAAGTTTTAATGTCAAACTTTGCGCAGCCATCACAAGAGATGTGTTACATGTAGAAGTGGAAACAAGACTGAGAAATAAAATGTATAATATAGAGTATGAAGAGATAATTGAAACAGAACGCCATGTGCTAACGAAGTAGAATTGTAGGTTAGAATTAACTGAACGTCATGTGCTAAGGTTAGAAGTAATTGAACCTAAATAATGTAGTAGCCATAACGATGCAATCAACACGGACGCGAGTGAGTTAATGGTCGCGGCGCAATGAGCAATCTAGTTTTATAGCGGCACTTACCCCACTTCTCCGGGCCGATGGCCGGGCAGGAGTAGGGGCCGATGGCAGGACAACTTTCACCTGAGTAGTAAGAGAAGTAGGGTTCTGTGTCTGTCCCCACTCCTTCGGGTCAATGACCGAACCGGAGAGGTCAGTGACCCCCCCCCCCCCCCCCGAAAAAAATGGAGACCCCCATTTTTGTACATGCATGATAAAAAGATGTAAATACAGGTCAGATTGGTATTCCGATTATGTAGAACCATCAAATGTGTAATTTCAGTTTTACACTCTTTTTTAAAACTTCAATTGGATGACCTTGAGACTTCCCCCACCACTGGTTCTAATTTTTATATAATATTAAATCCAACTTTAAATCATTTCACTTCCAACACTCTAACTGACAACATGGAGGCAAAATTTGTCAAGTTTGAACATATAATAACTGAGAGGGAGGAGATGGAAGAATTGTTTCAAAACTTACTTTCTATCATGGACAAATATCCTATGAGATCTTCAGAATTGATGTTCAATATTTACGTCCTGGTGAATTATATTCTTCATCATCATCTCAAAGTGAAGAAGACGAAACAACTACTTCAGTTAAAAAAATTGAATTAAAAGATGAAGAAGAAGAACTTAACTATTTAAGGTCGCTGTTTTATAAGCCCCCTCCTTACGCGCCGCTCCTCATTCGATCGCCGAGTCTCAAACAATGAACAACTCTCCGTTGGCACGAATGAATTATAGTTTCGAAGTAAACTCTAAAGAAGATTTACAAGAAATATTTAATACTTTACACGAAATTATTAATAAGTTCAAAACTGTTAAAATGAATCTAGAAATAACTTATGCTTGACCTATTTGTGATAGAGTTGAAAGTTCTGATGAAGATAGTTTACTAAATCTTACTCCTCTCACCCCTCTACAATCGGACACGACAACAACAAGTGCTGAGGCAAAGGATGATGAGCAACGTCTTTCCCCCACCACTCCTTTGTAATTCAACTCCCCCCCACCACTTATTTATTTAACTAACGTTTCTCGCTTTCACTTCTCATTCCATCGTCGTCTCTTCAACTATCAACAGAACTTCTTTTTAAATTTCAAACACCAACACACAATCATGATGGATATGATGGATGAAGTTCCCTTCGTCACGAGAATGGAAGAGGATAAATTGAAATTGGAAATTAAACGATTGGAAATGGAACGGGAAAACCAACTTGAGATGTTACGTTTGTTCAAGCTTTTTAAATACATCATCTAGGGACTCTGAGTTTACCTTCTCATCGTAGTCGGTGTTTGCGTTTACAACTCTGTAGTTCATCACAAAAGTTCAACTTGTTTAAACTCTGCTGTTGCACATTGATTGTATGTTTTCACAAATAAAGTTCAAAATTTACTTCTACCTATCCCGCTATTACCGGTTAGTTCAACTCTCAGAACTATTTCGGGTGGTAGCGGGGTAGGCTTTTTTAAAACTTACTCGGGATGACCTTGACATACTTTCCGTAACCCAATTATCAAGTTGAATTTCAGTTTTCAACTAACTTTTAATTTGTGCGCGAATTTGCTTCAAACTAACGCCATATGCTCACCCCTTCTCCACCCCCCATTGATTATTTCACCAGCTGCCCCACCGGAAGCTATGTGCCCCGGCACGTGGCTTCGGGGGCAGCTGCCCTGTGCCAGAAGTAACCAAAACACACTACTGCCACTGAAACTGATCAAGTATGTCAGAGATTTGATACTAAAACCATTGGTACATATAATACATTCCTCCTTAATAACTAGAGTTTTTCCAGAAAGCTTAAAAACTTCGAAGGTTATTCCTATTTTCAAAAAGGGAGAAAAATCTGAAATTAGCAATTATCGCCCAGTTTCCTTATTACCTTCAGTATCTAAGACATTCGAAAGAGTAATGTACAACCGTTTGTTTAAGTAGAGGCCATATGGGGTTTTCCGGAAAAACGCAACTTCAGCGGTTTTTAATCAGAGGTTACGTATTTGTAACGTGTGATGATTTATGTGTGACGTCATATGGTGACGAGGTGGAGTGTGTGACGTCATGGGTGTGACGTGGTGGTGTGACGTCACTAATACGCTATTGAACTTAAAGCAGAGACCAGAGAGCCCTAATTTTCATTTTATTTTAGGTTTATTTATGATGAAAAAGTGTTAAATAATTGCCTAAAATGATAATCTACATGAATTGACAATTGTTTTGCAAAAAAAAAAAAACGAAGAAAAACGAAGTTTTTATAATTTCGACGTGGGTGGTCCCTATTGGGAGGTTATCTCATCTCTTATATTATCTTAGATAAGAAAAGATAAGCGCCCAGACCCCCCCCCCCCGTGGTAGGGGGGGGCTTCGCCCCCCAAAACCCCCGGGTGTAAACCCTCAGGCTTGTAAGGATTAATTCCCTCGCCCATTATATTGCTAACGGCGGTAATTGCTACTATTACAGTGAAGAACTCAACATATTTCACTTCACTTGGAATCATTTTACAAGAATTTTATTTTACTGCACTTTCTTCATTAATGACTTTAAGTTTTCTATCACGAAAACATAGTTTTAGCATAAATTATAATTCTATTACACTTATTCAACCGGTTTTAGGGTTCAACAAATCACGGAGCCCATTTGAACTAGCCGGTCAATAAATAACATTCTTCACCTTTCTATTTGTCTACAAACTCTACTTAACCTCAATTATTTGATGCGAATATTTAATTTTTATTTCTGACCAGTCTCTTTATTCTTTTATACACCCTCATTTCACTTTTCTCTCTGAATTCTTTTATTTTTGATTTTTACTACCGTGGCCTTTAGAAAGGCCGTTTCGGCTTCCTCTCAAAATTTTTACTGCGGGCTTCATCTGTAAGTCTCCGAGATTTTTGCCACTAATAATTATTATGCTTCTCCGGGATTTAACTAATTTTTTTACCCCTGAGCAGGTTCAAACATGTTCAAGGTCATTTGGGGCTTAGAAAAAAAGGAACTTGACTGTAGCGGACATGCCAGCCGACCAGCCAAGTATGGGGGCAGTTCATCGTAGCTGGGCAGGCCAGCCGACCGAGTGAACCAAGGTGTGGGGGACCGCAGAAACCGCACTGCGCGAACCACCCGGGTATATTTGTTTTTTGGGGGGTGTGATAGGAATCAGGTAAGGGAACATAGTTTAAGTACCCTTGAGTGTTAGTTAGTCAAAAATAAGAAAGAACCCACGCAAAAGCCATGCAAAGAAAATACAGTAAAGAAGGCAAGCACGGCAAATGTGCTAACGAGGGAAAGGACCTAACGGTCCCGTGATCAAACTGATCTTGACGCCCAGGGAACGTCTCACAGCCGCTCCGAATCTCCTCGCCTAAGTCCAGAGTAGTCTTTCCCAGGCCTTGCTGCTTCTGAGGAAAACCGTCGTGCAAACGCCATTACCCACTAGCGTACCTCTTAAAAATCGGAGTCTGAAGAAGACGTACTTGGAGATTGGGGTGCCAACGGATGGACAACTGAGCCAGCGAGTCACCACTAAGTGGATATCAGTTTAATTTAATTGATACCACAAAACGGCCTTTCTAAAGGCCACCAATATTAATCGTTTTGCACTTATGTCGACCGCTGAAATAATTTGTATCCCAAAACTAATGGACTATACGATGTGCAATATATTATTATTATTATTATTATACAAAAATGAATATAACATACAATTAATTCCTTTTCTTAATTTAACACGCCACTTCACTCACTTACGTTCGCCCAGAACTTTTAATCGTCTCGGTCAAACCGCTTTATCGGTCCCCTAATTTCTACCGACTTAAGACAAAAAGTTTTGGATGAATAATGTTTGGTCTTCAGCTCTAAACACATTATTTTTTTATCAACTGACTACCACCGATTTCAGTCAACAAAAGTATACCGAAATTTGTTATACATCACAGTGACACACAGGGATGCGTCTCCCTAACCTTTGGCGGAAAGTTTTTAACCTCACGGTCAAAATTCTTTATTTGGCTCCCCTGACGATGCCCGACCGTAATCAATAACGTTTGGCGGAAAACTTTTAAACTTCGCGGTCAAAACAACTTTATTTTGTTCCCCTTACTACGTACCGTACAGAAATCGGTTTTGTAAATTTCACCGGTCACGAGATCTTTTGGCGGGATACTTCACTACTGTAGGGCCATTTCCATTACTTACCGTACTCAAAGCAAATTATTTGTGTCAAAATGAATGAACTCGATGGAGCTGGACGGGATACTTAAAACCTTGTCGCCAAAATAACTTTATTCAACTGCGCTAACTACAACCCAGCATCTACACAAAATATTTGGCGGAAAATATTTAATCGTCGTGGTCTAAATACTTTGTGTGTCTCCCTTAACCTTTGGCGGAAAAAATGTCAAACGTCGCGGTCAAACTACTTTATTTTACTCCCCTAACATTGTCCGACTATGTTCTGTAAAGATTGACGGAAAACGTTTAAACATCACGGTAAAAATCACTTGATTCTTTCCCCTAGCTACGTACCGTACAGAATACTGTTTTATAACTTTCATCGGGCTAAACATGTTTTGGCCTAAAAATTTAAAACTTTGGGGCTAATTTATTTGGTTCCCGTTCCTCCCGAAACTTTCTAAAGGCCACGGGAAAAATGACTAAGTGTAATTCATGCGCACCAATAGGAAGCCAGAGCGAGTTGACAAAACCCGAGAGCTTGTCGAGCTCCCTTCACTTGTTCCTGCACCGCTGAAGAGCCAAGATGGACCAGACTGGAACGACATCTGCTCCTCGCCCGATCCTGAAGAGCGCCAGCGAGAATTCTGACGGCGCGGTCCACAAGAAGCGGGTGACTTGGGCAGACTTGGACAGCTTACCGGACGTGGAGGAGATTCTGGCTGAGATGACTCGACAGTGGGAGCTCGTAAAGCCTATCAAAGACACCTGGGCCGAAACACTGTCAACGACTCCGAAGAAGAAGCTGGCAAGGTTGGAACGGAGGTTTGCAGCTCCACTGGCTCGGTTCAGCTCCTCCACACCTGAAAATTACCGGCTGTGGAGTCTCGATCCAGGGCTCTACGAAGTGCTGTACACCGAGACATCAGGTCGACTGGCTTTCGTGAGGGATTCGACGCAGACTTTGAGGGTCCAATGAGCAGACTTTGAGGGATCAATGGAGTGGCCCAGCACGTCTACGAGGTTCCTGAAGAAGGACGAGCCAGGCCAAGACCCTCGCTATCCAAATGGTTTCGCCTACTGGATCTAGTTTCCACTCTGGACAAAACGGCCTTTCTAAAGGCCACCAAATTTTTAAGTCCTTTGTGCGCTCATGCAGTAGTTACGTTACTATTTTAATGCAGCACCTCGTGTGTTAATAATCACAATGCCAAGTAGATACCGACTCAAAGTAATGTGTATTTTGACCATAAATTTCATTAATTTTTTGGTCAACATAGTTTTTTTTTAATGCTCTTAAGATTTGAGTAAAGAAAATTACAAGTTTTTAATTAACTTAACTATCCTCGTTTCCTATACGGTACGTTGGTGTTGTACCTGCCTCTTCAGAGACTACTGCAGCTGTGCAAGCAATCCTGCCAAAGAAGTCCATCTTCGATCCTGCAGACGAGGCTCCCACATCGAGCGCCCCGAAGTATTTCGCACGTCCACTGAACTTTGGTCCCAACCACTCGGAGTCGTCAGATGAAGAGACCAGGGGCTACATCAGGACTGACCCCAAGCTTTCGACGGGAAATTCGACCTCCGGTACACCGAAAATACGGTTGACGCCCAGGGTGAAGAACGCTCCACGGTGTACATACGAGTGAAGAGAGGAGCGAAGAAGGGCGAGGCGTGTGGAAAGTACTGCAGACTGGGCGAGAATTTGTGCTCTACACACAACCGAGCCGCAAGACCCAAAGCAAGTTTCGACTTGGAACCATTCGCCGAGGGTACAAAATTTGAAAGATTTAAGGTGTCGAAGAAGTATAAACTTCTGCAACAGGCCAAAGAGCCTAGATCGGTCATCTTTCTAGATGAACATAAAATTATAAAGGTAAGACTGCCTAAATTTATGATGCCAATACCCAAGACTGGGTCATATTTATTATTCAAAAAGAATGTTCCGAAGACAGAGGGACGAAAAGCAACGCCGATGTGGGAGTCCGAATAAGCTGGAGGAGCTGGTCCTAAACGGCCTTTCTCAAGGCCACCATTTCATTCACTCGTTTTGACACTATCAGTGCAGCCTCTTTTAGAGTGACCAACAAAGTACATTATGATATTAAATTAAAAGATTTAACGAGCTCCCAAACAAAACTAACATTTAGCTTATTTTTTGAAGAATTTATAAAATAAGTTTCTGTGTTCTGTTTACTAATGAATTTTTTCATTAAGAAATATTTGCCCAAACCAAATATTAGTTATTTGAGTAGGTCAGCAAAATAAAATGATGAATCAGCATAGCTTATGCGATTTAAGAAGCTACCAGTGTATTCTGTACGGTACGTTGGGTCGCACTTAAGCGTACCATTCAAATGAAAATGCATGAGCTGAAAATGGCCTACGAGATCGTTCACCACCACACGGCGAGGAGCCACTACATCGCCCAATGGCCATGGAACCAGCGGGCCAACCTGAGGAGAGAAGTCCGGGACCGATCGGACATCGCTCTGGTCGCCAAGGACCTGGACAGCATCGCGGCTGACCCCCGCGGGAAGACGGTCCGGCTCCAACTGCTGGAACGGGGGGGTGTGTGTCCCGCCAACCCCTCTTGAGGATGACATGGCTTTCAAGTCCGCGGTGCTGAAAGACCTTCGGCGCCTACTTAAGATCAGCGGCCGGGTGATCGTCATCATAAAATGCCCGTAAGGGCACAGTCTGCGGACCGACGGCACCACCTCACACAACATCTGAGGGCGGACACAAACGGCCTTTTTCAAGGCCACCATTTCATTCACTCGTTTTGACACTATCAGTGCAGCCTCTTTTAGTCTTTGACCAACGAAGTACATTATGATATTAAATTAAAAGATTTAACGAGCTCAAAACAAACTAACATTCATAACTTCTTATTTAACAGTTTCTGTGTTCTATTTCCCAATGAATTTTTATACTGAGAAATATTTGCTCAAACCAATTATTAGTTATTGGAGTATGTCAGCAAAATAAAATGGTAAGCTACTCAAGAATCCTAAATATATACTCCCGCATGGGTAACTCACTGATGTACATAAAAGTTTGGACGGAACCGTTCAAGCTAGAGACTTGAAATTTGGCATTCTATTAGCTGACACGATTTACATTCATAAAAAATTCTAAAAACTAGCAATTTTCACTTTTAATCTATAAAAAAAAGTAAAAAATATAGATTTGTCGGTAATGTAGTTCAGCCGTGTTAGCGTATATCACCGTGTGACGGTATCGTAGATCACTTTGCAGGTTTAGTTCTCGCTTGTTTTTAAATGATCTCTTTCAACTACACCCTTGTTTGTAAAAAACTTTCTACTCATATATTAATACATGAGTTGTCGTGTAACTGATATTTACAGTAGTGTTTTTGCGAAGTTTTAATTGCGGACCACGTTGGCCTACTAGAAATGAGAACTTATATTAGTTTTCCGCCATTGCGGCCAAAACAAACATACCTGACACAATCACAACGAACATCTCTCATTTTACTACCACTTTGTTTAAATTATACATAATTCGATATACAGAGTGTGAAGAAGGGAATTTTTCCTAATTTCAAGGGTTTTTATTGATCCACTGCGAAACATTTTATTTAGTTTAGCTGCATGTAGCTGAATTTATCGTTTTGCTTCCCCTCAAGCGTGAAGTTTTGTATTAACTTAGCTTGACAGTGATGTCAAAATTAAATTCATAGTATTTAGAAGTGTAACTCTCTTAAAAAATTGAACTACAAAGAATTCATAATTATTTTCAGCTAATATTATGTGTTATTCTTTAACGTTTTGTTGCTACTTTTACCCTAAAGTCAGCTTTTAAGTTAACTTGTTTATTTATGTGGGTGGTTTACCAAATGTAGACGTTACATTTAATAACGACTGTAATATTATTTAGTTCCTTCAATATTGCTCATGCACATATCTTGGACGGCGCCGATATCAATAAAAGTACCAAACATAAAAAATAATTGTGATGAATCCCAGAATTAAGTATTTTTATTTTGCCTGTTAGGCGAAACTGGTTGTTTTACAATTGATTGTTATTCAACTGATTGTTTTGAATATTTTGTTACTTAGTGATGTTTTACATTGTTTGTCACTTACTGACCTAATACTTTGGCCTCCAACTACTAGAGGTAGATTTGCAATTTGTAACTAATATTTTAAATACTTTCGCCAGTAATCATAGTAATATTGTATTTTATATAAGCTTGAAGTTTTGTATTAACTTAGCTTGACAGTGATATTAATGGAAATTGAATATATTTAGAAGTTAACACTCTAAAAATATTGAGCTTAAAAAAATTATAATTAATACCTGCTAATACTCTTATTATGTGTTTTTTTTTATAACCTGTTCAATATGAACGAATTAGTCTATTACATAGATTGTTTGTGAATTAGTAACATAAATCTAACTTATTAACATTGCACTTTTTGTAGTATCTCAAATCGTTATTTTAAGACCGTGTTGCAACTATTATTATTACTAAATTTGATATTCTGCAACTTGTTAATAGGTCTAGCTACAGTTACATTGTATCTGAATTTCGAATTTTGCATTCACTGAACTTAATATCCCTGTAATTTCAACAGGATTTAAGAGTAGTAACTATAATACGGTAATTATTCTTAAATTATTATTTCATAACAAACATTTTTATTTTTTAACGAATAGTATTTTTGTAAATGGTCTTTGGCGGGTTCCAAACCGTTTGTTCATGTTTTTCTATTTTTGGTTTTTGTGAAATCATTTATTTATTCATTGATCTAAAAAATAGTTTATTTAGCTTAGTCATTCTACATTTTCATCTATTTTATCTAGTTAATTTTTTCAATTATTTTATATTATTAATTTTATCTATATTATGGTGAGCTATACGAAGCTTGTGCGAATATTTTTAACATATTATTTTAGTACTGTAAATGATTTTGAGGCAGTAACGCCTGAAAAGATTTTAGGTCTCATTACGTTTTCTAGACTTTTAGTTTACTCATGCTGGAAAATTTCTTGTAGGTTTTCGCTCGAAAAATTACCTAATACAGTAACTATAACTCTTACTATTTGTATGCTGTCCCTCTATCTGGATCCCTAGATGGAATATAGTACTCAGTTGATATTTCTGGCACAGTTTTAATTTGAAGAGTGATGTCCCACACGTGTGTCTTCCCTTCTTTTACCTATTTGCAGTTGTCCAATCAGGCTGAGATTTTAGTTTGGTAAACGATTGAATTGAACGTATCAAGTTATTGAACGATTGAACTTTTCTCAGCTGGGACATTACCTTCGCTATCGTTTACCCAATTCCGACGCTTTTCCTTTTTAAACCATTTACATATCTGATTACCTATCAGGCTGAAAATATTATAATAACCCATTGAATCATATTTAATTAAACTAAAATGTATTTCTTTCGCTGTCACTTTGTCCGTTAAACTTTCTCAATTCAGTGCTCTCACCTAAAGTCTCGATTACTTCAATTTTTGTCATAATTTAAAACTATTCAATGCAACTTCATTATTATACTGAATATTACCCTGTGATTTATTAAATACAACGAGAGCTCTATTTTTATTAATTTTCTTAACCATGATATTTAATATTTAAATTTGTACATTGCTGATTTTGTAGGATTAATTTATCATCGTTTCTTTACAATGTAAAATATGGTTCCTGAATTTCTTGGCAACCCTGTGGCGAAACTGAAGCATCATAGCCTACACTAAATATTTTTTATTACAAATGTGTTTCTTTTGTCTTATTTTTCTTCTATTACAAGCAGCGATCCTCCATCAAAAATTATAGTTTTATTCCACTTTTATAATTTCAGAATACACCTATTACCTAAATCATGTGCAATCATAATCGTATCTCCAAAATTTTAACACAACAATTTTTAAGGATGACTATTTACAGAGTTCATTAATATTTCACAACCCCATTATATTTCTTTTTACGAATCAAGGGGAACTAGGGAGTGGGATTATACCATGAGCCGTGGGCAATTTTCAAAGCTTATTACTATTAATTGTGAGTAGTGTATATTTGCCGCTTCTGTTAACTGTCATGGCTGTCCAGTACTTGGTAGAATTAGCCTGATTAATACTAGAGCCATCATATTACTTTACGAATTTAAGCAAACCCCTAAGGGGACATGGGGGCGGAGCCCCCATCGAGCCGTAGGCGAGTCTACCAGTATATTCTGTGCGGTACGTTGGGTCGCACTTAGGCGTACCATTCGAATGAAAATGCATGAGCTGAAAATGGCCTATGAGATCGTCCACCAACAGGCGGCGAGGAGCCACTACATCGTCCGATGACCATGGAACCAGCGGACCAACCTGCAGAGAGAAGTCCGGGACCGATCGGACTTAGCTCTGGTCGCCAAGGACCTGGACAACGTCGCGGCTGATCACAGTGGAAAGACAGTCCGGCTCCAGTTGCTGGAACGTGGGGTGTGGGTCCCACCCACTCCTCTCAAGGATAACCTGCCTTTTAAAGCCGCGGTGCTGAAAGACCTTCGGCGCCTATTCAAGATCAGCGGCCGAGTTATCGTATCGTCATAATAAAATGCCCGTAAGGGCACAGTCTGCGTACCGATGGCACCACCTCACACAACATCTCCTGAGGGCGGACACAAACGGCCTTTTTAAAGGCCACCATTTCATTAACTCGTTTTGACACTATCAGTGCCACCTCTTTTAGTCTTTGACCAACAAAATACATTATGATATTGAATTAAAAGATTTAACGAGCTCCCAAACAAACTAACATTCATAACTTCTTTTTTTTAACAGTTTCTGTGTTCTGTTTCCCAATGAATTGTTTCATTGAGAAATATTTGCTCAAACCAAATATTAGTTATTCAAGTAGTTATTGACGGTTGCAGCGATGAGGAGGATGATGATGGTGTCGTATACTTAAGCGATAGTTAGACTTTTAGTCTACTTCAAAACGGCCTTTCTAAAGGCCACCATTACACTCAATCGTTTAAAGACTTTGCTGAGCTAACTTATATTGTATTTTTATTTAATTTTATATTTGCTACAAGCTGGCTGCTACAAACGAGTTAAAAATTGGTAGCCATGAAAAAGGCTGTTTTGTATAGGTTTTACACAGTAAAACCTTATGGAGCGTAACTACTCTGCGTTAGCATCTTCATCGGATAAATAATCTGAACCCACTAATCTTTCCAACGCAGCGATCACTTCTCTGGATGTTATACTAGTTCTGCTTGTTACAGAATGAACTTGTACGGGTTGATTTTCACCGGTCACTTGCCTCCCCATAGGCAATGTTTGAAAAGGTGGTGTAGTAAAGGATATTTCAGGGACCTGTATAGGCTGCTCCATTACAATGTTGTCGCTAGAAAGGTTCGTGCAATAATGATTTAAAAATACATTCATGTTCACAGGTTAATTTGATGAGCCAATGAGATTTAAGGTGCTGATGTAAGCAAAAAATGAACCAATAGGAATTTAGTGCTGAGGTAAGCATTTGATATATAAGTAGAAAATTCAAGCATTGGTACTCATTCCTACTTCTGGAACTGCATACAGCGCATGGAAGAGCCATTCAACTACAATGTATTACTGCCATCGTTGTAATGAAGATTTCTCTAACGAAGATTTGTATGTATTGCATTGTGAAATTTATCATAATGCTACGGAAAATACATCGTCCGACTGTGAAGATCATCCGGATTTTGTACGCTTCCTTGCCGAAAATTCTACGGAGCAGAACAGGCCAAGTGTCATCGCATATGCACCCCCAAGAGAAGATGTGGTGGATTCTGCTGATGAATCGTCTCAACCTTCGACTACAGGAACTCCGAGTCAAGATTCTACGTTGGGAGTCGAAGTTTTAGTGGAAGCATTTGAGAGAGCTGTTGTCCGACATTATAGAATAAACAATACAAATTCGCTTGAAGTACAAAATTTCCTGACTATTGGAAAAGATGTCATTGTTGAAAAACTAAATTATGAACTCAACCGATTGAATTTCATAAAATTTGGATTGCTATTTGATACAACTTTTAACAATGTTGGAGGAGAACTGTCCAACAGAGGGTTTCTCTCTAGAAACCGCAGTATCATGGTGACCTCAAATATCGATGAAATTGTTGAGGATTGTTTGCAGGAAACATCTAGTGAATGAAGGTGTCCAACATCCGGAACGACCAAATAGAAGATATCAAGAACTAATCTGTAGGTATAATTTTAATGGACTAAATTACCCAGTGTCATTGGCTGAGATAGGACGTTTTGAAAAACGCATCCTGGTGTATCTATTAATGTTTTTGGACTAGACAGTAGAAACAATGTCTACCCTTTGAAAGTAGTGACTCGGAAACTTGCAGATCATACAAATTTATTGCTACTAACAGATGGTGATGTTTCACATTATGTGTATATAAAAGATTTTACTAAACTGATTCACAAACAACTGACCAAAACGAAGAGTCCAATAACAGTTTGTAAGAGATGTTTCTGTTTTAAAAATACCTCTTTTGATTGAGGTGGTCATAGTTGGCTCAAGGAACAATCTAAGCTTTGTGGAGATCATGCAGCAGTATAAATTATCCTGCCTACCATGAGGAATTCCGTTCTAAAGTTTAGGAATATACATCACCAATATCGAATCCCAATAGTCATTTACGCGTATATTGAATCTTCCTTGATACCAGTAGAAAATGTAGATCCAGACGCACCTGACAGTGGAAAATATCAAAGACATGTACCAAACAGATACTGTATTTTGGTAAAATCGACACTTTCAGAACATCTTCAACGCAATGATACTAATACATCGCCAATACTTTACCGAGGAGAAGAAGCTGCAAAACGATTTGTTGATGATTTGTACAGTAGTAGTGCTTCTTTAGCGGTTCTGGGCCATGACGTCATCACGATGACGTCAGCGTGAGTCACGATGACGTCATCATGACGTCACCGAGGCTATGACGTCATAATTACGACATATGAACTGATATTAACGTCACTGACGTTAATTAGGTCAAGGTCACGCAAGAGTAGAAAAAAATATTAATTTTTTGCACTTTTGCGATTCCTCCAAGTACGGTGAGAAAATGAAAGCAAGAGAAAAAGGACTTCCTTATACGACTAGTAAAGGAAAAAACGTACCAGATAAATCAACCCCTCCCGATGTCGCCAATTGCAAATGCAAGTATTTTTGTAAAAAGTTGACTCCTGACCAAAAACAGTTACTGTTCATGGATTTTTACAAAGTTAATGAACAAAACCAAGGTACCTACTTACTAAACCATATGCAACTTGTACCTATCACCCATCGGAAAGTAGGCGTTGTTGCAGTTTTACTTACAATGTGCCAGATGGTTAGGGCAAAAATGTTCAAGTGTGTAGTAAAACATTTTGTCAGATTTTCGGACTTTCTCCCAGGAAACTGCAAACTCTTCAAATGAAAAAGAAACAGGATTGCTTGGTTTACGAAAATACTAGAGGTCATAATTCAATTCACATTCACATGAACATAAAGTTAAGTTCACAGAAAATGATCGAAATCTAGTTCGGCACCACATTAATTCGTTTCCCAGGTATGAAAGCCACTATTCCAGTAAAAGAACGACAAATGAGTTTCTATCCCCGGACCTAAACAAACACCGTATGTTCTTATTATTCAAAGCCCAATATCCAACAACTAAAGTAACTTACAAGTACTATGCTCAAATCTTTCAACAAGATTTTCCCAAACTAAAATTCAAATGTTTAGCAACAGACACTTGTAAGAAATGTGACGTGTTTAAAGTCCAAATTCAAGCAGCTGTCAGTGAAAATGCCAGAAATGCCATAAAAGTAAAGCAGGAGTTACACCATAGAAAAGCAGAAAAAGCACAAGCGTGTATGAAGGAAGACATAGTATCATCACAACTTCCAAGTAGTAACAATAACTGCTTATGTATGGACTTGCAACAAGTTATGTTTGTACCAATGCTCACACACAGTGATATTTTTTACTGCCGGCAGCTCTCATGCTACAACTTGGGAATTCATGTGAGTAACCATGGATCTGCATATATGTGTATGTGGCACGAAGGGATTGGTGGTCGAGGGGCCAATGAAATATCATCTTGTTTCTTTGAGGTTGTTACTTCTGAGGCCTTGTTAACAAGAAGAAGGTTAGTTTTATGGTGTGACAACTGTGGAGCACAAAACAAGAACCAGTTCCTCCTAATGGCAGTAATTTACTTGGTAAAAAAAGGGTTTTATCGCTCAATAGATTTAAAGTATTTGGTTAGTGGACATAGTTACATGAACTGCGACCGAGACTTCGGTCTCATTGAAAAGCGGCGCAAAACGTGCAAAGCAATGGTCCCAAAAGATCTTGAACATGTTGTTGCTACTGCATGTGTAACAAATCCCTTTACTGTTGTTCCGATGAAAACTGAGGATTTTATTGACTTCAAAGAGCTTGCTAAGAACTAACTCAACACTAAAAACCTCGGAATCAGTAAAATTTTACATTTTCGTATTTCGAACAAGAACCCTGGTATTGTGAAAGTGGCATCAGTTTTGGCTAAGGAAAGTGATATGGTAACTTGGGATAAGATAAATGTTTTAAAGAAAAATGCAAATCTTGAAAACCTTCCCGATGTGGATGAGTTGCCGAAAATTCAGTTCAAATGCAAGATAGCTAAAGAAAAGAAAAAGGATCTAGAGGGAATGATAGAATACCTGAAGAAAGAAGAAGACAAGGCATTCTACAGGGCCATTGTTGCGGTGGAGGACCAAGGAGAAGACGACAACCTGGAGGAAGCATAAGACGACTTTTAGAGGACTACCAGAAGGAGGTGGGGGATTGGAAAGAAGAGAGACTGAGACAATATGTATATGTGAGTCTTTTTTATTCAAAATATAAGTTTTTTGTAATATATTTTAAAAACTTGGCATTCTAAAGTAAAAAACATAAATAGGGAATAATGTAAAAAAAATAAGCCTAACCAAATTGTTAGTAGTTGTTTGAGGTTTTTTAGGGATTCCGTATTTTTATAAACATTTATTTAAAACTTTTTATTTATAAACTTACTTTTTATTTATAAACTTTTTATTTAAAATTTTTATAAACCACTATGAACATTCATCATGGACTTCCAGCCTTTTAAGTAACAAGATAAGGCACTTTCAGTGATTCCCCAAAAATTATATGATGGCACTTTCAGCTTTTCTTATGCAAAACCACTTTATATGTGTAAAATTAAAAAAAAAACTTTTGAAAAACAAAACTAAAAATATTTTGTATTTTTTATGAATTTTATAGAATATTAAAAGATACAGTATAAGTTTTATGAAGTTTTTATTGATTACAGAAAATTTTACCTTGTGGCACTTTCACCCTTTTCCATTTCCTCTACACAATCATCACTGCCACATAACCTGACATAACCTCAAATCACCCATCCCGAATGCACTGGTGCAGCTCGGCGGTGGCGGATACGGGGGGAGAAAGAGGGGGCGGCGAGGTGGCGGATGGTTCCTTTGCGCCGACAACGCGTGGATCGCTACCGTGACAAATAAACGTAGAGCCGAGTTTTCCCAGCTACTCTTAAAAGCTATTTAATGACCCCTTGCGCTAAAGGTGCTGCTATACATCAACGTCACGTCACGTCACGTCCCTTCCCGTCCACGTTCGGCTTGCTATGCTCCCTGTGTATTCAAATGGAACCTGCTATACATCAACGTCACGTCACATCATGTCCCGTCCCGTCCGCATTCGCACTCGAATGCTCTGAGGAGCATTCGGGTGCGAATCGGTGCGAATGAAGACGGGACGGGACGTTGCTGTATAGCCGCTACCAACGTCCATTCGGCCGTTCGGCGTTCGCCTCGCGTATCTTCGTACGCAATCGGGAAACTTCGGAACCAATGAGAGCAAGGGTGGCTTTTGTAGGAATGTTTGTTTTGTTTACTTCCCTCTAGTTCTTATCAGTTTATGAGAGTGAGTGGTCTGCGCAGAGTTGTTTGTCAATTGTGATCTCCATGGATGATGAGTTGCTAATCAGTTTATTGGAAGTATAGAAATTTACGACCCTTCCCACAAACTTTACATGAGCAATGTAAGGAGAAATTCAATTCAATTAATTTATTCCAAAAGAAAAATACATACATTATATTACAAGTTAGAAACAGCATGGGTGAGTCCCCAAAAAGACGATAAGTCTGTGTATGGGGACAAGTATGTAATCAGTTCTGCCGATGCTATCTAAGAATAAAACACTGCACTTTCACTGATACAAATTTACATGGAACAGAAATGAAAATATAACATAAATGATACTAAACTTAAACCTACTTTTAACATTATTGCAAATAAATAATAAATAAATAAACCATCAACTTGCTGCGAAACAAAAATTATTTACAGTGAAAAGAAATGACAGTGATAAAGTATATTTGTATATTTTGAAGTAGTCAAGTATATCTCAAATGAATTACCTAACCTCACTTTGAGAGGACATGTTCATGAGCATAATACTCGAAGCAGAAAAAGTGTTAACTATAGCTTTTTAAGATTATCCAAATCACTACAATGTCACTTCTCCATAGGCTTAAGAATTTTTAACAAAATTATTCATAAGTTAGAATTTAATCCAAACTCCCATACCATTAGTAAGAAGTCTTTAGATAACTTTATGAGTTGGCTCTTGGCTAATCCTTTTTATTCGCTACAGGAGTTTCTATCTTTAAGATATATCGTCATGAGTTTTTAACAGTAGACTTTGTTCTCGATATTAAATTTTATGTATGAGTTAGGTTATATTTGTTATTTATTTTTCTGTTATCGGTGATTGTCAACTGTATTTATTTGTAATTGTAAACTGAAATCTGTGTTTTTTTTATCTTTCTTGCCTTGATTGTACATCTATATATGACGTAAGTGCAATTTCACTTGTATTTTAAGACATATCCAATTGTACAAAATGTACCTAAAGGAATAAATTATTTGACTTTGACTAAAGGGGGGAAAATATATAAACTGAAGTAGTTAGTGATTTTGGGTTGCTGGACTGCAGACTGCATTGCATGGGCTCAAAAGTGAGCAGCTCACCTCCGCGCTATCAGCACCTATTTCAAGGAGAAATTTACTTATTTCCCCTTTGTAGACGGACCCCTCCATCTCTAGAATATTTGTTGGTAAGTTGCGATAAAGTGCGTGTGTAATATAGAAGGAACAAGATAGTTCTGAACTGCGCTGTGGTCTTGGAAAAATGGATCCAAAATGTTGTCTATTCCTCGTATTATAGTTATGCTGATTATTTCAAAAGATACTGTTTTTAGTTTTTTTTATTTTTTTTATTTTTTTTTAAGGTGTATTAAAAGAGTTTTGATGTAGATCTGTCTTACATTAAGCACTGGAAAAGAAAGAGTTGGTTAGTAGGATATCTTTGGTTTTTATTTAGAAGTACTTTAATAAATGCTGTTTGGGAAGAAATTGCAACACAACTGAACAGTACTGGTAAGAATGATTTATTTTGTTCTTCAGTTGTTTTAGTAACACATCATTAATAACATAGGGATATGCTTAAATTTAATTCCATTTAGAAGAATTCGTTGACAAACAACACTCTTGTATGATTGCAACACTGAGACTGAGAAATTGGCGGAATCCGCGGGTTTTTTTCAAAATGGACGCGACGTCCAGGGCGAATGCGAATGCTTTACGTTGATGTATAGCACCCCCACCGGAATCGCCGAGTGAGGACGGGACGGGACGTGACGTGACGTCGATGTACAGTAGCACCTTAAGATATTATGATCTCGTTAGAAAATAGTCACTCTCGGTTCTCAATTTTTTCTGTACAACTCTTCCAAAAAAACTTCCGCCTCCAATAATTTGAGTTTTTTAATTTGAAGCCTAAAAAATGTCGTTTTTCAAAATTTGCCGCCCCCCGAATTCTGCCGCCCTGGGCTATAGCCCATTTAGCCCATATGTAAATACACCCCTGGTGATATACATGTACAATAAGTTTATGGGAGGTGTGGACAATGCGGATAGTCATATATCGAGTTATGGATTCAGGCGCAAGTCACTCAAATGGTGGCGGAAACTGTTCTTCTGGCTTTTAGAAACTTCTATTGTAAATGCATACATTATTTACACCATGCATGTAGATAAACCAGTGCGCCACAGAATCTTTCGAAAGAACTTGGTAAATCAATTGGTGGGAAATGTTAGGAACTCCCAAAATCGGAAACGAGGGCGACCATCGACTGGAGACGATGAAATCAGGCTTAATAATAAATTCCATGCCATGTACAAGTTGCCTGATGGAAAATCCAGAGAATGCAGGGTGTGTAGTGATAGAAAAGCTGGGGGAAGGAAAGAAACAGTGACATTTTGCAAGACATACCCAAAGGAGCCTGCTCTTCACATTGGGGAGTGCTTCGAAAAGTATCATACATTCAAAAACTTCAAGTAGGGTAATCAATGTAATATTTCTTCACTTGAATATATGTCAAACTATTCAAAAATATAATATTTTTAAATTTTTATATTTGTTTATTTATATTTTTTCTAAGAAAGAGTTTATCTTTTTATACTATATATTTTGGGATATATAATATATATATATATACATAACTATGATTTTTATTTTTAATCTTTAGTACATTACTGTACTTATAAATAAACAATAATAAACACCTTAGTTAAAAAAGTAACAGTTTTAAAAATAAAACATTTAATTTTATTATGCTTTTCTAATTCGCCCAGATTTTATTACAACCTGAGCAGGTTTAAAAAAAAAAAAAAAAAAAAAAAAAAAAAAAAAACCACAAAGGGTTAAAGCTACTGGCATTTTTCCATTCGAAGCGGAAAATGTCGATTTTGTACCAGAAATCGTGAAATTGAGAACTCATGAACGATCTTCCCAGCAAAGACGGGACAAACCCAACAGTCAAGATCAGTCCTTTTTTACGCTTCTAGAACACAAAATTGAACCTGATATTTTACAGGAGTTTAGAGAAGTAGAAGAGGGGATGCCATGGGAAGGCGAGGCATCTGCTAAGATGTAGTTTGATTTGTGGCGGAAAGAAAATATTCTGATAACTGTGAGGAATATCGAACCAGAGGGTGAAACTACAGTAGAAAATGTAGTAGAAACCCCTGCGAGAGAAATTTCAGTGGGCCTACCCGCAGATCAAAGAAGTGAAATTGTGCTTGCTGAAAATGATTGATCATACCTTAGCCTTAATAATGATATTTCAAAAGAATCTACGCTTATCAACAAAGCTGAAGTTAGTAAACCAAATGACACTACTGCAACTTGCTTGACAGAGACCAATATGATACCTGCCATGGAAGGACAATTAGTGGTTGATAGTTCACCCTCAACTAGTACTTCAGGTAACAGTTCCAATCAAGCAGTGAAACGTTCATACCCACTTCGTAAAGAAGGTAACCTTGTCAGCCCTTTCAAAAAATGTCTCTTCTGGCCAAAAACCCCAGAGAAAAAGAAAAGGAGATAAAAAGATGTGTTTCCAGCCGTAGTATCTTCGGAGATATGAAAGAAATGTTATAAGCACAAGGAAGAGGAGAAGAATAAAAAAGGAGAAAAACCAAAGAGTTAAGTGGAGGAGGATTGGATTTGTAATAAATTCAGATCGAGTTTCAACCAAGAAAAGAAAAGAGGATTGGCAAAAAATGGGTTGAATGTGATACGTTCAAAAAAAACATTCCATTTTCGCTGTTTTCCAAAGAAACATATTGATATGTATGAAAGTGTATTGGAATGTATGAAAGTGATTAAAATGAGGAGGTTGGTTTTGTGTGTAAAACAAAAGAAACATGATTTGAAAACAAACCTTACCGAAGCCAAAATAAAATACTTTGATGAAAAGATTAAAAAATCTAACCGTGTAAAAAAACATATCTTTAAAGGTAATAAGTAATGTAATAACTGATCCCAGATCTATATCAAATAAGTTTAACGACTATTTTATTAATAGCATTAAGGAAAACAGTTCAGAAGTATTTAGAACTCGGGTCATAGATCCACCTGAGAATTGTCAAAAGCAAAGTTTTAATATAGGCTAATGGCAAAATTTACATTTAATTGTGTCAGTGTAGAGGAGATGGAAAAATTAATAAGTTCATTGAAAAACAAAAATTCCACTGGTTACGATGATATCCCACTTAAAATCATTAAACATGCCAAACATCAGCTAAGCCCAATTCTATGTCATCTTTTCAACTCTTCTTTTATATCAGGAATATTTCCAAAACAGTTAAAAATTTCAAAATTTGTTCCCATCTAAAAGAAAAATGATGATAAAACAAAATCTAACTATCTCTAAACAACATCTCTCTTCTACCTGTGTTTTCAAAAATGAGGAGGCAGCTGCAATAAGGCCTCATAGACCCATACGCCCTTATTGGGGAGAACGCAGATTCGGATTCCCCGTGTATTTCTGTGTGAACCAGTGAAAGTTTCATTGGGAAATCTCAAGTCGTTATGTTGGTATAAGCGATTATGTCAGTTGTTGTTACAAGCCCTTCTTGCATAGAACAGGAGATACTTGTGTTTTTAATGTGAATAATAATGCAATGAGGTAGAACGTGAATGAAGTTTAAGTTTTAGGTTATTTAAATCAACAAGTGAGTGTTATGTAAAGTAATCAAATAATTAGTTAATATTGTTACTTCACAATGAATCGAGATAGTGGTCTAGAGACTTCAGTTAAGAAAGGAGCTAAATATAAGCCTTTGGATAAAGACAAGTGGAAATGAAACATCAAGAAGCAATGTCGACTATCTGGCCAAGGTTATATAAATGCTAGTAAGAACGAAGTACCGGGTAAGACTTTTTCTCAAGTAAAAAATAAATGCTGTAATAATGATTGTTATAAAAAGGTTAATGGTGTACAACAGAAAGAGATCTATAAACTATTTTATTCAATGACTTCAAAAGAAAGTCAAGACACTTTCCTGGCAGGTTGTATGAAGTTAAAAGATGAACCAAAACGAAAAAGGATTACTGTAGAGCCTACTAAAGACAGAATTTTTTCTTGGAGCTATTCACTTAAAGTCTCAGGCTCTGTAATATCTGTTTGCCGGGGGTTTATTATTAATCTTCTGCAAATCTCTGAAAAAAGATTGCGAATATTGCAAAAGAAGATCCGAGATCACGAGTCATTTTCAGAAAGAAGAGGTAACCATGGTAATCAAAAGAAATTTGAAACTCGTGTGGGAATTTACCATTGACCACCTAAAAAGTGTTCCAAACCGTCCTAGCCATTATGGAGAAGCTAAGTCTAATAGGCTATATTTTTGTAACCCAGACCTCAATATAAAAGTGCTCTATGATTCTTTTAAAGAATATTTTCATGAAAAGACTGGAAATGTATTAGACATGAAATATAAAACCTATTTCAAGTTCTTTCGTCAGACAAATTTTGTTTTCAAAAAACCCAAAACTGACATTTGTGATTTCTGCAAAGAATGCGAAATAAAACTGACTGTAAATCCAGATGATCCCTGCAAAGTGGCTTATAAATACATAATAAGAAAGCTGAAAAAGCAAAAGAGTTAAAAGACAACTATATAACAAGTGCAAAGAACAACAACGAGGTACTTGTTCTAGAGTTTGACTATTCCCAAAATTTGCCTTTACCGAAACTACCAGTTTCACAAGAGACTTCTGTGGCTTTTTTTGTTTAATGTTCACTGCCACAATGACGATTCATCGTTCTGCTATACTTTCATGGAATCCGAGTCCAAGAAAGGGCCTGACAGTGTTGCATCTTTTCTCTTCGATGCTATCATGAAGAAATCTAACGAATTTCCAAATATAAAGGAGATTATTCTACTTTCAGACGCAACAGGTGGCCAAAACAAAAATGCCACTATGCTAAAGTTTTGTTCTTATTTAGCAAAAGCTCAAAATGTTGAAGTTACACATTTATTCCCTGTGCGTGGTCACAGTTTTGGGCAATGTGACCGTAACTTCGGCATAATCAAGTCACGCATAAAAAAAAGAGAGGTAATTGAAGTACCACAACCCTATCTTGATGCAATTTTGTCATCCAGACAAGACCCATCACCATTTATGCTAGTGAACGACAAATCTATTATTTATGACTGGACGACAGCCTTGGCTCCATATTTCTCAAGGACCCCCCAAAGGAAAGGTCATGTGTTTGGTATACAACAATACTGCATCATTAAGTATAAAACGTCTGGTACCTTGGCTGTGTGTAAATCCTATGCTGGTATATACGAGCCATACACCTATATGACAAACTTTCATAAAGAACTAACACTAGGCAATGCTGTGTCAATCCCACTTAAAGTTGGAAAAGTAAAGGACGTACGAGATTTGTACCCATACATTCAAGAGGATAGTCGTGACTTTTACGAACAGTTCTTCTCAAGACAACAACCAACAAGTGAAGAAGAACGTGGTGCAGGGAATGAACCTGATTATAATTCAGAATCTGACCCAGATGACATCGTGGACGATCACAATACAATGGACATTGATTAAGGACGGCATTTTACTTTGCCTTTGAACTTTTTTATTGATATGATTTTGTACTGGTAATATAACCCAAAATCAGATAATTTTAAAACTTGTGTCCTTTTAACATATGTAAGAAGCTAGTAAATGGGCTAAGTATTTTCCAGTAAATGTATAAAAATAAAAGTTATGGTTTTAAAATATTTTGTTTTTATTACCAAGAGTAGTCTGCCTTAATAACCAGGTATATACGCCCTTATTGGGGAGATTTTATAGAAGCCCTTCTTGCATGGAACCATTTAAGCTGTTCTCCCCAATAAGGGCTTATGTAATGCTTTTTATTTTCTTTATTTACAAAATAATTAATATGTTATATTAGAATAACTACACACCATTTGCTTGGTGAAAGACTGACTGATATAACTAATATTATTTCTTATATGCTGCTTTCAAAACCATTTGTACACATATGTCTAAAAACTTTGAAGCTTCATATCTCAAATCACTGTTTTGGAGGACATGCCCTTATTGCAGCTACCTCCTCAAATATATGAAAAAATAGCTCAAAAACAACTAGCGGAATATCTTGAAAACAACAATAAACTAAATAACTTTCAACATGGTTTTAGGCCCGGCAAGTCTGTAATAACAGCTGCAATTTCCTTTATTGAATCTATCATTGTTTCAGTTAATAAAGGGAAATATACCACAGGAATCTTTATGGACTTATCTAAAGCCTTCGATAGTGTTAAATACCCTCTCTTAATAAAAAAATTAAAGTCATTAAATTGATAAAAAACAGCAGTAAAGTGGTTCGAATCATATCTAGACAACCGACTTCAGTTTGTTGAAAAAACACACAAAATTCAGCGTGTATCAAAAATTTCCTCAGAGTGTAATAAGGTCAATCTACAGAAAAGTGCAATTTTCAGTTCTTGCTATGTTTTAGCGAATTTCCCTATAGGGAATACGCTATTACGGTAGTAGTCACGGTAAGACCTAAGCCCGGGACCATGATTCTTTTTCGTTTTGAGGTCCCTAGAAGCCAAAAACACCGTTCGTTCAAATTTATATATATATGTATATATATATGTGTGTGTGTCCGTGAACACGATAACTTTTGAACGGAACCTCCGATTTTGATGAAATTTGGTACAGGGGTGTAAGCCAGCGTCTACTAGGTTGAGTTTGCGAACCAGAATGATCGGACCATGAGAACGGGGTTTTATGGGGTTTCAAAAGGGTTAAAAATGGGTTTTTGGCTTTTTTTACTTTTATTTTGAAAATTCAATACTTTTAACTTAAACCATTTAAAAGAGCTTAAAAAAACAAACAATTTAGCATTTTGAATTTTTTGCCTAGCTTAAATGGTTATGGAGAAAATCGAAAAGTATGTTTTCCATGTTATTCTTATGGGAAATTAACAAAACCTTCTAGCTTGTTTATTTATTGACATATCTTGATAAAATTTGGTGTGTACATTCATTATGAAGCGTTTAACTTATATTTGCTTAGAAAACCCATATAGCGGCAAACCTACGTACTCACCCCTATAGGGTTTATGGGAAAATAAAAAGAACACCATAGCCTTATAAAATTTGGTATGTACAATCACTAGGAAGGGTTTAACTTATATTTACCAACAAAACCCAAATGGCGGCAAACCTACATACTCTCATCCCCATGGGAATTTTATTGGATTTTATGGGGAAATAGAAAATATACCAAAATTCCATTGGAAATTCGCTGAGTACGAAGGTCTGCTGCGACGGGGGTATTTTAAAAGTGCAAATATGATAGTAAAATAAAAGCATAATAATGCAATCTATTTGTCAGCTAAATAAAACGATTTCAAAAAAATATAGTTGTTATTATTAATAAATAGCTAAAAATACACCAAGAACACTAAATTCGCACCTCCGTGATGTGTTCTTAGCACACTTAATTCAAGTTAGGCTTATTAAATTACTTCAAAAAATAAAGTTAATAGCTTAGGAAGGTTGTTTTTATTTTTTTTTATTTTATAGTGTTTTTAACTAATTCATACCTAATAGTAATAGTTTGGAGACTTAATTAGCATATTAATGGTACAAAATAAGACTGTTCCCACTTTGGGTCTCACCTCCGTGACAAAATATTATAATTCAAATATTCCCTCCACAGGAAACACAGGTTCTTCTTCTTCCAACCTGTAGCATCTCTTGTTCTCTACTTGAGCTAGTAGCCATTTTTGTATTTGAGAATTATTTTGTGTACCCAGTTAAAACTAGTTTTTTAGTTACAAAAGCCACTTGGTAATTTGACATCTTCACCTCCGTTAAACACCCTTAAGTTATGATTCATAACTTTATAGTTTGAGTAATACAGTTTAGTAGACTGGAATAATAGAAAGTTATTAACCTATACATGGAAAAACCTAACCTCAATTTTAGTACTTGTTGGGCCAATAGTAGCCTAATTCCTCTTTTGTTAACCTCACCTCTGTTAACAAGCCATGTTAACGGAGGTGAGGATTGTTAACGGAGGTTATATCTACAGCACTCCTGTGCAATAACAATTGCTTAGAAGTGTTTTATTTGTGATATTTATTGTTTTGCAAGTTTGAATATTATATTAACTCATATTTAACTAAAAATTTTAAATAATATATTGAAATGGGTTGCAATATTCAACATAAGGGTCATTACATCGGAAATCATCCAAGGGTGGTTGCTTGACTATTTTTAATTTTTTTTATTTTGCAAACTGGCAGGTTCTGCTGGAACACACTCAGTTTGCGTATGTATATACCATCAGAATATTAAGTTAATGTTACAAGGGGCCAATATGAATGTAGATTACAAAGACTTGTTATCTCTTGTTGCTTGTGATGTCGAGAACTATGACTGTATGTTAGGTAACTGTGAAGACTGTGATAGTGTGGAAATATTGAAAGGAATGTTGGAAGAAGAACTATCTGAGGTTGAAGACGAAATATCGTACAAGCTATGGACCAGTACTGATCGATCAAATTTGATTGAAGTAGTCCAATCACCTGAAGAATATATTGAGGATCTTTTAGAAAAACTGATTCACTTGAAAAAACATCATTACATTGCTAAAGAACAAGCTTCCTATCTGAAAGAAAAGAAAGAAAATTTAACTGAATCCGAATGCATTGTGCTAGCCGATTTTGCTGAAAATTGCTCGTTTGTGGTCCAAGACGAGTCTCAAGGGTTTCACTGGACAAAAGCTCAATCTACTGTCCACCCATTTGTAATATACTTCAAAGATGGCGATAAAGTAAAATCTAAAAGCTTCTGTGTCATCAGTGATTACCTGAAACATGATACCGTTTCAGTTCATGCGTTTCAAAAACATTTAGTTGAAAACATTAAAAGTACCTTACCTAACGTTAAAAAACTTATCTATTTTAGTGATGGGGCATCAAGCCAATATAAGAACAGGAAGAATTTTGCAAATCTATGTAATCATAAAAAGGACTTTGGTCTTGATGCAGAATGGCATTTTTTTGCCACTGCACACGGTAAAAATGCATGTGATGGGGTTGGAGGCACTACCAAAAGGGAAACTGCACGAGCTAGTTTACAGAGACCATACAAAGAACAAATTATGACAACTCAGCAGTTTTTTTATTTCTGTAATGAAAACATTCAGGGTATAAAATATGTATTGGTAACGGAAGAAGAAATAAAACGAGGAGAAGTGAATTTAAGAAAGAGATTTGATAAGTGCTGCAAAATACCCAAAACAAGAGAAATTCATAAGTTAGTACCCTTAAATGAATGCACAGTTCGATGTTATCGTACATCAAAGACAAATGAGTTCGAAGACACTTCAATTGCTGGTGTTCCAAAAATAGCAATTTCTGATCTACAACAAAAAGACCTTGTTGTGGTTGTATATGATGAAGAATGGTATCCTGCTGAAATTGAAGCTGTAAACAATGAACACAACGATGTATTTGTTGTTTTTTTTACACCACCTGGGCCAAGAACATCATTTAAAAAAAGTTTAGAAAAGTGCTGGGTACCAATTGGGAATGTTTTAATGAAATTAACACCACTTCAATTAAGTATTTCTAGTGGTAGAAACACTTATCAAATTAGTGAGAAACTATGTAATGAGGTGTCAGCAGTTTTTAACAAATATAGGAAAGCATAGTCAAAGTCCACGTAAGTATTAACAAATTTTTGTTTATATCTTCATATAAATTTCATTAATAGTCATATCTTCTTTCAAATGATGTTTGAAGTAATTTGCCCCTATATAAAGCTTAAATATGATACTTAAGTGTAAATACAACAGGTTTTCCCCCTATAACAACTGTTAGCCAATGTGCATTATAACGCAACTTTTTACCATTTTCAAAAATTCATACATGCTTTAGTACAAAAGTCTAAAACTTGAAACTTGTTTTAGTTTAAAGGTATTAGAGAGGACTTTAATTTACATTTTTTTCAAATTTTATGGAGGTCCCCCATCTGAGATATTAGGCTCTAAACTTTGAGTTTTTTGAAAATTTTTAAATTTAAAAATTTAATATCTTGGAAAGGGTAACTATCTGAAGTTTGAATTTTTGTGTATATACTCTCCAGACATGTAGGAACAAATGACAAAATTTTAAACTTTTAGAAACATTTCCTTCACAGTTAAAAAAAATCGCAAAATGGCGATTTATACTTTTTGACGTTTTGTTTTTAGGTTTTTTTTACCAACTTTCTAAAGCATAGGTCCCCAATTAATTTATATATAATGATAGCCCATTTTATGAAGTACAACATGGTTTTTATTTCATAGCTCTATCTCTAGTGGATCAAGAGATACGGAACTTTCCGCAAATGACGATTTTTGTGAAATTAAGTGTCGGCCATATTGGAAAAGCGGCTCCTGAAGACAAACGAAGTCATAAAAAAAATTTTCAAACGCATTTTTGTTATAGGTATGTATGTAGGATTAACATATTACAAAATAAAAAAAAATTAAAAATAGTCAAGCAACCAGTTTATTTTTTTTTTGGATGATTTCCGATGGAATGACCCATAACGCTTTTATGCATAGGCCTACCATTTGGCAAACTATTTCAAAATTTTTGTTCAGCAATTGCACATTTCATGAAAATGGCTGTGTAAGTAATACTGTAAATAAGGCATTGCATATTTTTTTGACAGACCTGGGCTATATTTCACTTTGTATAAACAACCAAGTGTTTGACTATTAACTTAATATATAGGCAACATATTATTATGTATGTAATAATAGTAGACAAAACAAAATAACCACACTTTTTTTCAGCAGTGCAAATATGCCACCAAGAAAAGGGATGAAATCAGACGAGAGAAAAAAGAAACAAAAAGAAAGTATGCAAAAATTAAGAGAAGCGAGAAGGAATAATCCAGAACAGTATGAGCAAGTAAAGAAGAAGGAAAGGGAAAGGTATTATCGAAGAAAAGCACAAGGAAAAATAAAAACAGTCGAATAGATGTCTGCAAGAAGCCAAAGAGTGCAAAGGAAGAAGTGGCGGGAAAGGAGTAAGAAATGTTATGATCGTAAAAAGCGGCAAGACATTTTGGAAAGAAATTTAGCATTAGACTCTCCACCTTCAACTCCTGAAACTCAAAATGAAGGCAGAAACATCCTGGATCATAGGAGAGATAGTGGTTCGAAAAAAAGAGGAAGGAAAATGTATATAAACTGAAAAAGAAAATTAGTGAGCTTGAAGATAAACTCAAGAAAGTTGCAAGACAAAAGGAGAAGTACAGAATGAGACTAAACCGCCTTGAGAAGGCTAAAAAGGATACTCCTCGAAAAAAAGTAAAACAACTGCTTAATGGCCAAAAGGTTCATGAAAATGTTAGAAAAAAATTACTTTTCAGAAAGGTTATAAGAGAACAGTTAAAAGAAAACTTCAAAAAACTGCATCATCAAAGGTCAAAGAAGGTATTCTGGGAAAATATATCTGGAAAAGTGATTAAAAAATACAGACTGACAAAAGATATCATAAAAATTACATCTTTTAGCTATGTTGGCCAGAGATGTACGATAACGAAGAGAAGACACAAGCAAATGATGGAAACTGTTAGGCAGTGTGTCATTGAATTTTTACAGAAAGATAAGAACAGCCGTGAAACTGCCGGGAAGAAAGAATGTATCACAAGGACGAAAATTAAAAAGTAGAAGAGATATTTAAACTGTGACATGAAGAACCTCTATAAACAATTTCGAAGTGAGTACACAACACATAAAAATCAGTTATGCTCTCTTCTGAAAATTCTGACCTTTTTGGATTATGCCAGCAAGTGCAGACAAAAGAAGTACTTGTCTATGTATACTTCACACAAATGTTGAGTATATGTATACTTCACACAAATGTTGAGTATATGACAAAAAAATTTAAGCACTTAAAACTAATTAAAGAAAGTTGCCCTGAGGACCTTAAAGCCAGTTTATGTTGCGCCAAAACTGAACGAACTATGGCTTGTTATAATAGACAGTGTGATGAATGTAAATCAAGAAAAATTCAAGGTATAAGAGAGTTCAATAACGGGATTAAAATCAAGTTTGAAAGAAGGGTTAGGATCAGAGAAGATGTGTAAATTAAAGGAAAAATTAAGAAATGTACAAAGACTGTAAAACAAACAGTTACTACAACAGAAGAGGGGCTTTTGTCTGCACTAAATAAAACAGTGCCAGCATTTTTGAAGCATTTAAGGAATATCTCCCACCAGTATTTGCCATAGAAACTATTAAAAAAGACCTCAAAGAAAATGATGTACTAGTTCAATGTGACTTTTCTGAAAATTATGAGTGTAAATATAAAGAAGAAGTCCAGGCAGCTCATTTTGGTGGGTCTAAGTCACAGTTATCACTGCACACCGTCATAGTGTATTACAAATCTGATGAAAAACTGAAGACACAATCATTCTGTTCTATCTCAGAGTGTTTGAGGCATGATTCCAGCTCAGTCTGTGTTTATCTTACACCTGTAATACAGTAAAACTGTAAAGCCAAACATTAATGAAGCTCACTTTTTAAGTGACGGCCCAACGTCTAAGTACAGGAACCGCAAAATTTTATCTAATCGCTAATTATCTTCCCAAAATTCTTGACTCTGAAATAATCAATTGGCACTACACAGAACAGGGGCACGGCAAAGAAGCTCCTGATGGTGTAGGAGGTTGCCTGAAGAGAAACGCAGATCATTTGGTTGGGACAGGGAAGGATATTACTAATGCAGAATGTTTTTTCAAAGAGTTTTGCCTACTGCCCTAGCATTGAGCTGTTTATTATTAATCAGGAACATATTCAGTCTATTGATAAGGAATTGCCCAGTGAATTAGTACCCTTCACAGGTACTTTAAAGATTCACGAGGTTATTTGGCGAAGGGAAAGTGAAGAGATGTTTGCAAGAGAGCTTACGTGTTTGACCTGTTCAGCAAAACCTGTGTGCCCTCATTATGGACTTGGCAAGATCATTGTCGGTATCCTTTTCCACTCTATACTATTGGTAGGCCTATTAATAAAATATGTCAAAAACTATCAAAATAATCTTTAGAAATAACATCACCTAACCTAACCAGGCTAATATTAAAATGTTTCTTTTACCTATCGTAAAATGCAAACTAAATCAAATATGGCAGTTCTATTACAGTTAAGTCTGTGTTTTTCTTAACCATGTTTTACAGGTAACCCAGTTTCTGAACCCCCCAGGAAAAAGCTAAAATACAAAGATGTCTACACTGATTCTGAAGATGAAATTTCAGATTCAGCCAAAGTTGATGAGCACCAATCCAAGACCTCTGATTTAAAAGTTAACAACTGGTGTTTAGTGAAATATGATAAAGAACTTTTCCCAGGTGAAATCTTAAGAAAAGTAGACCAAATCAAGTAGACGTAAGTTGTATGATCAAAGCCGGGAACTTTTTTTTTCATTTTCTTCCTGATCTTTCCGAGTTCCTGGCTCTCGCCATACCTCAGTATTCTTTTCCTCTTTCCTTTATTTCCTAAGTCCTTCCTTCTCTCTCTCCTGATTTTCCTTCCTTAACTTCCTTAACCTACGTTTTTTCCGTCTTCTTTACTTTCCTTCTCTATCCCTCATCCTCCCACTATCCGCAATCCTAGTCTAACTTAATCTAATCGCCGTTATTTTTTCTTTTCCAGCTTTCGCCGGGGAACCCACTGTCGCGAGGTTCACTGGGAGTTGGAGTTTGTCTCCGTTGGGTGTGTCTTGATCGGTAAGTATTCCTAGTCTTAAGTTTTAGTTTTAAGTCTTCTTTCTCCTGTCCGGTGGTCTTTAACCTCTTCTGCTTTCTTCTCTAACCCTCCTACCAACTATTTCCTCTTCTTTCTCCCTTTATTTATTCCTTCTCTTCTTCTCCTTCCCTAACCCCTACCTATCCCGTGCCTTTCCTCTTCTTTCCTCTTAATCTTCAAGACCATGTCTCCGGACTTTAGTTTTAAGTTTAGTTTTAAATTTCAGGTCTTCTTTTAGTCTCTAAGTTTATTCCTTATTTAGGTTAAGTTTCTTTCTTTCAGGTCTTCAGGTAAGTCTCTAGGTTAGTTCCTTGTATTCTTTTCAGGTTTGGGTTTTAGGTATAAGCTATTACGGTGGTTTTCCTTGGTAAGTATTAGTTGATAGTTTCGAATAGATTCTAGATGTAGGTGTAGGTTTCTTTTCTAAGTTTCAGGTCCTTAGGTAAGTATTAGTTGATAAGTCTCAGGTAGGTTCTAGATGTAGATGTAGGTATATTTCAGGTTTCAGGTCCTTTGGTAAGTATTAGTTGATAAGTTTTAGGTAGGTTCTAGATGTAGATGTAAGTTTCTTTTCTTTCAGGTTTCAGGTCCTTTGGTAAGTATTAGCTTGTAAGTTTCAGATAGGTTCTAGATGTAATGTAGATGTAGGTTTCTTTTCAGGTTTCAGGTCATTCTTGAGTTTTTATAGATTCCTTCTTTTGTGTATTTTCCTCCAGAGTCCCATTAGCAGGTTGTATGACACTTCGTGTCTTAAGAGGGAACTTATGTTCCACGGAGTCTGATGATCTTCATTAGTAACTAAGTTTTGAATTATTTCTCTTTCCTCAGTTGAGGCAGGACACTCCAAGATTGCATGGAAGGTTACATCTAGGTCTCCGCATTCCGGACAGATTGGTTCTTCCATTTTTCCATGTTTATGTAAATACTCTCCGAACGCCCCGTGTCCTGTTAGAATTTGTATTCCGGTATGATCTACATTATTTAGATGCTTCATTTCAAAACGTTCTTGAAGACTTGGTAGCAACATGTAAGTATGTCTTCCTTTAAGCGATAAGTCCCACTCCTGTTGCCATATTCTTATGAATCTAGTTCTAATATCTCTGGGACATTCCCGGATCTCTTGTAATTGGTTTCTGTATTTCCAGATTTCTATGTCTTGTTTAACTTTTAAGTATATCGGCATGTTTCCAGTGATTGTACATAGTGCATGCAGAGATGTAGTGCAGTATGCTCCCGATATGCTCCTTAGAACCTTTCTTTGGGTCTCTCTGAAACTCTTGATAAAGTGGCTATGGTCAACTCTATCAAGCCAAACTCTAGATCCATAGAACATGAGAGGAATGAAAACCGTTTTGTAGAGTAGATTTAACTTAGATGAGTCAACACCATATTTGAGCTTGATAAGTCTAGTTATTTTGGCAAATAGTGTCCTGGCCTTGACTCCTATGTTCCTGATGTGGGGCAAGAACGTCAGATTGTGATCTATATGAACCCCCAAGTATTTAGCCACCTTGACGAAAGTTATTCCTCTGCCTTGAAGAACTATATGAGGAGGCCTACCTGTCAACTTGCCTTTCAAGATTATGCCCTGGGTTTTCTGCCCTGAAATTTGCATCCTTGCATGATTCGCCCAATCCATTAGTATTGCACAGACTTGTTGACTTTTGGCTTCCAGATCCCTTCTCGAGTTTCCAGTGACAACATATGCCACGTCATCTGCAAACGCAATGGCTGTGGTGTCTTCAGGCATCTCTTTGTTCAATCGAATGTTATGTTCCAGAATAGGGGTCCCAGCACAGACCCTTGAGGGCAGCCCAAATTCATTATTCTGTTGACCCTTTCACCATCATGTTCAAGGAACATTTCTCTGTCTGAAAGATATGCCATAACAGCCTCCTGAATGTTTCTGCTCACTTGTAGGGACTTTAGCCTGTCATGCACCGTTGGCCACCAGACCGAGTCAAAGGCTCCTTTTATATCTATCAGGATTGCAATGGCGTACTTATGATCTGTTCCTTTGACAATGGTCTTCAAGTTACTAATGGCATCTATCGTGCTTCTTCCAGGTCGGAACCCATATTGCGAGTCGCTAAGTTGATTATTAATGTGAAGATGATCCATTAATCTTTTTGCAATTAATCTTTCGTAGATTTTCCCTGCTACTGGCAAGAGGCTTATAGGTCGGTAAGAGGATGCCAACCTCCAGTCTCTGTCTCCTCCCTTTCTTATGACTTTAATTTTTGCTTGTTTCCAGGCTTTAGGGAATCTTCCGTACGACCAGCATTTATTGTACATGTTTAGCATGATTTGCTTGTTTGCTTGATTCATTTCCTTGTAAATTTCAGCTGGTATTCGATCAGGGCCAGGAGCTCGTCTTGTTTTAGCCTTCTTTAATGCATGCTCAAGCTCTTCCATTGAGAAAGGCATTTCCAGATTTTGTGTAGTTATAGTATGCATGTTAGTTTTTAGTAACTCTTGTTCAGGGGTAAGTTCAGCATGCTGATCTTCTTGTGGTATGAGTGTTTCTATCATGTAAGTTATAGTCTCTAGGGTAGTTTTAGTGCATGTATCTCCAACTTTTAGAGTAGTTAGTAGATCTTTCATCTTTACTTTATCTGCACCTAGTTTATATGCTAATCCGGACGGATCGATATTTGAGTTGGATTTCACAAAGTCTTCCCAGCTTTTGTTTTTCAGTTCCTTGATTTTCTTTTTATATTCGTTTTGTGCACGCCTGTAACGTCCCAGCTTGACTAGTTTGATTCTGCAATCACAACAGGCCTGATACTCTCTTCTTGCTTTATTTGCAATTCTTTTGTGATGAGTGAGTTCCTGGTTCCACCATGGAACGACTTTGACTCTATTCTTTAAGAATGGAATATTTCGATCACAGGCTCTCTGAATTTCGTCACTTAATTGTTGTGCCATAATTTCAGTGTTGTCTTCACTTGAATTAATTTGCATGTTTAGATTGTTAAGTTGTATTTGCATGTCATTGTTGAGAATTTCATAATTGGCTTTCCTCAGATTTAATCTGCTTGTTTGTTGTTCTAATCTCTTTTGTTTTAATCTTATTTCTAAGGTAATAAGCCTATGGTCACTGACGCTTTTATCCTCATGTACCGTCCAAGATGAGCAGTACTCAGCCAGTCTTTCAGAGCACATAGTGACGTCTATATTAGACCCACTTGTGTGAGTTGGCGGTTGGAATTCTCTGTTGAGCACAAACAGATTATAAGTTTCAATAAATTCCACCAGTTTTTCGCCCTTCTCGTCTTCTTCAGTTGAGAACCAGCAAGGAGATTTGGCATTTACGTCAGCTCCAATCAAGATCAGCTCACCACGCATTTGATCCAGAATTGTTCCGAGTTGATCCAAGTAAGGCTCAATGGGGTCAGCATATTGAAAGTATGCAGATATAATGGTGATTGGTCCAACGGTAGAGTTTATCTTTGCAACTGCAATGTGCGTGGAATTGTGCTGTACCATTTCCAATGGTTCCATAATGCCTTTTGCCACAATCGCCGCCATTGGCCTTTCACCATCTGTCCGGTTTCCAATAATGATGTTTGTGGATGACAGCCCGAAGCATGCCACTTTACCATTCCTTGTATAGGCTTCTTGTGTTAGTAGTAAGTCTAGGTCTTGTTCAGTCATTGTTTGTCTGGCTTCCGCCGTTGCTACCATTGCGTTTTGCAAATTTATTTGTCCAATTCTTATTTTGTTGTCTCTATATTTATTGTTGCATGTTAATGGTAGAATTTGCATGTCTTCATTATTTAAATCTAAATTATTCATAACTTATTTGATTCATGATTCTGTCTTTTTCCTTGATATATATATAGGGCATGTGCTTGAATTGACATTATGTTGGTTGTTTAATTTTCTTTTTGTACAGTTTGCACAAGTTGGCGGTTTGGGTTTGTCCGGGCATTGGTCATATTTATGACCCTCTTTTGAGCAGTGGCTGCATGTTGGTACTTGAGCTTGACAATCCTTTGCCAAATGTCCAAATCTCTGACATTTGTAACATCTGGAGATCATTACAAAGTCAGTAGTTTTGCATGAGCGCCATCCCAGGTATAATCTCCAATTGTTCTCGATTACCTGCTTTCTTAATTTAGGTTCTAATTCCACAACCATCTGTGAGGTGCTTTGTTCCTTAGGCCCAATTTTCATTATGTACTTAAATTGTTTGCCAAAGTCATCTCTGTGTATGTTTTTGAAGTTTTGGACTCTGATGTCCTCAAGTACATCTTCAATGTTTCTGTCATTCGGAACGTCAAAGACTTTCATTTTTGGCTTTTTGATGGCCGGATCAGTTAAATCAAATTTATTCTTAAGCTTGCTTTGTACGGCTGTAACTTGGTCCTTTTGGAGCTCGAGGGCAATTCCTCCTTGCCTGATTTTGGTAAGCCTGTTAATTCTAAGCCCAATTTTCTGAGGCTGGAGCAACTTTTGTACCTCGGTCTTAGTTTCTTCGGAGGTCATATCCTCATTATTCTGGAGTGGATATATGAGTATAGTTTGTAAGTTAGATTTAGTGTGTTGCATGGATTGTTGCATGACCTTTTCTTTAGTATTAAGTTTTGGGTTTTGAATGCTTGCTATGCCTGCGTATGAGCTTGACATTGTTTGCCGCATGCCTTCTTGTTGTTTATCCATAGCTTTATTTATTTCTGCTGTGATGTGCTTAGTTATTTTTTCTTCGCTTAGTTGCTTGCTTTGTATTAATTTATCAATGGTTTTTTCTTGTTCCTCGTATGCACCCTTAAGTTGAAGGTGTTCTGCATGCATATCTTCCATTGCTTTTCTGACTTTATTCATAAGTTCAACAATGTCAGTTTCTTGTCTAGCACTAAGCGCTTTTCTTTGTTTGGATATAACTTTGACAAGAGCATCCATCTTCTCTATGTCTTCAAATTTGTTGCATGCTTTATCTGTGTTTGTTGAATTTGCTTGCTCATTGTTTTTTGTTTGCTCTGCTATTTGTGAATTTTGCTCATTATTTATGTTAATATTGCTTGCCTGCGCCTTGTTTCTCGTAATTCTTGTGGTTGTCTCAATTGTGACAGGTGGCGCTTCTGAAGGGGATCTTATTAGACCTCTTTTTGGAGTAAAAGGGTCGGTAATATCTTCATCAGAGCTCATTTTGTTTTTGTTTTGTCAAAGCCGGGGGTTTGTCGCAATCGGGATTAGAGACCTCTGTCCTTCTACTTTTCTTGTTGCACCGCCCCTTAGCCATGCCACGGGATTTTTATTGCCCCAATGGGGTGACCCGGGCTTCGTTGACGGCCGCGCCTTTGTGGGAGGGGGGCAACCACAGAGCTGGTGCTATTTGGTGCCTGCGCTGCTGTTCTTATGCAGAGGGACTCCTGCAAGCAGGAGCCCTGGCTGATTGAGATTATTATAGCCCAGTAGTGCGTTGTTTATGGCAATCTGTCTATTTTAGACAGCAGTCTATTTTAGCGCAGGCACCAAATAGCCGGGAACTACTGGAACTACTAAAGCCGGGAACTACTGGAAGTGGCCAACCATTCCAGAAATTTTAGTGTATTCAATTGAAGATATAAAATGTAAACTTTTGCCTCCTCAAGTGGTAAATGCCAGGGGCCCTACAAGTTTCTAAATATGTAAAGAACATTTTACTTCTGTGGCCTTTTAAGAAGTTTTTGCTCTTTTGTAAACCAAAAAAAAGAGGGCCTTGTTAAAGTAATGGTTAATTTTAATTTTTCCTCATACAATTGTTATAATGTAGCCTAAGTTATAAGAAAAAGCAATAAAAATAACTGTAATACCTAATGTGTTTTATTTATTTTCCATTTCTCCTTTTAAGATAAAAAAATAGCAACAAAAGTAACATTTTATTTGTAATTCTCACCTCCGTGAGAAAACATCTCACCTCCGTGATACATAAAATTTTTTAAATCTCGATTATTTCCAAAATATGGTATAAACTATAAACCATTGGCTTTTGGGTAGTTGTTAGGTTGCTGCTTTTAGGTTTTTATTAAAAATTTTCAAAGAATAAATATTTTTAAAATTTAAAAAAATTATATTTAAAATTGCACTTTTCTGTAGAATGACCCACTGTTAAACTGGGTGTCCCTCAAGGTTCAATCTTGGGCCCTCTTCTTTCCTTATGTTACATGAACGATATTTCAAATTCCTTAATTTATATGCCACAAAGTAATCTCTGTCTTTATGCAGATGATGCAAATCTTAAAGTATCAGCAAGATGTAAAGAATAGGTTGAGATATTGAGTTTTATTCAATTGGAAAATGTAGGAGATTTCCTGGTAAAAAACAATTTAGAATTAAACATTAAAAAATTAACATTATTAGATTTAGAACGCACCAAAATAAAAATTTGACCAAACCAAACATTATTATTGATTCACAAGAAATTGAGAGCAGGGCCAAAACGGAATTCTTAGGGTTAACCCTGGACTAACACTTAAGTTGGGACTCTCATATTGATAAGGTCTTGTCAAAAGTAAGCTCTGGAATTTATTTTCTCGATAGAATGTCTTTCTTTTGCAATGAAAGGACACTGAGAACCATTTATTTTGCAAATGTTCATTCCCATATTTCTTTTGGTACCGGTATAGTATGTCTTTATGGTGCAACAACAAAGAATAATATGGATAATGTTCTCAAAAAACAAAGAGCCATAAGAATCATACAGAAATTGAAGTTTGATGAATCAGTAAAGGAACACTTTAAAATTCTTAGAATATTAACAGTAAATGGGAAAATATGTTTATGATTCAATTCTTACAGTGAAACATAATGAAACAATTCTTAACTCAAATGAAAATTCCCATGCTTATAATATTAGGCACAAAAAATATATAAATAACCCATGCCATAAGGTAAAATTTTATCAGAAAAAAACCAACCTATATGGGAATGAAATTTCTGAAACATCTACCAAACAACATAAAAAACTTCACAAAATAAAAAAGTTTAATACTGCGCTCAAAGAGTTTTGATAGATAAGGCCTTATATTCTATAGAAGAGTACTTTCCACCTCCTCTGAATTTTATATTTTGAATGTGAAATTTTTATTAAGTCAAAACCATTGTAAAATGTCCATTATTTAATACTTTAAGTGAACTTTTTAATAATACGATTTTCAAACATTTGTAAGGATCCTTAGATTTATCATAGTAGTAAATATATAATGACACTGTTTAACTATGTATATTTAATGAATAAAGAAGATTTGAATTTGAAATATGTCACGAGTGTGAATCCCTTTCTAGTGAACTTTTTAACTAAAGATCAGAATGATTAATTGATTAAGACCAAAAAATCATTGTCATAGTGAAGCCTTATGTATCATTTCAAACTTCAGTGAATTTATCTTAGGACTCCTTGGTCTAATTGTTTATTACATAGACCAATCTATTTTATAATATTGTAGGCTATGTGGACGGTGTTATGCATCACTAGACCAAGCGCCAAATTTAAAAATTGGAGATAGAGGCACATTCTGGTGGAGAAACCCGTAAGCTGTAGTACAAAAAATCCCCACTGGTCTCGCAGCAATGGTTTGCGTACAGAACAAAAATAGACCATGAGCCAAACCTGAAATACGACAAAATATGATCTGCATCACTAAACAATACACCACAACAAAACATAACAATATGCTTCAGTAGACCATGCGCATCAACTGGCGCTTGGTCTTGTTATGCTAAATTCAGCTGACGCAGTGTTGTCGCATAGTCTGCTGAGGTTGAATGTCTTGCTTGAGAGCTGTTCTTGTTAATACATTTTACTGTAGTTACCTTTTATTTTAGTAATGTTACATTGTTTTTTTAGTGTTGTACTGATGCACAGCTTAAAAACAATGAAGAGACCTCAGGTGTACGAGATATGCGAGGCATTGCAGGAGGTAATAATAAAACTGGAGAAGGTCATGTTCAGGAAGTAATTGAACATATAAAGAAGTTCCCAAAGTATAAATCTCACTACTGCAGAAGTACTACAGAGAGAGAATTTTTGAATCCAGATACAACGCTTGCAAAAATGTATGAGCTCTATAATGCAGAAGTACAAAATCCAGTGTCGCTTTCCTTTTACAAATAAATTTTTTTGACTAAATTTAATTAGAAGCGTAAAAAACTTAAAAAGGACACATGTAGTAAATGTGATCATATAGATGTGCTAATCAAAGACTGTGTAAGCAAAAGTGATCTAGAAAGGTTGAAAAAAGAAAAAGAAGATCATTTAAAATCAACCATTTAAAAGAAGGTGCCCAAACAGCTAGGAAGAAAGATATGGAAGAAGCGAAAGAAAACCCAGGACTAGAGACCTTATGTTTTGACCTGCAAAAAACTCTACCATTGCCTAGAATACCGACTAACATAGTATACTACAAACGGCAGTTATGTGTATACAACCTAGGTATACACAGTGGCAAGGATAAAAAAGGACACTGCTTTGTCTGGGTAGAAGGGGAAGCTAGTCGTGGATCGCAGGAGGTCGGAAGCTGCCTCCGAAAATATATCTTGGAAGAGGTAGGTAGGGGAGTAAAGAAATTGATACTTTGGTCTGATTCATGTGGAGGACAAAACAGAAATATAAAAATCGTGTTAATGCTGAAATCAGTCATAGAACTGCACCCAACTCTGGAAACAATAACTATGAAGTACCTTTTTCCAGGTCATATCTTCTTACCAAATGACAGCGATTTCGGAGATATAGAATGTGCTCTTAAACACCAACAACGGCTGTACACCCCAGAAGACTACATGTTAGTTATGGGGCAATGTAGAAAGAAGAACCCGTTGATTGTCCATCGGATGAACAGCAGTGACTTTATGGGAACCTCAAAGATGGAGGAAAACATAACTAACCGCAAGAAGGATCTCGAGAAATCACCAGTTAACTGGCTCAAAACTCGAGTGATTGAGTTAACAAACACTAAACATTACAGCATTTTCATGAAAACTTCACTGGAGGGACAGGCTGTAGAAGTTAATGTACAGAAAAATCCAAAGCGTGGACGCCCTACTTCTTGTAACAGTTTCAGTGAGCTCTGTGTCCCACTTTGGCCAAAACGGAAAACCGCTCTCTGTCGATAAGCTTAAAGACCTGAAGTCATTAATGAAATTCATTCCTGCCGATGCCAAAACTGTGTACAAGAATCTTTTTTCCAGCTCTGAAATAGAAGATGACATCAAAGGTTTTAATTGGTCCTGTAGATTTTGAAATTGAAGAACAAGAATAGGCATTACTTCCAACACGGTAATTGTTACCATTCTTGGCTATAGTTTTAATTAATTAGCTACTTAGGTGCCAAAAACAAACAGTTTACATTCTTAATAGCCATTATAAAATAAATGTGCATATTTTAAAGTTAAAGAGTTACTTTTTTAATCCTGTAACTCAGGGGTGCCCATCCCCCCAAAGGCCATAGCGCGAATCCCCCTCAACTTTCAAGATATATTACAGCAAATGGCCATCACAACACGAAAGGGTAGGGACACCAGGTCTGAAATTATTTATGTTACTGAGGCCTTTATGGAGAAATTTTACAAAAATAATTGGAACGGTGGGCCTTATGCGGATGAGTAATGCGGCTGTACAGCAAAAAGGACAGAATTTTAAGATCATCCATTCTCATTTAGAAATTTTTCTTACCCCTGAACTCAAAATATTAATCAGGCTATGTAGAATTTTATCATCATTTAAAATTTTGTAAAAATTTAATTGCAACGTAAACATTCAAATTTGCATTTTCAACTTGATTTTTTTTTTAAATTAGATTTGTAGCCAAACATTTTTTTCTACAAATCGTCGTTGAAGGAACAATACCGCCTATCTACTATTTTTTCCGAAATTGAGATTTTTACACTAATGCATTCTACCAGTCAACGCGGACATTACGACGAGTAGTTTTCATCAATTGCCCAATAGATCTCGTTGCTATAGCCTCTGAAACAATATCGCCTATCCAGAATGTTTCAGAAATACCGCCAATCTGCCCAGTTGCCAATGTGCTCGAGAGGATGAACCAGGTTAGTGCTGTAGTTTACAAATTTTAATAGATAAATGCTATAGTTTTTGTAATGCGATGTTATAATGTTAATATTTTATATTTTATTTATTTGATTATATAAAATAGTCTTACAATCAGAGTGTATAACATTAAAAAATGGTCACAAAAAGTTTTTCTGTAGATAGGCGGTATTTTTTTTAAAACATAAAATGCAGTTAGGCGGTATTTTTAAGATGAACTTATAACTAATAAAAGAGACTACAAAACACAAATTTGTTACAGTCGCACGTTTAAGTTAATAAATTAAATAACTATTTAAAGTTAATGATTCTATTTAGTTTGCACTGGTTAATAACATTACAATTTTAGGAAAAGCCTGCACAAATCGGCAACACTGATCTATATTCAGGCCTACTATAATAATAATTTATTTCCAATCCAGTAAAAAAATATTTGCAATCAACAAGCATTACTAGAAAATATATTGTTAATGGGCATTGGGTACAATAAGGAAAACCACAGTCTTAAGAACCACAATGAATCTTTACAAGTACTCCATAAATGCAACAAAGGCCCGTTATTGAATGCCCTTGAGAGTTATGAAATTTATAACTTATTTAAGAAGTCACCAGGCGATGTATTAAATGAGAAATTGGCTTTCAATTCCAACATTCTGTTCGACCGCATCGAAACAATAAATAATAGCAGATGTGATAATCAGCTGATTGTCCCCCTCCTCCAAGGTCAACGTCTCCAGGGTATTGGCTAATCAGTTAAGTCATATCAGTCCGCGCACGGCAACGGTACCTGTATCTAGTCTGGAAATAATTGTTGTGTCGGCCGACCAAATGTGTAAAATGTTTTTTAAGTGTGTGTTTTGTGATATGTGTGTCAATTTATGACGAAGACAAGTTGTTCAGCAATGATATGATATTTTTATAATTGAAGATTTGAAAATGAGGTAATAAACCTCGAAACTATAGTAATCTTATGAGAATACTACAGGATTGAAGACGTTAAGGTAAATTAGCCTACTATTTATTAGTCTAATCAATCCAGGAGGCATTAACATGAATAAATTTAAATGGCTTTATTGAAAGGTCTGAATGATGACGAAATAATTCAAGAATTACATCAAGACTTGAGTAGTCCAACTCATCATGGAGATGAAGCAGCCGGAATAAATTCTGAAACAGATCACACCTATTGCAGAACCGGAATTTTAAATGCAGGTAACATAAATAATTATTTTACTTGTGAACTAATATGTGAAATTATATGCTGTTTTATTTATTTATTTAAACACCATTGACAATCTAAAAAATTGCATAGGCAACTTATAGCTAAATAAATACAATAATTTAGAACTTTTTTGTCAAGTGTTGTTTTCTCATTTTTGATGTCTTCTACTGTATCTCATAAATTGTATTATATCTTGTAAATTGTACGATGATTTAAATTGTGTACACATAATGGCATAATGGCTGAACAGATCTTAAAATTCTAAAAACTATACTAACTTAACTTACCTCTATTGCCTTTAATTAGTTTGATTACTACATACTATTGTTTTTTTCAGGTGGCGAGAATGTTTCTTCGGGAGAACACCACAATGATGCCGAGAATAATTTAGAATTTGATATTCCAGAATTGCTCCTTTACAATAATGAAATTAACCAAATTTTATCTTCTATTAATAACGAAATAGCTGTTGAATTAGTAGTTACTAATGGGGAATCAGATCTATGAATAATCAAACAATAGATACAGTTGAAACATGTTCAAACTTTGAAGAAACAGAAATTATCGATGAAAACATTTTAGATATTCCTGTTCTTGAGGCAGACGACCCAGGTGGAGTGGGTCATCAAGAATGTAAAAAATCCAGATTAGTCGTTGACACATTTTCCCAACAAGAAGATATCGTGGGAAATCTTGATGAAAATCTTGTGGATAATCTCTTTGAGTCAGACGACTCAGAATGTATTTTTCCTGGTAATGAAGGTGGATCAGCAATGGATGTAGATGATTGCATTAATATACAAAGTGACCACCATGACATTACAGCTCAAATCGAAAGTGCCGAAGAAACACCCATAATGGCCGAGCGTAAAAGAAAAAAAAAATAACAGGATGAACTGGAAGAAGAACGTTAGTAAAAAACTAAGAATGAGTGGGAAAGCTTATACAGGTTATCGTCGAATGAAAGAAGGAAAGGTTTTCCAAGATCAAGAAAGGGGTGAACAAAAAATGAGACCACCCTGTGGATCAAGTGTGCCAGAAGTCAAAACAAGAACATGCCACGAATTCACAAAAGAACAAAGGAAATCAATTTTTACAAATTTCTGGGAAGGAATGAATTGGGATCAGAGAAAAGTATATTTAATAAACATGGTAACTAAAAGTGTAGTGAAAAGAAGGACGACAGTAGTAGAAGGTCAAGAGGATACAAGTAGAAGGGGAAACACTTTAAACTATTTCCTTAGTAGCAAGGGCGATAGGAAACAAGCTTGCCAAAAAATGTTTTTACAAACGCTAGGATTAAAAAAATGGACTGTACGATATTGGGTTTCTGGCGACAAGCAGGACAATAAAGTTCTGGAAAATCATATATCAACTGGTATGGCTCCTCGATCTTCCATCACTCATATATCCTCTGCTAAGAAGTCTAAAAAACTTCAGGCTATAGAATTTGCTAAATCGTTTTTGGAAAGCCTTGCAAAATTACCCTCCCATTATTGTAGAAAAAATTAAAAACTTCTCTACCTTGCACCGGTTTTTCACTCTTCGTCACATGTTTACCGAATATATAAGGAACGCTGTGAAAATGAAACTGTTGATGGACGTCCTTCCTTAGTTTTAAGTATAAATGGTTTTGAAAAACTTTTTAGAGAGATGAACTCGGCAGTGTACCAACCTAAAAAAGATATGTCACACTCAAATGGAGTGTGACTCTGTACACAGTACAATTGAAACTGCTCTAAAGGGTAGAACAATTAACATCCCAAGCCAGTATCATCAAATAACGATGGAGGCAAGGAAAGAACCTTTCCCGTATGGTTCTAAATTTCTTACGTACAACTCGTTCAAAGACTTTTCAAGAAGAGAAACACTAATCTACGATTCCATAGGACCTGGGCGAGGAAAAGGCGACCCAACAGTGTATGATATTTCAGCTATCAAGTACAATCCAAGTGGTAAAATTTAAACAAAACTAAATTTCAAATCACAGTACGAAGAATTACCAAGACGACCAAGGTCAGATGAATTCGTTACTACATTCCCAGCTCTGTACAAAGAAAAAACCCTATTCCAGCTTTAAAATTTAAACATCCAAGACCTCAAGGCGGTAATTCCAGAGGACTGTCACATGTTACAAGCTGCTTTAAGATGTAACCTCATCCTGCATTAGGGCCTACTTAGCCTATAGATAAATAGGAGAAACTAGACATTATGAAGAAAGAAGTGAATTTCAAAAGACTGAAAAACATCACCATAATAAGACTGTCATTTAAGTTTATTTTAAGTTTTTTTTTGTGTGTTTATTTTAAGTCACACAAGTTTTAACTTAAAGACTTAGTAGGGTATCTTTTAAGTATACAAGTTATTTCAGTTTACGTTTTATATCTTTTATATACTGTATTGTTATTGCTAACTGTAACAATTTTGGCCGAAACTTATAAGGCTTCTTTTACACGTAATTTTTTACTTATTGTAAACAACTATTTTTTATTAAATTAATTAAGTTTAAATACCCCCCGTCGCAGCAGACCTGCGTACTCAGCGAATTTCCAAAGGATCTTGAGATTTTGTATTTTCCCCATAAACACCATAGAAATGAGGATGTAGATTTGCTTCCATGGGATTTTGTCAGAAAATGTTAGTTTTGTTAGAAAATGTAATAGTTAGGTAAGGTAAATATCATCAATATTCGACACCTTTAATTTTTCCCCATAAACCGCATGGGGGTGAGTATGAAGGATTGCCGCCATATGGGTGTTGTAAGCAAATATCAGTTAAACCCCACCTAGTGAATGTACATACCAAATTTTATCAAGTTATTCCAATAAATAAGTGAGATACACGGTTTTGTTAATTCCCCATAAGAATAACATGGAAAACCTATTTTTGGATTTTCTCCGTAACCTGTTAAGCCATGTTAAAAATTCAAAATACTAAATTGTTTGTTTTTTTAAGCTCTTTTGAATGTTTTTAGTTAAAAATGTTGAATTTTAAAAACTAAGGTCCAAAAATGCCAAAAACCCATTTTTGACCCCTTCGAAACCCCATAAAACCCCCTTCCCATAACCCGATCATGCTGGTTTGCGAACTCATGAAAATAGACCTGGTCTTACACCTTCATACCAAATTTCATCAAAATCGGAGGTCACCTTCAAAAGTTATCAGTACCACGGACACATATATAGATATATATAAGTTTATAGATATCCATAATATATACAGCCCCATGTGTAACTGACTGACTCACTGATGATCTTAAATTCCTGAAGCGACCGTTTAAGATAGAGACTTGAAATTTGGCATGGACATTCATTGAGATGTTTCAATTTAGGAAAAATCATAAAACTACAACTTTTTTACTTTTAAACTATAAAAAAGGTAATAAATATAGATTTGTCGGTAACGTAGTTCAGCCGTATCAGCGTATATCACCGCGTGGTATCGTAGATCACTCTTCAGGTTTAGTTCTCGCTCGCGTTTAAATGATCTCTTTCAACTACACCCGTGTTTGATATACTCATTGTATCCTTCGATGGATAGACTCTAATATATATTGTAAACTACGGCGTTATTTTGTATTGAGAGCGGGTTATTTCACCAGGGACCCAGGGTTATACTAGATAATATATACAGTGATAATTCCCTAATTTGTAGCTTATGCAGCATATGCGCTATCTTGAATGTTTACCAAAGGTGAATTTTCTTCTCCTACTATGAATTAATTTCCCATGGCGGGTGAATAGTCGCTTAGTTCTCGCTTGTATTTAAATCATGTCTTTTAACTACACCTGCTTCCTTGCTGTTGGCAACGTTAGTATCCCTCATATATAACAAACCGTTATCCATTTTACTTCAAAATAGCAATGAGATTATGCTGCATTGAAAGCTCGTTTCCTTTATATATTACACACATCATAAATATCGTATGTTTTAGGGAATTTTTAAATAACTGTTTAGCTGAACTAACATATTTAAATGTAGGTTCTCGTTTTGTTTCAATTTATTTTAGATTACTTATTCAAATTCACACGGGATTATTCTCCGCCGAACTTCGCATTGAATAGATTTTCTGTGAAGCTTGAGCCGTGATCTTAACGTAACATACTTCGATTACTTTGTACAATACTTAATAGACAGTTTATTATTATCTTTCTGTTTGATTTATATTCAGTGTCTTATATTTGAATTTTTCACACTTAAAATTTGTTTTTGAGAATGTTTAAATAAGTGTTGAACAAAAGTAATAGATTTAAATGTTAGGTTTTCGTTTAATTTCAATTTATTTTAGATTACTTATTCAAATTCACCCCATGAGAACCCCTCAGCCGAATCACGCATTCAATGAATTTTCTGTGTAGCTCGTGCCGTGATCTTAACGTTATGAATTTTGCTGTGAAGCTTGAGCTGTGATCTTAACGTAACATACTTCGATTACTTTGTACAATAATTAATAGACAGATATTTATTATCTTTTTGTTTGATTTGTATTCAGTGTCTTATATTAGATATTTTTTTCACACTTATAAATATGTTTTTGAGAATGTTTAAATAAGTATTGAACAAAATGAACACATTTAAATGTTAGGTTCTCGTTTCATTTTCACCTCATTCCAGATTACTAATTCAAATTCACCCCAAGTTAAGCTTTCGGCCGAATTTCGCATTCAATGAATTTACTGTGTTGCTCGTGCCGTGACCTTAACTTCTATTACTTTGTATGATAATTAATAGACAGGTAATTATTATCTTTCTGTTTTATTTATATTCAGTGTTTTACATTATATTTTAATACACACTTAAAATATGTTTTTGAAAATTTTTAAATGACTATTGAACTAAACAAACAGGTTTTTATGAATAAATTATTATTTCACAGGTCTCGATTTTATATTCTTATAATTAGTAGTTTGTAATAGTAGGGGTTTTTTGCGGATCAACCCCGTTTTTATTCTTTCCTATTATTTTGTTTTCATGTTTTTTAATTCTTGTTTTCGCTCATTGATTTGGATGTTATACGCTATTTCAGTGATTTAAACGTTTTTCTTCTATCTCCTGAAATTTACAAGTTTTTATTTGAGATGGGTGAGGCATTGGATTATGTCAATTTTCCCATAATTGTATCTCTATTTAGTACCAGGTTAACCGAGCCTTGCTCGTTGGTTTTAATTGACTTTTGTTATAGTGTCATGGTAATCAAGCTATTAAATCTACACCAGACTCTTCACAGCTAACAGCTGTTAAAAAACTGCTTAAAATTTATGTTCCTTTATTTTTGTTTACTTTTAGTTGTTCTTTCGTTACCAAAATAGCAACCTATAAGACCAATGTTAAAAATAACGATTTTGTTAACTTAAATTTAGACCAACGTTGTGTATTTGACGGTTTTGTTACTGTCTTGACTGTGCAGTTCTTTCGTGGAACTAACGTATTTTAAACTCAACTTTTTATTAATTTACGAATTTAGGGCAACCCTTTGAGGGGGGGGTCTAGCCTGTCGGTACTTGAGACTTAGAGCAATTAACAAATTTGGGGCAACCCTCTAAAGGGGCATGGGGGCGAAGCCCCCATCGAGCCGCAGGCGAGTCCATAATATATACAGCCCTATGTGTAACTGACTCACTGATGATAGTAATGTCCTGAAGCGACCGTTTAAGCTAGAGACTTGAAATTTGGCATGGACATTCTTTGAGATGTTTCAATTTAGGTAAAATCATAAAACTACAACTTTTTTACTTTTAAACTATAAAAAATGTAAAAAAATATAGATTTGTCGGTAACGTAGTTCAGCCGTGTGAGCGTATATCACCGTTTGGGTAACGTAGATCACTTTGCAGGTTTAGTTCTCGCTCGTGTTTAATTGATCTCTTTCAACTACACCCGTGTTTGATACAAACATTGTATTTCATGTAAACATGAACATCTCTTGTAGACGACGGTGTTTCGATGCATTGAGAGCGGGTTATTTCACCAGGGTAATACTCGCTTTGATATATACAGTATTATGCCCAAAAATTACAAATTTTCAACTTTCAAATTATAAAAATACCGAGGTGTCGGTAAAGAAGTACGTTGGTTCTTAAAGATATCGCTTGGAGCGCTATTATAGTCGCTTAGTTCTCGCTTGTATTTAAAAGATGTCTTTTAACTACACCTCTTCCTGATAAATACTCTCAATTGGGCGCATAGTTGTTTGCGTATGGTTTTCCTTCTGATTGCTGTGTTATAATTGAAAATGAAGTTTATTGAATCGAAAGCTTATATTTACATTTAGGTGATGTCCGCTTTGATTTCTATAGTAACTTTAAATTAAGGTCGCTTAATTCTCGGTTGTATTTAAATTATGTCTTTTAACCACACCTGTTCCTGATGAAGTTTTCGTGACAGTTTTGCAGAGCAGTGATCTTAAACGTTGTATAAACTACGTTAGTGCAAATTTCAGTTTACAGTATATTGTAATATAGCTGTAACTGTAATATAACATTTGTTTTAAGGATGGTGAAATAAATTTAATGCACGTACTCTAAAGTAATACGAAAATGTTGATTGAAATGTGAGGTTCTCGTTTCGTTTTATTTAAATTCATTTGTTCATATTGGCTATTGCTATTACTCTTGTCTTTTGAGAGACGATTGAGCGTAGTGCTGGAATACTTTGTTACAATATTATATTATTAATTTTATCATTACTATGGTGAGCTCTACGAAGCTTGTGCGAATACTTTAAACATATTATTTTAGTACTGCATATTTTTTGCCGCTGTAACGCCCGTAAAGTAAATGATTAATTCCTAAAAATATTTTAGGTCTTACTACATTTTCTAGACTTTAGTCTTCTCATGCTGGAAAATTTCTTGTAGGTTTTCGCACAAAAAAACCCTAATACAGTAATTATTCTTAATTTTCTACTATTTGTATGCTGTCTCTCTATATGAATCTCCAGATTGAATATAGCGCTTCAGTTGATAGTTCTGGTGCAGTTTTACTTTGAAGGTTGATCGTGTCCCAACACGTTTGACATCCGGTCTTTGACCTATTTGCTGCCGTCCAATCAGGCTTAGATTTTAGTTTAGGAAACGATTGAACAAATCAAGTTATAGAACGATTGAACTTTCCATTCTTACCTTGGCTACTGTTTACCTACTTCCGACGTTTTTTTAAACCATCTACATATCTGATGACCCATCATTCTGAGAAATATTATAATAACCAATTGAATTAAACTCAATAGTAATTTTTCTCGCTGCCACTTTGTCCGACAAACTTCCTCAATGCAGTGCTCTCACCTAAAGTCTCGATTAACCCTATTATTGTTGTAATTTAAAACTATTCTATACTTATCAATTATTGTAACTCTTTCAGTATATTTTAATTTAACCGATAATCCTTTTTTGGCTATTATTTCACAATTGGTTTTTTTTTTACTACCATTGGTTGAAAATGCATAATGTACGCCGATTTTATGGCTCTTAAGTTGCAACTTTCTTCATTTTAAGACTATATAAAGACTTTAAGACTTCATGATTATAGTACCTAATACCCTGTGATCTATTACATACTACTGGGCTCTATTTTTATTAATTTTCTGAACTAATATATATAACATTTAAAATTGTTAAACTAATAATTGCTGATTTTGAATGATAAAATTGTTATCGTGTCTCTATATGGTACATATATGATTCCTGTGTTTCTTGGCCACTCCGTGGCGGAACTGAAGCATCTTAGCCTATAAAATTTTTTTAAATTTCAAATATCTTGATTTTGTCCCGTTTTTCTTCTATTACATACAACGATCCTCTATATAAACTTATAATTTTATTCCACTTTTATCTTTTCAGAATACAGCTATTATTACCTCCATCATGTGCAATCATAATCGTATCTCCAAATTTTTACACAACAACTTTTGAGCATGACTATTTACATAGTTCATTAATATTTCACAACTCCATTATATTTTTTTACGAATTAAGGGGGGAGTGGGATTATACCATGAGCCGTGAGCAAATTTCAAAGCTTATTATTATTTATTGTGAGTAGTGTGTATTGGCGGCTTCTGTTACTGCCGTTGGAGTTAAGCCCTCAACTAGCCTGTTCATTGTATGAGGTTTTGACAGTAATTTACGGAATTGGGGCAACCAATTATTGGGTTGGACCCTCCATCAAGCATAACACCTAGAATATTTACATAAATAATATTTATCTCACAGCTCAATTTTTTTTAACTATTTACTAAGGAGGGCTATTAAAACCTATTCATAGGAGATTATTAAAGCTTTTTTTACTATTGATTGTGAATTTAGTGTATTAGACGGTTTTGTTACTGTCTTGGCTGTCCAGTTCTTCTGTTAAACTAAACTATTTCAAACTTGACTTTTTATTAATTCAAACTAGGGGGCAACTCCTAAGGGGGCATGGGGGCGGAGCCCCCATCGAGCCGTAGGCGAGTCTAAAATATATACAGCCGCAGTTGTAACTCACTCACTGACTCACTTAGGTATACATATTTCTGACCCCACTGTCTGAACTATGTAATTGGAAGTTATTCACCTACCTAGGTAAAATTGTGTATACCAGAATAAAATTTTAAAACTGCCAATTTGAACAAAAATGCCGCAATGACAAGTATTTTTATACTTTGTTTCTCGCTGTCACAGTGTCCAACACGGCAGTGCTGCCATGCGGCGCTTTTGGATACTAGCTTGTGCCTTGTGAATGTTGTTGACAACATCCTCAACGATCAAACTTCTTTCAAATCAAATATTATATTTGATACATACATAGACAAACAAAAATGCAAAGAAATCTAAAGTGAAAGTAAGAAGAACATCAACATAGACAGCATTGGAGAAAATAATAATAATAAGAAGAAGAAGAAGACAAATTTTTTTTTTATCTAGTTTGTGATAAGAGTGAGGTGCTGGCCAGCCCAAGTACAATTTTAATCAGTTTTATTCTGTTTTACTAATTTGATCACTATGACAACTTTTAGTTTTAGTGACTGAGACAACCTTTTATTGAATCATTTGACAAACCACAATGTAATAATACATTGGATTATGTGGTAGTTGCATACTATAGACCTGAAGAAGTTCTAAGGAACGAAACATGTTGTCTTTTGATAACCAGTGATTGGATAAGGTAATTTTATTTCATTATAATATATTCCAATCCAGGGTCACAATGAATACTATAAAAAATATCAATCGGTCTACATATTTTCACACTGTAGTGTGTATATAGGTTGTAATAAACTAAATTCGTGCTATAAAATATAATCCTATATTTGGATTGTTTTTCTGTGATGTTAAAAAATAGGTCTAATATTTCATCATACTGCGTGCAAAACAGAGGTTTTCCGTCCTGTTATTAGTCCTGTTTAGGTCGGCGTTTGCAATTTGTCGTCTGAAAATTACTTAAACCTTATCTGGATAATGTACATACCAAATTTGATTAAGTTATGTCAATAAATAAGCAAGATATAGGATTTTCTTGATTTCCCATAAGAATAACATGGAAAACACATTTTTGGATTTAATTTTTTTTTAAATTACATATGAAAAATGCAAAAAACCCATTTGTGGGGTACAAAACCCCACAGAACTACCCCTTCCGGTAGGTCGATATGTCTGATTTACGAACTCATCAGAATAAATGTAGGATTACACATCTCTACCACATTTGGTGTCGATCGGACCATTTTTACGAGAGTTATCGTGTCTAGGGACACATATGTACATATATGTCTATCTCATGAGTTCTATATATATAAAATTGTATATATATATATATATATATATATATATATATAAATTTTAATGACTATTATTTTTGGTCTCTGGGCACCTCAAAACGAAAAAGTAACATGGTCCCATTCTTAGGTCTTACCATGAGACCTACGGTAATAGCTTATTCCCCATGGGAAATTCGCTAAAAGATTTACTGCTGTAATCCTTTTTTTCCACCGAAGGACATAGTAAAGTAAAAAAAAGATTTGTGACTGTTCAAGAATGGATGATCAAATCAACACAATCAGAGAAATTAGTTTTAGGCTACAAAATTTGTTCTTCTTGTCATAAAAAATTACAATCTAAAAGTCATGAAGAAGAATTATGTGTAAATAGTGATGAGAGTGATCCAGAAGATGAGGCTGCTCTGAATAATGCCTTAAGCTCATTAAATGATAGCTTAAAGTTTGTTGGGAGCTTAAACTGTTGAAAATTGATAGTACACTGAGAAAAGTATGAGGGGTGGAATCCTGAGAAGAAAATGAGACGGAAAGAACACGAGTCTGAAATAATCGCTCAATTAAAAAACAAATTCTATAGTTCTTTAAAGAAGAGTGAAAAAATTCAGATCCTGACAGTTTTGCCTGAAAGTTGGTCCATAAGAAATGTCCAAGAGGAATTTGGGGCTACAAATTTTATGGTTAGAAAAGCAAAAAAGTTAGTCAAGGAAAAGGTCATTCTTAGCACACCAAATCCTCGACCGGGTAAAACCACCAAAGATGACACCATAAACATTGTTCACAATTTTTACAATGATGACAATATTAGTAGATGTTAACCTGGAAAAAAATACTGCAAAACCATAAAAACACAAGAAGTAAAGAACAAAGTTCAAAAGCGGCTCCTTCTTTGTAACTTAAAAGCGTTCAAAGCGTTTAAAGAATTTAAAGAGAAGTACCCTGAATTAAAAATAATCTCCAATTTTTGTGAACTCCGACCCAAAAATATTATCCTAGCAGGAGCCCATGGGAGCCGTAATGTTTGTGTTTGTGCTATACACCAGAATGTAAAGCTAATGCTAATTGGGGCCAAAATGAAGGAATTAAGTGCTTATCAAGACTTTGATCTTTCAACTTACAAACACTGCATTTCGTTGATGATATGCAATCCACCATTACCCCAGTGTTTTGAGGCAAAGTGTGAAAACTGTCCTGGATCATCCAGATTAAGAGATGAACTAAACAAACTATTGGATGAAAATGAAATAGATGAGATCATCTACAAACAATGGGTAACTACAGATCGCTCCACACTAGAGACACTGATAAAATCAGCTGATGATTTTGTAGATAAACTTATAAGTTATAAGAAAGTTGTTGCTCCTTCTGACGTACTCTGTTATTGCTAAAGAACAGAGCAAAAATCTAGAAGAACTAAAGAATTTATATACAGCAGGCCTATGCCTAATATAAAAATTTGATATAGGTATAGGCTAATTTAAAGTCCAATTAATTAGTAGGGAAAACTGTTTAAAGATCAAAGGTATGAAATTTGTACGGTGCTTGTATATAATGGTATCAGTAATTCATACTGAAATAGTCTAAGATATTTTACTGTAAAAACCTTTATTCTGCATGGCAGACTGGGTAAATCGCGAAAAATATTGGCAACACGCCCATACTTATTTGGTCACAACTTAAAAACTACTTAGATTCCCAAGTTGAAATTTTTCATGTGTTTTTAACATACTCAGACCAACAACCATATTTTTTCAAATGTAGTAGCCTTTTTTTAAATTGCAATTATTATATAAAATTATTTTGTGAAAAAACCTTTTTCTTTACAAAATTACTAGTGTTGCATATCATATTAAAGCTTATATAAAAAGCTATAATTTGGTGCAAATTTCATGTCTCTATCATAATTAGAAGCTGAGATACTCTTGTTTAAAGTTAATAACGTTTTCCGAAATCCGCGATGTTTTTCTAACTTTATAATTTTATATCTCAAAATATACATGTCAAAAATTCTGAAATTTAAAATACAAACTTATTTTATGGTCTAGAATAAGTGCACAAAATCTCTTGGACTTATAAAATGATTGGGTTGTGAGCTGTGTTGATTTGGTATGGATTGACCCAAATTTTACTTTTTACTTTTTAACTTCTTTGGATTTGATCTACCTATAACTTTTATAACCCAAAGGTAATTGTTTTCATTAACTGCCTCAGCTCCAATATTTTCCATACTTCTATTAGCCTACTAACTATTTGGGTCGTAAATATGAATAAGCAAGCAATATTTTACGCTTGCCCGCATATGCAATATGTAAAGCCCTCTCAACCTATTTGAGGAAGGAACAGACGTTACTGATAACGTAGCGGGGAAAGTCCAAACTGATAACAGCGGCATTGTCATTCCTGCTGGTGATGGCTACTTGTGCGGAAGGACCAATGATAGGCCTAGTTTGTGACGCATGAGTTTTGTTAATTAGCCTACCTTTACAGAGTTTTCCCAATCAGAAGAAAATGTATTTAAATTCTTATACGGTCATAGTGTGATCCCCAAAAACAAGTGTTGCCCGGAGTGTGATAGATGCAACTCCCAAACCCAGAGACTATTGGTGGAGTTGGGAATATTGATGAGATAGACGAGGCTAAAAAAGGCAAACGGAAATAAAACAGAGGTAGAATTATTGAGGGTAACTGGGTTTTTGGTGGAATACAGCGTGACACGAAAAACGTATTCATAGTTCCAGTTCCAACTCGAGGTCACTAAACTCTCTTACCAGTAATTAAGAAATAGGGTAAGTGCACCAGTAATTAGCATTGCTCCAGTAATTGGCAGTTTCAGGTAAAAAAATCAATATAACCCTTGTACTAGCTCTACACAGCTGATTTTCCCTCCAATAGAAAGGTAGTCTAATGTACTTTCAGAAAAGAAAAAAATTATATAGGGTGAGGTGGGGTAATTCTGGGACAGCAAAAAAGTGGGGCAAAAGAGGGACAGTTATTTTTTTATCATATCTTGCTATTTATTTTAACATATCTTATCACTAGAATGTAGCTTTAGACTAAGTATATTTAGACTAAGCCATGTATTCAGTTGTATTCTTTCAAATATTTAGACCAACTGAAAAATATCTTGATTTTTTACAGATGTCGCAGCTGAAGAAAAAGCCTAAATTCTCGTATACCGAGGAGGCAATGGAGGCAGCAGTTCAAGCGATGAGAAGTGGTGAGAGTCCCTATGCTGCCAGCAGAAGATATGGTGTCCCTCGATCAACCCTTGAAAATAAAGTCTCCGGAAAGTCCCAGATGGGACGGAAAATGGGTCTATCATCAACGCTTGGTGATGAAATCGAGAACATGCTGGTAAACTTGATTAAGTCAGTGGCGAATTGAGGGTTCCCGTTCAAAGCTGTAGACTTGGCAACTTCTGTGAAGCAAATAGTTAAAGAAATGAAAATAGAAAATAGTTTCAAGGATGGCGTTCCTGGCAGGAAATGGATGGAATTATTTATGAAACGACACCCTGATATTGCTAAGCGAGAGGCAGAGAAACTGTCAAAATCTCGAGCCCAGGTAACTGAGAAAGTTATTCGGTCTTGGTTTGAAGAGATTAAAGAATACTTCAAAAGTGAAGGCCTCGAAGAAGTTCTCTCTGATGCATCGAGAGTCTTCAACACAGATGAGACAGGCTTTGTTCTTTGCCCCAATACTGGAAAAGTATTGGCAACTAAAGGCCAAAAAAAACGTTAATGACGTTCATTCTGGAAGTGGGAAGGAAAGCATAACAGTTTTGACAACAGTAAATGCTTCGGGAAAATGAAATGTGTCTCAACGCTTGTTGTGTTTCCCGGAAAAAGACTGCCATCGTCTATTAGGACCAGCATGCCGCCAGGCCCCGACTGGTGCAAAGGAAATTCCGACAATGAGGTCTGAGGTGAAGTCTTTTATTAATACATGATGAATTCTTTCATTCACTGGGTAGAGAGAGAAAATATAAAATTGCCAGTAATTATGTTTTTAGATGTGCATAAATCTTACTTGATGTACAATCTGTCAAAGTTCTGCAATGAGAAAAAGATTGTACTAGTAGCTTTACATCCTAATGCTACGCACATTTTTCAGCCCATTAATAGCTAATAAGCTCATTAATAAGCTAAATTTGATAACAATCGAAACTGCCAATCACTAGAGTGGGATGTGCCAATAATTAGAACAGCTGTGCCAATGACTGATGAAAATGAAAATGAAATTATATATTTTTAAGAGGGATTAAAAATTTGTTTTTACATACTTTAACCCTAGCAGTGGCCAATGTTAGAAGTGGGAAGTGGCCAGGCGGATTTGGCGAATTTGCAGACCTATTTTTGAAAATTCGTATAAATTCCAAATATAATTTAAACCTAGTCAACCTTATATCATTGACTTTGTACACTACGTGAGTAGACTTCTCATAGCATAGGCGTGTGAGAAGCATATTGACGGTGGTGCGATCTCGTGCGGCGTCAATCGAAGTACACGTAACATATGATAGATAAATCAGTATTACCACTCTTCTAAACCAAGGATGAAACATTTTATAACTGAAAGTTAAGTTTATGTTTTGGTAAAATGTTTTGGCAGCACTGTAAATTCAGCTGAATAATAACAACATCGATGGCAGCGACTCTGGTGCCGCGTCCACCGAAATTCCAAATTTTTGCCTCAAACTAAATGCATTGGATGAGAGGTCTATTCACGTTAGTGTACATAGTCAATGCTTATATTCATTTTATTTCTAAAACATTGTAGATTCTAAAAATAATTATATAAATAACATCAGAAAAAGTAATTTGGAAATAAAAACAAAAAATGTAAAAAATTGTAAGATTTTGAAATTTCAAAAGCGGCCTGGGTAAAAATTTTTCTATGAAAAATTCATTATATACATTTTGTAGACAATTTATTTCTGTACATAAAAATATAGCATATGTGGGGATTTTTATTTTTTTGCATGAGTTACATACAAATATAAAAATGGAAACCCGAAAGACCGTCAAATTTTATGGTGTAAACATTTTATAAATATTGATAATATAATTATATTTTTACCATCCATGAATAACTTATTTTTGTAATGCCAATGAAATAAAGAACAGAAATAAAGTCATAAAAATAATGAGAAAACCGGTATTATAAATTTTATATACTTATTAATTTTATAAAATTAAAAAAAAATTAGAATTTTTTTTTGTGTTTTTTATTAGGTATAAAATTTTTATACTTTTTTTTATGCAAAAAATTGTAAAATTATGTTGAAGGTTGTTCAATTCCCTACAAAAAAATGTATAACACTCAGGGTTTATTATTATTTTTATATGTGTTATGTTTCATTATATAAAACAACAACAGCCGCTTGATTGTAGGCCTATCCGCCAGATATTGTGCTAAATACAAAAACACACTTTATAAACACTATTTTCCACACTTAAGTAATATTTATGCATAATACAAAGCATAAACATTACTGTTATAAACACACAAACACTTCACGAACAGCTAAATAAATTATTTACATCAGAAAACACAACGCAACGCGAATGTAATACACCACGTGTTGTACAACATAAACAATAACGGCGAGTCAGCTGACGGCTGTGGCTCTCTTTCTCCTTCAAGGCGACAGCGTCAGTGATGCCACCAGCTACGAACCGCAAAACTAAATTATTCTACGTTTCCTCTTCTTCAAAATGATATATAATTTGACTAGTTTGATTTTATATCGAAGATATAATTACGCATTTTCCAAACCGTCGCATTGCGACAGTTGGCCAATCGTTAGATTTTCAAAAGTCAGCTGTTTTCAAAAATTCGTAAATTCACATCTATTACGATTTCATAAGAGAAATAATTATTGAATTAAAGGGTGGCGAAACTTTGTTATTTGTCTCCACAGTCTCCACCGTTATTATCGATGTGGAAATTTCGATATTGCGATAATATTGCTATTATATCGATGATACAATTACACGATACGATTACGATTTTATCACCTGATTTAGTTTCTCGTTCTAATATAATGAAATAAACTTTTTGACAACAAAACAAATACCGTATATATAACAACGTACAAGTAACTGAAAATAACAACAACAGAAAAAGTAAAAATTGTATCTAATGTAACCTGTAACAAAGAACAACACAAAATAAACTAACCAAGTTTGTTGTGTAGCTGTGAGAAGAAATTGTGAGAAGAAGCAGACTTCGTTAGATCTAAATGGCGTCACACAAATGCTGCCAAATACAAATCAGAAAGGTATTTTTTTTCTATTGTATTGAGGGAATATGCATTTTATAAAATGCAGGTTTTTAAGAACACCATTGATTTTGTTGTTATAAACATCGCTGTCAATTAAAGTGACGGAGGTTTACGGTTAGGCCTACACTGTTAGGTTATATGATTATTATGATACACATCTTTTCTCAGTATCGTTGTTGATTCGATTGTTTTCATCGCTCAATTTCAATCGCAATATCGAAATTTCCACATCGATAATAACGGTGGAGACGGATAACGAAGTTTCGCCTACTGTAAAGGGTAATTCTTTGTGTATCCGTTGGTACCACCTGGAACTGTCTGCGACAAACACTAACCGAGATATGGAATTTCAAAAAACACATGTTTTGCCGTTGTTGGCGCATCGTCTGCTCATATGATGTTGCACCGTAAATTGTGTCATATTTCTAACTGTCGTTACAGTGTTACGGAACTCGCTAAATGTTCATTTATGTATAAAAATGAAAGTTTGGAATCTTATCTTTCGAACGATATAAATATTATCCACATTAGAGTTAATTAGGCCTAGTCCCATACGGACCCATACTGTCGCAATGCGACAGTGGCCACTCCACAGCGCATTGCCATACTGTCGCAACGCGACAGTTGGCCACTGATAGGGTTAATATATTAGCCTAAATGAAAGAAGACAAACCAGAGATTTTGTTAAGGTAAAGTGATTTTATCTTAGGTTAGAACTTTTGTACATACAACACTCTAGCCTATACACTGGATGGTCATTAAACTGCCAATTACTGGTGCACTTAAGGTAGAGGTACCAAAAGCTGACAGTGTACCAAAAGCTGACAATAATGATTTGTATTTAAAATAATAAGGTCAGCTGTACACTGTAGACTACAATTTTGGTATTAAAAAAAAGTAGAGTTCTTCTTCTTTCAATAGATCTAGTTAGCTAGTTGTTCTCAGTTTGTAGTTTCAAAATTTAGGGAAGATGTTTGTACCCTTGCACCGTGGAGGGCTGTTAAAGCTGATTTCTTGTCAAATCTGCTAAGGAGGTAAGTTTGAATTTACTGTTTTTAAATTAGTAATTTGCATATTTTCATTCCTAAACCTAAATTTAAGACAATAATATATAAAATAGTGTTTTTTTTGCAACATTTCTTGAAAGTTTTAAACCATGCTTTCAATATTTTTTAGGGTGTCAGGCATTGGTACACAGTATGAGCGTTGTTTCTTAACCTGACAGGGGGGTGTCAGCTTTGGGTACATGTATGTTTTTTTTTTATTTAATGTTAGTGCTCATATTTAAATAGCATGAAATGCAAACCATATGTTTTTGTCATTGGATTTTCTTATTAAATCCTTGGACCAAAGGCTGACACCCATTTTTGACACTGTCAGCTTTAGGAACATCACTGTGTCAGCCTAAGGAACAATGCATGTTAAATAGGTTTCTAATGGAAATAATCTTAGTTTATTAAATATAATTACTTACTCTGACTTAATTCATTATTAAATGAACAATCTTTAATTTTTTCAGAGGCTAAATATGGCACTGACAAAGATTTTGCAGTAACTTACACCCCTGAGCAAATGGAGAAGGCTATACAGGGCGTTGAAAGAGGGCTGTCCCATTCGCAAGCTGCGAAATTGAACAACGTTCCATGACCAACATTGATTAGTAAAATGAAGGAAAGTCGCCAAAATGTGGCAATGTTAACTTAAGTGAATTTGATATGAATCCAGTTGAATATAACTGTTAACTACTGTACGTTAATGAGTTAGTTAGCGATAATCTAAGTTAAACTTAACTTGGTTCTTTCGGGACCATAAAATTAGGTTGTGTGTTCATGGTTTCCTGTCCAGATACATACTTATGCCTAATAAGCTAGTTTTCAGTAGCCTTAAATAAGCTTAAAAGGTAGGCTTAGCAATCAATTGACTTAATGTATTAAGTTTAACTTCTTCAATTAATAACTTAAGTTCAAGTTTGTAAGTTCATCTAATATATTAAGTCAAAGTTCGTATATGCTATGTTAATCTTAAATAATTTTTTTTATATAATACATTGGTTATTTCTAGATATTTAACACATTTTATTTGACCTTTAAACTCCTTATTATGATTTCTTAGGCTTTTGAAACTTGTTTTACGACAGTGGCTGCTTATGGTACAATCGACTGTCAGCTTTTGGTGACCTGAACAAATTTCACTGTCAGCTTAAGGTACATTTACACATAATTTTGTTTTAATGATAAAATTATGAAAATACCCCCGTCGCAGCAGACCTGCGTACTCAGCGAATTTCCAATGGAATTTTAGATTATTTACTTTCCCCATAAAAACACCATAGATCGAGTATGTAGGTTTGCTACCATGGGGTTTTGTTAGAAAATCTAAGTTAATCAATAATTAGTGAATGTAAACACAAAATTGTATCAAGCTATGGCAATTTTTTATTTTCCCCATAAACCCCCATGGGGGTGAGTATGTAGGTTTGCCGCCATATGGGTTTTCAAAGCAAGTATAAGTTAAACCCTATCTAGATAATGTACATACCAAATTTGATTAAGTTATGTCAATAAATAAGCAAGGTATAGGGTTTTCTTGATTTCCCATAAGGATAACATGGAAAACATATTTTTGGATTTTCCCCGTAACCAGTTATGCTAAGATAAAAATTCAAAATACCTAATTGTTTGTTTTTTTGAGCTCTTTTAAATGGTTTTAGTTAAAATTGATAAATTTGAAAAATGAGGTCCAAAAATGCCAAAAACCCATTTTTGACCCCTTTGAAACCCCATAAAACCCCGTTCCCATAACCCGATCACGCTGGTTCGCGAACTCATTGAAAATAGACCTGGTCTTACACCTTCATACCAAATTTCATCAAAATCGGAGGTCGCTGTCAAAAGTTATCAGTACCACGGACACATAGATATATATATATATAGATATATATATTTATAGATATATATATACATATATATGAAAATGAACTAATGGTGTTTTTGGCTTCTGGGGACCTTAAAACGAAAAAGTATCATGGTCCCGGGCTTAGGTCTTACCATGGCTACTACCGTAATAGCGTATTCCCTATAGGGAAATTCGCTAAAATAACTAAAACAAGCTCTTTTCATCACATAAATCAAGATTAATAACCCCACAATGCAATAAAACCATTATGAAAGGTCTACACTAACAATTAATTGAAATATAAATTTTTAATTATCAAGTGAGCCTTATATTGTCAGCTTTTGGTACATCTACCTTACCCTAAGTATGAATTGCCAGGAATAACAATCATAAGCGACTGTTGGCGTAGGCCTACTTATAATTGTTAACAATTTGAGGGATACAACTATTTAAACGTGAATCATACCTAGCCTACTTTCGTAGATCCGGACACTAAAGCTCATACGCAAAACATCAAGCGCACCTGGTGTGAGATGAGGTCGAAGGTTAGACGTTATGGAAACAGGAAACGTCATCTACATAGTCACATTGCGAAGTTTCTTTTCAAACTAAAGTACAGTGATTACAAAACTAGGATTCATCATATGTGATGTGCTATCTCACAGCTCTACGACGGCAACCAACCCCAAATTGCAACAACAGCAATGGAGACTCTGGCTCGGATTATTAAGGTAACTTAACCTTCATGGTTAACTATACAATTTAGGCTAAGCAGGCTTCAATATTGCTTGCTTATTCACATTTAGGACCCAAATAGGCCTAGTTAGTAACAGAAGTATGAAAAATATTGGAGCTGAGGCAGTTAATGTAAACAATTAACGGCCCAAAAATAATGTATGATATACCTCAACATAACTTATGAGAAGTTCATTACTGAAACGGTTAGGTAGTAATGCCATGCTATAAACAAGGACAACTAACTTTCGCACATGACTAGCCTCTGAATCACCCAATCTCAATTCCTTATTTTGATTACAAAAGAACGTACAGCACCAATTAATCCATAGGAAAGAGCCACTCAATACACAAAAACCTTCATGAAAAGTTAGAATTTCTGAATTTCACATTCTAACCTAACCTATACAATTATGAAGACCTAAAAAAACGTGGATAAGTAGAGAAAGAGAAAGAACCGAACAGTGAAGTTTTTTCGAGTTTGCCAAATTTGGGCGGATTGGATTGAACCATGAAGCAGCGGGGTTCAATTTGTTTGGAAAAAACATTTTTTTTCCATTTGCTTTTTAAGCTGGTCCTGCTTTGATTTAGCATGGGCCCAAATGACCAGTAATCTTTGTTGTGTCTGACCTTTTCTTATCTTGTCATTATCTGAAATTAACAAAAGACAGGTGTTAGTCTTTGACATAAATGTTCATATTGGTTAGTTTAGATTAATAGGTTACTTAATAGGGTTACTTAATATGTTACATTTATGTTATTTTCCAATTGATTGTTATCACGTAAAGTAGGATATATCTAATAGGAAGGTAGTTGGCTATTTAGGATCTCGAGGATAGGGAAGGTAACACTAGGAGTGGAATTCTTCACGCCAGAGGTCCGTCAGGCGACTTCCTAACACCGAAAAGGGGGAAATAGACCTTGGATGACAGAGTAGAACCCAGGATTAGGGTAACACACATGTTTTTTCCCCTTTTTTTTATTTTTTGTATTTTTTATTATTTTTTTTAGATTTTTCGTTTGATTTCTTTCAGAAATCTTATTATTTCTCTAATTATGTTCCATTCTTTTTTTCCTAGTATTTGCCATAGTCTATAAAGGTAGCATTCCTAAGCGACGACTCTAGCGACTCCAGTCGTACGGCTGTAGCCAATAGAAATATAAACATGTTAGGTCTATGCTGTAGCCGCGCGACTATGACTCATACTGCTTCGCATGTTTTAGCGACGGAAGCGGCTCTAGTGAGGCGGCTCGAGCCGTACGACTAAACTGCTTGCATGAGCAGTCTAGTCGTATCAGCCGCGACGACTGGAGCTATGTTTTTGTGCTATTCTACATGCGAAGCAGTGTGAGTCATAGTCGCGCGGCTACAGCATAGACCTATAAACATGTTTATATTTCTATTGGCTACAGCCGTACGACTGGAGTCGCTAGAGTCGTCGCTTAGTAATGCTACCTTAAAGCATTCATATGCTGGGCAGTCGAAGATCAGATGTTGGAAGTCTTCTACCATTGACTATGTACACAAAGTCAATGCTTCTACTACGTTAGTAGTACATCTCAGGCATATCGGTGTGGGACAGATCTTGATTCTGTGTAATGTTTCGTTAATAAGCCCATGTCCGAATCTTAGTCGGTTTACTGTTACTATGTCGAATCTGGATAGTTTGCAGGAATTGTACTATGGTTGAGTAGGCCTACTGTTTTCCACTTGAATGCATTTGTACCATCTTCCTTTGTTGGTCACTGAGAAAGCAGTTTGGAAGGTCCTGTACATTTCCTTTTTTAAACTTGCTACGTAGTCTGAAATAGGTAATATAAAGTCGTTCGTCTCATTTCCTGATTTAATTGGCTAGCTTATCTGCAAGTTCGTTGCCTTGGATGTCTACGTGTCCGGGAACCCATTGAATAGTTATGTCGAGTTGATTTTTAAGTGCAAGTAAGATTATTTGTGAAGTGAGATTTTCTTCGTAGTCCATAAGGAGATGGCTTTATCTATGGCTTGTATAGATGCCTTAGAGTCAATGAAAATCACAAACTTCCTGTCTCGGTATTGTGTCGCCACTTGGATTGCTTTGTATATGGAATAGAGTTCTGCGGAATAGTTACTTGATAGCGATGGAAGTTTGTAGTATTTGCTCAAGTTTAAGTTCGGACTCATCACCGCTGCTCCCGTTCCTTGATTGCTCTTGGAACCGTCCGTGTAGATATGTGTGAAGTCCTTATATTTTGTAGCGATCAGCTCCAAGAATGTTGCTTTGAGTGCTAGAGAAGGATCTTGTTTAGTGAGTGTTCTCGTTTTGTCGTTTAGGCTACCGTTCAGTTTTATAGGCCTACTTGTTTGTGTGGTGGTTAGGGGATATCTCGAGTGGGTGGAAATCAATTCTTCCTCCGAGAGCTTATCGGGTACGAGACTGGAAATGTGGTTAGTGGCTATAATATAACTGGGCTTGACTTTTTTGGTCCAAAACCTGTGATTGTTGGCTAAAAAACTTAAATATTTAAGATTTATGTAACTGGGATGATTCGGATTGGACAAGACCTTGAAGGTAAACTTGTGGCTCAACATTTCCCTCCTTAGTTTTAGAGGTATTACGGAGGTTTCCATCTGTAGAGCAATAATTGGGGTGGTTTTGAAGGCTCCAGTAATTATTCTTAGTGCCTGATTTTGAACACCGTCAAGTTTTGCTAATGTGGTTTTTGGAAGGTGACAATACAGGAAGGAGCAATATTCGAGTTTTGATCTGATTATGCTAATATAAACCTTTTGTGAGCAATTGTGGGTGGACTCCGTATCTTGAGCAGGCAAGGGATTTCATTATGTTAAGATCCTTGTGGCCTTGGTTAGCTATGTGATTTATATGTGCTTTGAAGCTTAACTTTGCTATCTATAACTATGCCTAGAATTCTTTGTGTTTCGGTCACCGGAATTGTATGGTTGTTTATGTGTAGATCTGAAATGACTTCTGGATTTCTTTTCCTAGATATTACTGTCAGTTTTGATTTGGTGGGATTAATGTTTAGTGACAATTTATCAAAATAACTCTCCAACTGAGTTAATGTAAGTTGGAGGGTTTTTGTGGTTTCTTCCACTCCCTTGAGGTCGCAGACTAGTGAAATATCATCCGCATACTGTAGCACATGAACATTTGGAGGAATGCCTTGGTTAATATTTGACAAGTATAGTGCAAAGAGTAGCGGGCTTAATACGCTGCCCTGAGGAAGACCCCTGCAAGTGTGTCTAACCAGGTTTTACTTGTTGGATAGGAGGTAAATATACCTGTTGCTTAGCCATTTATGAATATGTCTGATGAATCTGCCGTGTATGTTCAAAATATATAATCTCGTCATAAGGGCTGGAAGTGACACGTTGTCGTAAGCTGCACTGAGGTCTAGTGAAATAAGAACTGACGATTTTCCCTTGGTCAGGTTGATTTGGGCATCTGTTACCAATTGTAGAAGGTAATCAGAACATCCTTTTTTCTTTTGAAAGCCGAGCGGTTGCTCAATTTCGCTTTTCTGAGGTACGTATTCTGGGGTGATGTTTTTAAGGAAGCTACATCCCATCTCAGGATCTTCCTTTAATAACTTGCTGCTATCATTATCTCTGTTGTATTTCAGTTTCCGTATTGTGGACCATATATTTGACTTGGAACCTAATTCTATGTTGGCACAAAGGTTGTACCATGTCTGTTTTTTTTTTTTTTTTTTTTTTGCTTCCTTTATAATTTCTTTGGCGTTAATCTGAGCTATTGAGTATCGTCTGTAGTTGACTGGTGTCATATTGTTGCGAAAAATTCGGAAGCACTTTCTCCTTATTGCCACTGCTACATACATACATACATACATCCCTCGGCGCTCAGTAGTCCACCGAAGCGGCGTTGAGCTTGTCATTTCTTGCCTGACGGGGTCAGGACAATCTTGCTAAGGCTTAAAATAATTGGTTTAGGTAGGTAAAGGACCGGATGGCCATGTCAGTGGAAGTGGTAGGTCACTTTCCGAACTCCAGAAAGCTTTCAATACTATAAAAACTATGTTGAACAAGGTATGATTTTAGCCTCTTTTTAAAAACTGTTATCTTGGAAATAGTTTGAAGCTCACTTGGCAGGGCTTGAAAGAGTTTTTTCCCTATATATTCCGGTTTGCGTTCATATATTGACAATTTGCGAAGTTCTGAGAAGTTTGATTTGAAACGAGTGTTGTACTTGTGATTTTTTTCGGTTGGGAGTTTATTTTCCTTTTTAATGTACATTATACTTTCAAAAATAAAAAGGTTTGGAACAGTTAAAATGTTTAGCTGAATATAAGTGTCCTGACAGTGAGACCCTGGGGGCAACTTGGCCATAGCCCTTATTGCCTTTTTTTGAAGAAGAAAAATCTTTTTGAGATTTCCTTTGGTTGAGCCCCAAAGGATTATTGAATAGTTTATATGTGTTTCAAAGAGGGAAAAATAAACAGTCCTTGCCAAGTGATTGTTGTTAAATTTACAAACTTGTCTCAAGATAAATAGGCCCTTTGCTAGTCTACCCTCAAGCCACCCAACATGCTCATTCCAGGTCATGCCCTCGTCCAACCTCACTCCCAAGAAATCGGCCGTCTCCACATTTGCTATTTCGTCTTCGCCGATGAATAGGCTAGAAGGGGGTGTATTGGAATGTATTTTTTTCTGCTGTGTTTGGATGTGTAGAAAGTGTGTTTTGGTCGAGTTTAGGTTTAGTGAATGCTCGGAGAAGTATTGTGTTAATTGGTTTGCAATCTGGTGTGATTCTATTTCTAGCTGTTGATGTTTTTTGTTTTTTGTAAAAATTGTTGTGTCATCTGCAAATTGAAAAAGATTATGGACTGGAATAGTTTCTGAGATGTCGTTGATGTATAGAATGAAAAAAACCGGTCCTAGTATTGAGCCTTGCGGAACTCCTGAAACTACTGTTTTAAGTGTGGATTGAAAACTTTTTATTCTATTTTTTGATTTGTGTTGTATTTCTGTCATTTGTGTTCTATTTGTGAGATATGATTTTAATAATTTTAGGGCTGATCCCTGAAATCCTGAATTTTCTAACTTCAAAAGCAGGAGCGATATATCGACGCAGTCGAAGGCCTTGGACAAGTCGGCGAAACAACCTATCACCGACTCACCCCCCTCCGCCAGTCAGGGAGTGCGGCATGGATGCAGGGATCGGACTCTGCATTGCCACGGTGCGACCCCCAGCACGTCCGGCACATTTTGTGTATCGGTGCTGGGCAAACGGAGGTTCGGGCCCCGGAGTCCCGGGGTAGGGGTGTCTTATCTCCTACGGGGGGTAGACCTCCGAGGGTGTACCCGCTCTCGACCGATGAAGGGCCGCCTCTTGCCGCACGATGCGCTGGTGAAACAAAAGTATGGATTTTAAAATGCAAAACACGAACGATGATGAGATAGAGCAGGCCGCCTTTAAGCGCAGCTCAAGACTGCAGAGGTCTCCGACCTTGAACACTGGAACGCCAACGAAGGGTATTAAAACCACCCCCCCGCCGATGCCATTCAAGGCTCTTGGTGGTGTCGGATCGTCGTCCAAAACCGGACAGAAGAAGGAGGAGATCGGTATGGCGATGGAGGTGGCCGAGCCGGCAACACCATTAGCCAATATCCAAGGGATTCCTCCCAGGAAGAGCCCTCTTCGTGCGGCATTCGAGCTGCAAATGCTTCGTCAGCAGCAGGACGACGCCCACGAGGAGGAAGACTCACTTCTGAAGAAGATGAAAGCTCTTTTGAAGGAGATGGCCAAGGCCCTCTTAATTCAAAAGAACGTGAACAAGGCGATAAAAGAGGGGATCCCGAAACTCGAAGATGCTCTAGAAGAAATCGAGGAATGCCGGAAAATCAGGCTAAAGGCAGTGAAGCAGGAGCGCGATGTCACGAACCGAGTCATCTCTGCTTCGCCTCAAGCTCACCTGGCTGAGTCCCAGACTCAAGCCAGAAAGCGAAAGAAGAGGCAGAGCGGTTCTTCGCCTGGAAGCCCTGAGCTTGTCGAGGTGGACTCGGTGCCGAGACCGGTTTTTGTCACTGCGGCATCGCAGACATCTCCTGTCCAGGCTACTGAATCCGCCCCGGGCGCTGCCGTGATTCCAGCGGCTACTCCTGCAGAGTTTCCTGCTCCGGCGGCTAATCCTGCCTTGGCAGCAAACTCTGCCTCAACACCTTTGGGGGGCTGGAAGACGCGCCTGTCTAAGAAAGAAAGGAGGAGGCAGAAGCAAGCGGAGGCGGCTTCGAAAAGTGCGTCGAGGGTGGAGCGGACGCAAGTCTCGAAACCGGTTGGGGAGGCCTCTGGCAAGTCTGTCAGAAAGCCTAAACAACCCAGGCCTAAGAAGCCCAGGACAGAGGCAATCTTGATCAAGCCTTTAGGGGGGCGATCTTTTGCCGATGTTCTGGGTCAGATTAGATCGCAGGCCAAACCGGAGGAGACCGACACCGTTATCAAGTCTATTCGGCGAACCCAGAACGGGGATGTCCTCCTCGAACTGGGGAAGTCGAGTGACAAGATCGGTTTTGCCGCTTCCCTCAAGACTGCACTTGGGGACAAAGGCTCAATCAAGGCCCTAGAACCGAAGTGTTCGGTCGAGATTCGGGACCTTGATGCCCTCTCCACCGAAGAGGAGGTGACCTGTGCGATCCAGGTGGCACTCCCGGAGATACCAGCTGATGGAGTGAGGGTATGGCTAACAAAGCCCAACCGAAGTCAACTCCGGATGGCTGTTGCTGAAATGGGCGAAAAGCACGCCAATAAGCTGCTTAGCCTTCAGCACCTCAGAGTCGGTTGGGTCAGTTGCAGGCTCAAACGGAGGGTGGTAGTTTCGAGATGCTTTCGCTGTCTCGGTTTCGGCCACTCCTCCCGAAACTGTTAAGGGCCCGACAGGAGTGCCAACTGCTTCCAGTGTGGAAGCCAGGGCCACAAACGCAAGGAATGTTCCTCGAGCCCCTCCTGCTTCCTCTGCAAGGATTCAGGCTCCAGTGCCCTCGGTCACTTACCCGGGTCTGGTCAGTGCGGTGCCTTCAGAGCCGCACTTGAACAGGCAAAAGGCAGCGGCCGGTAATTCGCATCCTCCAGGCCAACCTTCATAGATCCTGGGGAGCTGATAACCTTCTAGATCAGCTCGCCCTAGAACTTGGTGCTGACGCGCTCCTTATCAGCGAACAGTATCGGGACAGAGACCCAAACATTTGGATCTCGGACAGCCTCGGTACTGCTGCATTTTGGGCACGTAATACACGAGATGTCTTGGTGCGGAGTCACGGGCGCGGCCGAGGATTCGTCTGGGTTCGGTGTGGGGACGTGACTATCTTCAGTTGCTACCTCACACCCAACGAGGCCGTCCAGGACTTCCGCGACAAGATAGATAACCTAGAGGAGTGCGTTCTCGGCACCACCGGGCATGTCGTCGTTGGTGGCGATTTCAATGCCAGGGCCGTCGATTGGGGAATGCCCTCTACCAACTCCCGGGGGAAATACATCCTGGATTTCATCGCCAGGGCCGGTCTTGTCGTCCTCAACCAGGGCGACACACCTACTTTTCGGCGCCCCGGGCAGAGAGGCACGATCCCCGATGTCACCTTTGCGTCTGAGTCGCTCCTTCCGAGGATCTCTGGCTGGAGGGTTGTGGAGGACTACACGGGTAGCGACCACCAATACGTCGTGTTTGACCTGCATGATCAGGCAAATCGTCGAGTTTCCGCATCTCGGGAAGGGCCACGCCGGTGGAACACCAACAAACTGGACGTGGTCAAGTTCACCGAAGTCATCTCTCGGGGAGCGCAGGGGAATCCTGGTGAGGCTGGGGCCGAGGCACTAGTAACATCCACGATGGAACTGATCGTCTCGGCCTGCGACCAGTCTATGCCGCGAAGGAAACCCCGACGCGACAAACAACCCGTTTACTGGTGGACTGAAGAGATTGCGGAACTCAGAAGAACATGTTTAAGAACTAGACGAGCCGCCACAAGAGCGAGAATCCCCGCAGACAGAGTTCGTAAGTCGGAGGCCTATAAAGCTGCGAGAAAATCTCTCCGCCAGGCGATCAACAGGAGCAAGGCGAATAGCTGGAGGAGACTTCGTGACGACGTTGATTCCGACCCCTGGGGCCTGGGTTACAAACTTGTAACACAGAAACTCGGCGCCCGCTCTCCACCTTCCATCATGGAGGGCGCCACCATGGGGAGGATCGTCGCTGCGTTGTTTCCTGAACATCCACAGCGACCGCCGGTTGACTTCGGACGGGTAGAGGACGTTCCACTCTTCACTTTCGAGGAGCTAGAAACCTCCGTTCTCTCCCTGAAGAGCAACAAGGCTCCTGGCCCGGACGGGATTCCCAGTGAGGCTTTAAAGAAAGCATTTTTAATCAACGCTGACTTGTTGATGAGAATGTACAATGCCTGTTTGGTAGAAGGGGTGTTTCCGGCTCCCTGGAAAACAGCCAGGCTTGTACTGATCAGCAAGGGCAAAGGTGATCCCGAGCTGCCATCGTCCCACAGGCCTCTCTGCATGTTGGACACGGCTGGAAAGCTGTTCGAGAAGCTGATCCGTTCCCGCCTGACTTCTGCCGTGGAAGCTGCCGGGGACTTATGCCCCCGTCAGTACGGCTTCAGAAAGGGACGGTCAACGATCGACGCTGTCACCGAAGTTCAGAGAGCTGTGGAGAGAGCCGAGAGCCACAACCATTTCTCCCGCCGAGTAGTGCTTCTTGTTACGCTTGATGTCAAGAATGCCTTCAACTCTGCGAGGTGGGTCGATATGCTGGATGCGCTTCGCAACACCTTTCGTATTCCTGCATATCTGTTGCGGCTCATCGAGGATTATCTACGCTCTCGAAGCCTGATTTATGACACGAGGGACGGAACGCGGACGATGGAAGTCACTTCTGGTGCCGCACAAGGTTCAATACTCGGCCCGGATCTCTGGAACGTTGCCTATGACAGCCTCCTGAGGTCCGAGATGCCTGAGGAAACCACTTTGGTTGGGTACGCCGATGACGTCGCAGCTCTCATTGCTGCACGCAACGTTGAGCTGGCCCAACTGAAGTTGAACCGAGTTATGCGGGTGGTCAACAACTGGATGTCCGATCACGGTCTCTCACTTGCTCTCAGTAAGACGGAGATCGTGATTCTCACGAAGAAGAGGATCGACACCGTCGTCCCGTTTCGAGTGGGAAGGGAGGTGGTCACATCAACTCGTGCCGCCAAATACCTCGGGGTTATGGTGGACACCAAGTTAAGCTGGAGGGATCAGATCTTCCGTACGGCGGACAAGGCCGCTAAGGTAGTGACTTACCTTAGTAGGCTGATGGCCAATGTCGGGGGTCCCCGATCCAGCAGAAGACGTCTGTTGATGTCCGCGGTCCAGTCCGTGCTTCTTTACGGGGCAGAGGTGTGGGCAGGCGCTCTAGATAAGGAGTGCTACAGGTTGCGACTCGCCCGGGTTCAGCGTCAAGCTGCGCTCCGAGTGTGTTCCGCCTACCGGACAGTGTCCGAGCCTGCCGTCCTGGTGGTCGCCGGAGTCATCCCTGTCAAGCTCTTGGCAGGGGAGAGGAAAGCGATTTATCAGAGACAAGGCGAGATCGGCAAGGACACGGCAAGAACAGAAGAGCGCTCCCGAACCTTCCAGCAGTGGCAACACAGCTGGGAGCACGACACCCGAGGACGATGGACTGCGCGACTTATCAAGCAGGTCCAACCATGGGTGGAACGGCGGCATGGGGAGGTGGACTACTACCTGACCCAATTTTTCACAGGTCACGGCTATTTTCGGTCGTACCTGAACCGGATGGGAAAGACCGGTTCACCGGACTGCATTTATTGCCCGGGTGTTCCCGACGATGCGGAACACACATTCTTCCGCTGTCCCCGTTGGGAAGGGCCCCGCCTGGAGGCCACACAAATCTTTGGTGTATTTTCGGTGGACTCGGTCTGCCAAAAGATTTTGGAGGATGAGGGCAACTGGGATTGTTTGTCACAGTTCGTCCGGGGCATCCTCCTGGAAAAGAAAACCGATCTGGACCGCGAAGTGGCCCAGATCCCTTGATCGAGCGGCTGGATAAGGAGCGAGCCCCACGGGCGTAAGCCAAATTTAGGCCTAGCCTGACGTAATGTGACAAACAATTCCAGGTTAGATTCCTAAAGAGTAGAGGAGGTTTTTTAGTGGGTAAACCCGTTTTTTGGGGAGCCCCACACTACAGGCTGGCCACCTGTGTGCGTAATGCATTTTTCCGCCTCTCCCTCAAAAAAAAAAAAAAAAAAAAAAAAAAAAAAAAAAAAAAAAAAACCCCCTCCGCCGCGTCGATACAGCCGCTAATGAAGTCAACCAACGCTAATTTTGTTGATTTTCCCCTCCTAAACCCATACTGCCGCAGACTCAACAATTTGTTTTCTTCTAAAAAATCTGTCATTTGATCGCAAACAATTTTCTCCAGTATTTTAGAGACGGCTGGTAGGAGTGAGATTGGACGATAGTCACTTACCAATGTTTCGTCTCCCTTCTTGAATATTGGTCGAACCACCGAGATCTTACAGCTATTTGGAAAGCAACCATAACTTACCATATTATTGGAAATGGCTAAAAGAGGCTTAACTATTTCTAACCTACAAAACTTGAGAACCTTCATACTGATTTGGTCTGCTCCGCTTGAGGTTTTGGGTTGGAACTTATTTATTGTGTCCAGTAATTTCTGCTCAGTAATACATGTAAATCTGTCAAAGGTTGCAATTGAATCGTCCCTGTTTTTAATTTGAGGTGGGTTGTGCATAGGCCCATTTCCTGAAGTTCCCACGTGCTTCTGAACATTTAGGGGTCCACCATGTTTTGGGAACAAATTTTGGATCGTCATTGTTGGCGGCTTTAAGACGGGGAATTGTTTGGGCCGTTGCTTCATTCAATATTTCGTAAACCATCACAAGGTTAACCCTTGTGGACGGATCCATAAATCGAAAAGAAGAAGAAGAAAGAAGAAAGAAGAAGTAGTTCGGCGGGTTTACCCTGAAAGCAATCATGATATTCCGTCACTTAAGTTGTATTCACACAACATATCAACCTGATAGGCCGTGGGGTCTTATATAAACTAGTCTCATAGAAACTACAATTGGAATGTTTACCTATAGGCACTAAAATGGCAGTATCTAGTAGCGCCGACACTCGGCGCTATAAGAAAATTTTACATTTTCGTCGGCGTAGAAGAGAATATGACCTATACTTTTTAGAACATTGACTTCTACTGTTATATGGTTAAAATAAGATTCTCTCGTAGCAACTAAAAGTGAAAAATACTTGTAGGTCCTACAAATTTCTGTATATGTCTATGAGCAACTACTCCAGAGAGCTACTCAAATCCAATTTGTAGCCTAACACAAACAGAATCTATCAGATTGAACAGCTCTTTTATAGAATAGTCCTTTTGAACTACTTCCTCGCCAAAAATCTATTTATTAATAGACTAGCATGTTTCTTTTCCTCCTTTTTTAGTGAATTTCCCTATAGGGAATACGCTATTACGGTAGTAGCCATGGTAAGACCTAAGCCCAGGACCATGTTACTTTTTCATTTTGAGGTCCCCAGAAGCCAAAAACACTGTTCGTTCATTTCCATATATATGTATATATAAATTTGGGAATCAGTTTCAAGTTATGGAAAACATGTTTATTTTTAGTTTTTAATAAGCTAACTGACATGATGATTTCGTACCGCGTTAAAATTGGTATAAAATAAACAAGAAAATCAATTTTTTGAAATATCATACTTCATTTTCTCTATCAGTCACAAATTCACTAGTCCTAGGCCTAAATGTAATATGAGAATGCAGCTCAAATTAATTGCAGATACAGCATTATCTATAAAAGAATACAGCAAATCTATACTTATTTAATACGTTAAGGGTTTTTTTGTCTTGAGAACTCCTCCTACAATTTTCAACCGATTTTCAAGTTTTTGGTGTCGTTGGATAGGGCTTGGTCTGCAGTTGTTTCCGCCAAAAATTGATGAGAATCGGACTGAAAATAAAGGCGATATCCACCATCGAAATCTCAAAATTTCCCATTTAAATAACATTGGGGACTGAATAAAGCATTTGAAACATCTGTTAATAATCAGCTGTAAATACGTGTAGTTATTGAAGATATTCACATTATTGGATTGGTCGGATGTAGGCCTAAGTTAATTTATTTAGAGCTAAAGTAACATTTGTACTGTATTTAAAAATAAATTGCTCGATTTCGAGCAACACGTATACAAGTCCATTTATTTAAACCTGATCCTTCTCGAGAAAATTGGGGTGAGGGAGGGGTTTGAACTGTAAACAAAAAATTTAAACTGTAAACAACACATTTAAACTCGTGACAAACGTGTGTTGAGTATCAGATTTCCTCAAATAACGTTCTAAATAAGTTGTAATATCTTTCAGTAACTCCTAGTCAGTTGTTATATTTTTAATCCAAAAATATTCCTTGTTAAAAAGTAACAGTTCTAAAGTAAACTGATTAAAAAACAACTGCTACCAATAATATTATAAAACTGATACACATTATGTCGTGATGTAAAATTACCAGCTGGTATGCATCAGTGAAATAAAACAAAAACAACAAAAAAACCAAAAGGCTTCAGCCAATGGGATAGCAGCAAGTATAAACAAACCCCCTCCACCATCTCTCCCTCGAAGGATCAGGTTTAAAAAAACGGACTATAGTTAATATAAAAGAACAATGCATTAGAATCCAATTCTACTAGGTGTCAATTATAATTAATTATCATACAAGTTATATTTCAGAAAAGTCCCAATAAGTTAAAATAAAATTTCAGAACGTAAAATTCGTGGCCTAAATAAGTCATTAGTTATGATTAAACAGTATTTCTTCTTAGGCTATTTATGAAACCACTATTGACAACTACAAATCAAATCAAAATCCCTTATTCTGTTGAATACCCAACTAATCAAATTCAAAATTGGTTACATTCAAGGAAATTAGAAAGACACACGTCATTATTATTCAAGACTCTTGATTCCTTAACCGGTTGCCGGTTAGCGTACCTATTCATTCGTTCATTGTTCCCAGAAGATTCGAACCATTTCGTTGATTCGAATATCTTTTAGCTACCGTTCAAAGAACGACAAAACGGTACTTCAGGATTGCCAACCAAACAAAATCACCGGCACGCTTTTTCGCCAACATTAACCTATCAGTGGCACCTCCAGTATTAGAATATTACGGAAGCCCTGAAGGGCCAAAGAGTAAGCGGTCATTTTTTACACCGCCGTGTTTGGAAGCGGCGAGCCGTGTTTGGAAGGCGGCTAGCCGTGTTTGGAAGGCGGCGAGCCGTGTTCGAAAGGCGGCGAGCCGTGTTTGAAAGGCGGCGAGCCGTGTTTGAAAGGCGGCGAGCCGTGTTTGAAAAGCGGCGAGCCGTGTTTGAAAGGCGGCGAGCCGTGTTTTAAAGTCGGCGAGATGTATTTGAAATTCGGCGAGTATTTTGATGAAGTAATTAAGGGTAATAATTAGATATATGATATTAGATTAGGTATATGACTAGATATAATCTCATTTGCAAACTAATTAAAAAATATTACAACTTTCATGCCAGATTTCTATGAAATCAGAGGTCCCAAAAACAAAGAAAACTGTTTGGTTATGGTCATCATAACAAATGCACAGACTATTTTTGCTCCAGAGATTTGATTGTTTTGGTTATTTTCAATTTTATAAGAGGATGAAAATCCGTTTAAGAGTCAATAAAAAAGCTTTTAATTATTGGTCTTAGTTAATTTATCAAAATGCTCGCCGAATTTCATATACTTCTCGCCGGCTTTCAAACACGGCTCGCCGACTTTCTGACGCGGCTCGCCGTCTTCCTAACACGGCTCGCCGTCTTTGAAACACGGCTCGCCGTCTTCTAAACACGGCTCGCCGTGTTTCAAACAAGGCGGTGTAAAAAATGACCGCTTACTCTTTGGCCCTTCAGGGCATTGAGTAAATATGGCGTTATTAACATAACGTATAGAGTGGACAAGCAATGTTAAAATTTGGAAACGCTGAATGACAAGATCATCCGCTAGGGGCGCTACTAACTGGCTACCGATGCGATATAATCGAAAGGGGGACCCGACAAGGTCTGACAGGGACAAGGTCTGACAGGGACAAAGTCTGACGGTTTTTGTGGCAGGTTTTGTCCGAGACGGCCCGCCGCCTAATGACGCAGAATGGAATGTGTCAGACCTTGTCCTTGTCTGACCTTGTCCCCGACGGGCCAAACTGAAAACTGTCAGACTTTGTCCGGACCGGTCCAGACAAAACCTGACACTTTTTTTGACACAAGGCCCGACGATTTTGTGCGCTGCCTTTTCAACTAATAAAGTCCTCAAGGAAATCAAATAAAGTGGATAGTGATATTCTGAAAAAGGCAGCTAAAACTTGCCTCCTAATTAAATAAATGTGATAACCCACGTTTTCAATTTATTTCTTGTAGATCACATTTGTTTACTATTTCACCATAAATCTTTTAAAAAAAATAGAGCTCTTATAATTATTTGCACATCTACATGGATCAAGCTTTCCAACAACCTATTAATTATTAAAATCGGTCCAGTAAAACTGTAGATTTAGTTGTTCAATGTGAAAAAATAACTCCAATCCAGTATTTTCTCACCAATATAAATTTGAACGGTAATTTTGAACTGATGTGTTAAAAATACATCAATTGTAAAAAGAGTATTTACTGAATATTGTGTGAAAATTACACGTTTCTTGGTTTTACGGATTTTTAGTTCTGAGTCCTTAAAGTCAGCCATGTCACCGATAATAGCGGCGAACGCATCTCCACCCGAGGCCCCGACGCTGGGTTATAGTTGTCTAGCCGGTCTTTCGTATTACTTATCGCTATCGTGTGATTTATTTTGAGTTAGTGAAAGTATTTTTGAAATGCCCATTGTTGCGCAATCGGCAATGTTAATCATACGGCTTTTATGCTAAAACATGGTTTTGTATTCCCCTGTTTCGGACGCCGTTTTTCAACCGATTTTCTTGAAAGTTGGTAAGTGTTTAGTTGAATACTTATATAAGGGTTCTCATACCTCGAAATTTTGAAAATTTTACTAAATTTTGAAATATTAACTAAGGAAAATCGAGTTACTTTGCGACGTCACAGAGAGTAATATTTGTTAAATTTTCAAAATTCCGAGGTATGAGAAACCTAATATAACTATTCAACTAAACACTTACAAAATTTCAAGAAAATCGGTTGAAAAACGGCGTCCGAAACAGGGGAATAAATAAATAAATAAATAAATAAATAAAAATGCCTTTATTTTGAAGCGTCTTTCAATTTACAAAATTGGTTTACAAAGCAACTTAAGTCAACAATTTACATACAGAGATTAATTAAAAAAAATAATAATAATAATAATAATAATAACAAAGGCAAAAGTAAAACTAAAAATATGTACAACTTACAATTAGACATCGGTGAATTACTATTTACATCAATGGATTCGTCAACCTTTCTTTCAGTTTCACCCTGAAAGCCGGGACCCCAAGCTGTTTAAGATCCAAGGGGAGGTCATTGTACATCTTTGGGCCAAAATAGGAGAAACCTCTCCTACCGACCTCCAAACGGACTTTCGGGAAGTGGAGCTGCGCGCTGTGCCGGGTCTCACGTACGGCCATCTCCCCGCGAGGTACAAGCCTCTCCACCAGGTATTGAGGTTCCTGTTGAACCAAGGCCCGGTGGATGAGGTTGCAGGTCTGCATCCTGCACACGGCATCCATCGGCAGCAGCCTCGCGGCGTCCCGGAAAGGGGAAATTCGCTGACGTCTACGAATGCCGTAGACGAAGCGCAAGGCTGTATTCTGCAGCTTTTGCAATCGGGACATTTCGTCCCTGGTAAGGCTGTTACCGTATGCAGGAAAGCAGTAACTAATCACTGACAACACGAGCGACTGTGCCAGCTGCAGCTTCGCTGCCTCTGGTAGGATGTTTCTATATTGGTACAGACCTCGCAGCCTTCCCAATGCCACCTGGGAAATATGAGTGATGTGGTCAGAAAAAGTGAGGCCACTGTCAAGTACCACGCCCAAGGTTTTGACAGAATCACTCACCATCAAATTTTTTCCCTCAAGTTTAACATGCATGTCTCGATTTGATATTGTTTGCAGAGCAATGGGCGTAGCAATATGGAGAACCATGCATTTTTCAGCGTTCAACTTGAGGCCGTGTTTGCGAGACCACTCACCCACTCTCACCAGATCAGAGTTGACTCCTGCAAATGCTTGGTCAGAAGATTCAATTGCGTAGGAAAAGTGCAATTGGCAGTCATCGGCATATGAGTGAACGTTCCCGTGACTCATACAGCTGGAGAGATCTGCAGTGTAAAGGGTGAATAAGATAGGCCCCAGACAACTTCCCTGAGGCACTCCCCTTGATTTCTCTAGTGGAGGAGAAATATTGGTGCCCACTCTTGTGACCTGCAGTCTTTTCTCCAAGTAGGATCTGAACCAAGCGATCGCATTGCCATTGAAACCAAAATGTTTCAGCTTTGCGAGGAGTAACGTGTGGCTTATGGAATCGAAGGCCTGTGAATAATCAAGCATGACAATAGAGCTACACCTGCCTGCGTCCCTCGCTCCAAACAAGTCTGCAAACATATTCAGCAGTGCAGTACAGGTGCTGTGGTTCTTTCTGAACCCTGACTGCAATTTGGGAAGCAGATTTTCTTCATTTATAAATTCAAGCATCTGTCGAATTACTAATTTCTCTAGAACCTTGGACATTGCTGGCAAAACTGATATTGGCCTTAATTCACTGAGGTTCGAAGGATTTTGTTTCTTAGGCAAAGGGATTATGATACTTTTCTTCCACGAATGTGGGAAGTCACCTTTCTCTAGAGACACATTCATTAGGTGAGTGATTGCTTCGATGGCAAATGGGCTGACGGATTTAATCATTGCAATGCTTATTTCATCGATACCGACAGCTCTAGAAGTTATTTCATTAATGGCTGCTCTCACCTCGGGGACTGATATTTTTCTGAACTTAAATTTATTCTTATTATGTGTCTCTTCATTATACGATCCTATTAAATTTATATCTGCATCATAAAACGACCCCATTTTTGCAAAAAATTCATTCATTTCATCGACCTTGAACTCTTTAGGAATTTCATTTTTACTCTTTTTCGTCACCATATCACTCTGTTTAAGGCACTTCCAAAATGTTCTTGGATCTTTACAGTCTGCTAGTTTATTTGTGAAGAAATTTCTTTTAGCTTTCCACACAGCTCCATTCAGTCTATTTCTCACTTTTTTGTATTCTGCCCAGTCAAGATCCAGCTTAGTTTTTGAAAATTGCCTCCTTAATTTATTCTTCAGTTTTGTCAAAATGACTATTTCATTATTTCTCCAAGGGGCTTTTTTTCTCGTTACTCTCTTTGTGACTAGGGGCGCATGTTTATCGTAAATGGCTTTTATAACTGAGCTTATAAAGAAATTTATTTCATCTGCATCTTGCATGTCAATGACTGCTTCCCACTTGACCTTCTGTAACATTGAAATTGCGTCAGCTGTATTAAACCTTGAAAAATCTCTAAAGGTCACAAACTTGACGGTTGGTTTCTCCTTCTTCATTTCTAGTTCACAATAAATGAGTTTGTGATCAGTGATTTTCTTATTTCTGTGATCAAGTACAGCTGAAGCATCAATAACGCCACACCTCTTTAACTGCATTGCTTTATTGGTGATAATATGATCAATCAAGGTAGCCGAGCTGGCTGTGACCCTCGTCGGTTCAGTGACGTGCTGTACGACATTATGAAGTCTTATCAAACGGTGGAGGTATTTGGCCTCATGGCAGTAATTGGATAAAAAATCTATATTCAAGTCTCCTAAACATACAGAATAGTCCACCTGAACCGCTATATCCACAAACAGAGTCTGAAACAAGGAGCCCAGACAGGTGTAGTTTACATGCGGTGGTCTGTACACAATGGCAACGCAGAGTTTGACTCCTCTCACCTTGAGGATCAACGAGATTAATTCTATGCCTGGATCAACACTGGTTATGTGCAGCTGTTCGAAAACAATGCCACATTTGATGTAAAGAGCGACACCGCCTCCGGTGCCAATTGCACGGTCAGCTCTCAGGAGAGTGTAGCCAGGTATATCGTAGTGATCGGAGGGGGTTGTTGGACTAAGCCAAGTCTCAGTCACGCCAAGAACATCAAAGTCAAAATCAGTTGTCAGTGCAGACATCTCCTCGAACCCCGACTTGAGCGAGCGCATATTTAAATGGGCGACGCACAGGCTCTCCCCAGATCGTTTCCCGACGCTCCAGGGCCGGCCAGCCCCAGACTCTCAACCTGGGAAGGTGGAGTGCCCGGTGTCGGGTCCGCCGCCAGAGCCACGGGATCCGGCCGGGAAATGGGTGATGTCGGCCCCCCAGATAGGCGCAGTGCCGCAGGGATCACTACACCAAACAAGGAGGCCAGACGTGATACACCCTTTCGATTCAGATGTCGTCCATCTCGTGCGAGATGCCGCCGATTAACCCAGCAGTTGGCCTCCACAAACATGGCTCCAAAATTGTTGCACATGAGGTCGAGTTGTGCATTAAAATCATGAAGTGCTTTATAGCCAATGTCCGATCGAATTATAATGCTGTTTACATAAACTTTTGAATTTGGAAAATTAGTTCTTACAGTAAACAGCAGGTCAGCCATGTCGTGGAGAAAGACTATGCTAATACAAGACCATGTTTTAGCATAAAAGCCGTATGATTAACATTGCCGTCTGCGCAACAATGGGTTACTGGCCCATGGGTGAAGATGACTCTTAACTTGGATGGGTGCGTATAGCAGGGGCCCGGTGTCTAGGCTGCGGGCGAAGATGCGTTCTAGCCCAGTCAAAATTTCTTCGTGGCTCATGTCGGAAGTAATTCCGGAGGAGCTGAATTTTTCACAGTTGATAGACTATGATAAGGTGTGCATTTTCCCAAAAGTCCCGAAAATCCCCCTTGAGCTTTCCGCTCTACGCCCCTTTAAAGTTAAAGTTACAGTATGTTAGAAAATCAACTACAGTTAAGTGAGGAAAAAAGCAATCGAAGTGGCGTTGCTTTTATTTTGTTCCCGATAAAGTTTGCTACAAAATCTGTCATTACCACTTATTACAAAAACCTTAAGATTTTGTGGCAAAATCGACACAAATGTAAATAAACGGTATCAGATAACTGACACATACTTTCTCCCAACAATATAAAAACATGTGTTAAAAGTTTTAAACATTAATGTCTAGATGACTCTGTCGGATAGCTACCAGCTGAGCAGCGCGAGCTTGACCCTACGCGCATCTGTGACTTTTAACAACGTACTGCGTTTACCGCTAAACGAAAAATTGTATTTTCTCCTCAACCACTTGACGTAGAGCAATAATTTAAGGTACTGGATTATTTAGTTTTTTGAGCTTGATTTAATGGTGATAAGTAAAATTTATTTTGAGACAACAGCTATTTTGAAAATCCAAAAAATTGATTTTTTAAACACTTTTTACTCCATAACTTTTGAACGCGCATTTCCTCGGAGATGCGGGTGGTGTCATTTTATCCACCATTTTAAGCTTAATAAACCACAAAATTTTAATCAAAATCGTTAGAGCCGTTTATGAGAAATTTTGATTTTTGACGATTTTTCAGGGTTTTTGGGGTAAAATACCCTTAAAAATCAAAAATTCAAAAAAATGAAAAAAACGCCTGGAATTATCGTGGATTTGGACCTATATACCAAATTTCATTAAAATCGGACCATTATAGCATTCTCTAGCTCTGTTTACATCCTGACACACACACACACACACACACACACAGACACACAGACATCATTCCGAAAACCACTTTTTTGGACTCAGGGGGAACCATAATGGATAAATCCACCAACAACTCAAATTCGAAAATTTTGACGAAAACAATACTTTCTCCATATACTATGGTATAGGGGGAGAAAGTAAAAATAGATTTATTTTCTTTAAATCATATAAAAACCTTCCCTTACAGCTCCTTTGTTTGAAGTTTATATGTAAAACCATAAATCTGAAGTTTGTAGAGAATTATTTCAGCTTTACAATGATATATAATATTAGTTTGTTTGGTTTGAGGATAACGAGAAATATTGTATTTTATTTTACATAAAAATACCAGGGGGACCGAGCTAATGCTCGGTAAAATTATTAATTTCATCTCACAAACAAAGCTCGTTCGCTCCGCTCACTCGCCCTCTTCCTTTTTTTAAGATGAGCTCGTTCACTTCGCTCACTCGCCAGGCTAAAGGGTGCTGCACTTTGGTAAAATTTTCCTAAACCACAGGTTAAACACGTAACACATTGGTTTATTTTAACTACAGTTATCAGCTGATTCTTGTTCAATTTTAAAATCTCCATAAGGATAACATGGGAACTTTGAAGGGCTCTAGCGCGAAAACCGGATTTTTATTCCCATACATGGGACCGGCTTCAATCGATTCCTGGTGGCCAAAACCCCTATATTCAAGACAAAAATAAAAAATCTTTGGAGCGAAAAAAATTTTGCCCGTACAAACGGAGCTTGTTTTAGAGTATAAGATACAGCACGGGGGTATAGGTTAAAATGTATTAATTTTTATCCAAACTGTAAATTTATTAAAGGTGGTATGATGAAAAGTACTGTTCGTAACTCGTCCGAAAGTGGTATATCGGTGCTCGATCGAATTCAAGTACTCGGCTTCGCCTCATACTTGAAACTCGATCTTGCACCGATAACGACAACTTTCCGGACTACTGACGAACTATACTATTTTATTTTCTCAATAACAAATACAAAAAATAACTATAAATCTTGATTAACAAAAAATAAAATAGTTTAAATAATACCTTTTAGTTAATAATACCTTTTAAACCAATACATACCTAGCTTATTTGGTATCATTGGAAAGATTTTTTTAAGGAGAATTGTTATTTTAAAAGTCATTAAATCCGTTCATCGTTAAGGCTTTGGCCTATAGGCTTTCAAAATTCTATAATGTTATTCTTATAGAGGTTTATTATTTAATCATATGTTTAGAAAAATAAACGATGCTTTACGAGTTACTAACATCGTCATGGTATCCTAGTATCCTGATATTTAAAAATTTGTTTTTACTTTGGGTTCAAAATCTTATACTCTAAAACAAGCTCTGTTTGTACGGGCAAAGTTTTTTTCACTCCAAGGATTTTTGATTTTTTTATTGAAAATAGGGGTTTTGGCCACCAGAAATTGATTGGAGCTAGTCCCATTTCTGGGGAAAATCCGGTTTTCGCGCTAGAGCACTTCAAAGATCCCATGTTATCCTTATGGAGATTTTATTAATTTAACAAAAATCAGCTGATAACTGTAGATATAAACCAATGTGTTACATCCTTAACCTGTAGTTTAAGAAAATTATACCAAAGTGCAACACCAGTCGGCGAGTGAGCGAAGCGAACGAGCTCGCCTTTAAAATGGAAGAGGGCGAGTGAGCGGAGCGAACGAACTTTGTGTGAGAACGAAAGTAATAATTTTACCAAGCTTAAGCTTGGTCCCCCTGGTACTAAGCACTAAAGTAGGTGGAGGAAGTAAGTGTTCGTACACACTTGTATGTTTCGTGCAGTATTAATTTGTTTAATTTCAATTTAAAGATTATAACGAAATAAGATTTTTCCTAGCATAGAGACCTGTATTTATATTATTTCCATCCCAGAACTAGTTTATTTGCAAAGATTGAAGAAAATCCTTAGAGACGTTTATGAGGTCCGTGTGCAAACAGACATACATAGACCTACATACAAATATAAATTACTCGTATTGGAGTATAAGATATATATGAATCTAAGAGAAAGGAGTTTTTGGCTTCTAGGGGCCTCAAAATAAAAAATAAAAAAGTAACATGCTCCCGGACTACCGTGATATCGTGTTTGAAATAGCGAATTCGCTAAAATCTTTGAGAACTGATCAGAAGAATAAAAATTAATTTAATGTAAATACAAATACAACACAATGTACTACATTTGCAATAATTGTTTGTTTTTTTTAATCATAGGTTATAAGAAATACATCTCATATAAAGCAGCGTATTTACAGGAATTAAATACCGGCGGGCGGTTCGGCGCGGCGCATCGGCGGCGTGTGGGAGGCAAATGTGTCAGGTTTTGTCTTTGTCAGACCTTGTCCCCGGCGGGCCAAACTGAAAACTGTCAGACTTTGTCCGGACCGGTCCAGACAAAACCTGCCACCTCAGGAATGTGTATTGGAATGTGTCACATCTTGTCCTTGTCTGACTTTGTCTTTGTCAGACCTTGTCCTAACCGAGCCAGACGAAAGTGTCAGGTTTTGTCCCTGTCTGACTTTGGTAGCTTCCCAATCGAAAGCTTTCAACAATCAGAAGCTCGATTCGATTCGAATTCTCCTTTCAATTATTAAGATGACTATCGAGTTGATGCGATATGTAGTCTATTAAATAGACCGAAAGCACAATCGATAATTGTCTCGAGACGGTACTGAGTTCCCGGGTACCGTGGCGAGCGTTCCCTTCTTCCCTATCTGTTGTCCACTCTATACGTTATGTTAATAACGTCCGTATTTACTCAATGTTCAGGGCTTCCGTAGAATATAACCTCCTTAAAGCTAAAAAATTATCATGGTTCTCAAGTGTTTCTGGTTATTACTTTTGTCTATTTTGTATCTATTTTAATCAGCACAAATATTATTTTATGTTTGGTATAACTTGTTTATATTATTGTTTTAGTTATCTACCAAACCGTTATTTTTAGGACTAAGCTAGCCTATCATAGTTGATAACTTTAAGGTAAACCGGGGTAATAAGCACCATGAAATTTAAAATTTGACATTATAATAACATTAGAACACTGAAGTTATTTCCTAAAATTGAAATACCAGATTCAGGTGTGAAATTCAATATTTTTTCTATAATTTCGTGTTAAAATATGTTTAATTTGTTGACATTAGGTGATTTAAAAATTAATTTATAATTAGGTCTGCACGGCGGTGCTTATTACCCCGACACCGGGGTAATAAGCACCAAATGTTAATTTTCCGGGGTAATAAGCAACTCCATGTTAAATTTCAAGGGGTAACAAGCACCAAATGCAATCCCGGTATAGAACATAAAATAGTGTTTAATATGAAGACTTTACAAAAATTACATTTGAGTAAAATTAACTTTTGTAAAACATAAGGCTATTATTTTTAAAAGTTCATTAAATTTAAGCTCATTGTTAACCTTATTGATAAATAAGGCATCATTAATGTCCACTGGCATCACTGTTTTTGAAGGACTGTCACCCACCTTCCCCGATGAGCTTTTTAATATATTTCCGCGGCATGGTTTCTGAAAAATGAGGAAAAGAAGAGTGTTAACTTCTTTCCTCTTTTAACATCATATTAATCAGTTAATCAGAGTGCCTGTACTGATGCAAGCCAAAAAAGCCAGCGAGTAAGTTGTACGTAGCGCTCTACCGATGTTAAGGCATGTCTGGTTTCCGATAACCAATAAAACTCCCCTTTTCTAGTTCAAGATACTCACCTCTTTTAATTGAAACCAATGGAGTTCCTAAATTCTAAACTTTAGTAAGGCCTAGTCATATTTTAAAAGTTAGCCTTCAAAATTGAGAATTCAGTGATAGTTTTGTGATGCTAATAATTGGTGCTTGTTACCCCGAAACACCAAGTTGCTTATTACCCCAGGTGCAAGACTTTTTATAATGCTTCTTATAATGCAAACAAAATTACCTCAAGCATGTATTTAATATCAATGTTATGTCTAGTTAAGTTGCATTTTAGTAAAAACCACTTTAAAAACTTTTAAATAATAAATTGACTTCAAAACATACCTTCAAAAGTTTTTACTTTGAAGCATTGAAGAGCTCCAAAAACTACCAACAAGTAATCAGATCCACAATCCAATACAGGTTAGCACTAAAGTAGTAAAAATGAACTGAAGAGTAAGAACAAATTGGAGGGAATCATAACAGATTACCAGCTGATTATCAATGTGTAGAATATCAAAGAAATAAAAATAACAAAATAAATGGTGCTTATTACCCCTGGTGCTTATTACCCCAGTCTACCTTATATCTAATTCAAGTAGGCCTACTTGAAATTTACTTAGAAGTAGGCTTGACTTAACCTACTTAATTCTTCCTAGCTGATCGTTAATTCTCGTTTACTGGTGGTTGTGTATTATATGAAAATAATTATACAGTTTTAATAGGGTTCCTACATGGTAGTAAGGTAAGGGGAAAAGAGGAGATTTTAGTTATGGCCTAAATTGCAGGGAGGGTGGGGGTGTGGGGTTTGAGTCATTGAAAACCATTCTTTTAAAGCACCTTACCCTAGAACCGCTGACCCTTTTTGCCCAAAATGCTGTAGGGTTTTTAAATTTTATGTAATACCGTAGGTCCGGATAATTGTATTTTAGCTATATTGTATATTACTACTGCAAAACCTAACAAATTATATGTCAAATTATTCAGCACAAACCTAGGAACAAGTTAGCAATAGGCTAACTATAATTAATGACTTAGTGGATTTAGCAGTCTTCATGTTTATAATAGAGAATTTTTTCAAATGAAACACATTTTCCGGCTTAGGTGTTTTAATATACTTGTATTGACTATTCATTGTAACAAACTTTGAAGGGTCTTGTTAGAAGCACAAGTTCATGCTGAACACAAATATATATATATATATATATATATATATAACAGTCATAATTTTTAGTAAAAATAAAGTATTAGATAAATGAAAACTAATTAGGCGCGCGAGGCCAAAATGCGAGTTAGGCCTAGTTCTATTAATGTATTGCGTTATACTTATACAGGAAAAATATAAATTTTCTTCACATTTCATTTTAAGTTACATGTTATCTTACACTACAAGTTTATAGGCAACAGAAGGAAAAAAACCATTACCAACATGCAATTAGTCCTATTTGAAAATTTATACATATATATACATGCATAGGTGTTATAGGCCTAATCAAATTCACTATTCAGCTCTGCATCATCCGGTGTTTGACTTCTTCGCCCTTTTTTTGTTGGCCTCCAATAGTGATTTATCTTATGGAAACATGCAGGATGTATTCCACAGTTGCAACCTGGGCAAAAAAATGACTTCTGGACTTTTTGCCGGAGTCTAAACACACACTGCACAAGCGTAGTTTGATGCCATGAAGTCAGGGTATGACCAATGTCTCCTGCTGGTCCAGGAGTAGGCCTAGGGTTATTATTTTGAATAGGCCTATGATCTTCACCTCCCCCAGCCAATGATTCTATAATACTGACGATGAAGTTATGTCGACTAAGGGTTTTGTCAGTATTCTTTAAGTACAAAATCCACGCATTGAAAAATGCCATGTCGGTAACATTATCGAAGATTTTCTTCCAATATTTTTCAGTCTGCCTTGAGCATGAAACATGGTACCTACACTGATTTGTCCTTGCAGTCAACTCCCCCCATGTGCATATTATACTTATGAATAAGAGTCGGCTTATGTGTTTCAATGCCACTTTTACTCCTGACAATTTCATCTGTAGCATAACAACCCTTGGTAATTAAATATATTGGCTTTCTTTTTTCTTTTTGTTTGTAGCCCACTAGTAGAGTTTTATTTTTTTCTGTAATATATACTTTGTAAAGGGTCTAAATTAGTTTCCAGAACCTTTTTAGATAAATCTTTAGATTTCTTATTGACAGTACCAGTAAGGTAGGCCTAAGTGTTGTTTTCTAATAACTTTTCTGCTACAGGTAACTTTGTATAATAATTGTCCATGAACAAATGATAGCCCTTACCCAATAACCCACACTTTCTCATTAGAAGCATAACAACATTTTCAGTAAATGGTTCATCAGCTTCGCCTTAAAACGCCTTACCAGGATAGAGCTCTGTGTGTATCACATAGGCCTACCCAGTTTCACTGTCGCAAAGTTCAAATTTTTTGATGCCGAACCGAGCATGGCGCTTATTGGCCATATATTTGATTTAGACACACCTATTCTTCATTCCAATCATTGAATTATCCAGGGATATGTTTTGTTTTGGAACAAAGTACCGTTTGAAAGCCAAATTCATTTCATCAAGAAAAAATCTTACTTTATACCATGGGTCATGGCCAGGTTGATCTTTAGGAATAAACCGAACCGAACTTATTTGAAACATAGATCTTATGGCTTGAAACCGATTCAGAGACATGACGCTCGAGAAAAAGGGTGTCAACTGAGATTTATCTGTGGATCAGTAATCTTGTATATTTTTTTTCCTTATCAGTCCCATATTTAGCAGCACATCAATGTATGTTTTCATTTCACTCTCTGTTACATCCACCCATTTGTTAAGTCTACTTTTTTGGCCCAAGTAACCCAGAGTTTCTTTTTGTGTTGATAGTCTTATTAGCATAGGCATTGGTGTTTCTCACTTAGAGTAACCAGATCAAGTTAGTAAAAAAAAGAGAAAAGTATTCAATGGGGTTACTGTTTCTAGGCAGACAATTTCTAATACCTGTATGATGAACTTCAAATTTGTCTTCCACCGTAAATTCTGGTTTAGGTGTATAAACTCTTACCCATCTAGGATTAGTTGCTATATTTATATGTCCAATAAAGGGTCCAGTGGGATTTGAGGATTCATTAGTTATTATCTCATTAGTGCTGTTAGTAGGAATAGCATTCACACTCACACTTTGATTAGGCCTAGGCCTAGGCCTGGGAGGTAACAACCCCATATCACATATATGGAACCTATATATGTGGGAGGATATTGTTCACATGTCTGAGGTGGTGGCAAATCTAAAATAAAAGTCGGTCTAGTAGACCTCTCACCTACTAATGCTTCAATGTCAGTAATTGAGGTATCACTGTCAATATCTTCATTTCTAGGCCTCCAAATCTCACCACTACCAGAGGAAAAAAATCCATCTGAACCTTCCTCCTCACTTCTCTCACCAACATCACTCTCGTCGCTCGCACTTTCCAAACTCTCTACATATTCTAATTCATCCAGGCATCCCGAATAGCACTAGAATTGCTTAATTCACTCATTTTCTGACTGTACATCAAACATTTTTAGCAAGAAACTACTAATAAACACCGAATTTATTAACCAAAAACGAAAGGTAAACGAAACGGACGTGTAAACAGCAGTCGCTAGCCGGCAGACGACAGCTGACAAACAATTCAAAGACATACGGAGTCCCTAATTTTTTGTTTTGGTTTTGCGACTGACACCAAAATATCGTGCAGATCATAATCTTTAACACTATATAAAAATAATTACGATCGCGTGTTTTAGCCGTTTTTCTGAAGCGCTGCAAAATGGATCGCGATCGCGACTTTAGCATTTTAAATAGGGAGCAAAAAGTCGTGATCGCAACGCATAGCAGTTCTAGAGTTAATAATAAAATAAATTTTCAGATAACATTTTTATTTATTGTATTAGTGTTAAGTCCTACCAAACTTAAAAACATCAACTGAGGCCTAACTAAAATCAAATCTTGACTAAAGCCATTAACTAGGCCTAGTCACAATAACAATTATTTTTAATTACAACAGCGACCACTTATTTACATACTAAAGGGATATATAAATAGTTGCGATAAAATCTCGTATTATTTTGCACCCAATTAGTACTTACTGTATTGCTTTAATGATTTCCGCTTGAATGTAAAATTTATCGTACATCTTACAATGACATATTGAACATGGCACACGGAGCCATACTGCTGTACAAAACAATTATTATTATACGCAGATGAAAACACTGAACTGAACTGATGACCGTCCATTTTCCTTCTATCAGGTTATGTCCTTCGGTCCGCCAACTCATGATTTAATTCCGATTTCATCAGCCATTGTCGTAAATCTTAGAAGTTATTGTAACCGCTTGATTACAGGGAGTATAGCCCAAAAACAAAAATTTTAAAAGATGTTAAGAATGATTTCAAAAGATAATGTTGTACTGTGGTTATAAAGCATGAAGTTTCCTGAAATACGATTTTAAGTTGACATTCTTAATTTTTCAATCATTTCAGTTTTGTAAAACCCAAAAAGAAGAGATTTCCCTGTTTATTTGAAATTCCTTTTTAATGAAATGTTAACCTTAAAATCCAGAAATCTCCGGGAAAATCCGGTCACCTGGTAACCGTTTGTAAGTTTTAGCTTATAATGGGTCACTAGTATGGCTTCAGGAATCTTTGATATCTTAAAATAAGGCGAGTGAGATTGATCAGACGATGAATAATTTTTGAGAGATACCAGCTGAAAAAGTAGTCCTATGTCTAACCCTCCATCCAAGGTTACCGTACGCCCTCTTTTCTCCGGACATGTCCTCTTTTTAGAGCATAAATATACATCTGGGCTAAGGTGGCCAAACGTCCCAAAAAAGTGATACTGTGCCGATTTTTGATAGGCCTAATGTCATGCGATGTCCCGAAAAATTGTGTCGGGACGACCCATAGTCCCGGAATCCCGTTTTTAAAGGGATTAAAAAAATATTGAGACACAAATATAAGCTAAATTCAATTTTAAAAATAAATGATTCAATTTATATTTCTCCTGCAATTGTAGTCTAATCGTGCTATTGCTTTTGTAGAGTTGCACCCTTTATATCTGCAATTATTTAACTACATTACCAACGTTATTTCACAAACCTTCGTTTGGCAGCTCATTAAACACTTTTCTGTCAGAATATTGTTGGTTGTTGAGGTTATGTCAGTGAATTAAATTAGGCTTAGGTTAAAGTTAATTGATGAAATAATTTATTATTATTTGGTATTGTATCATCTAATTAATTTTAGTGAAACTGTAACTAAAAACATATGCTATGAATGAATGTTTTTATTAAACCTAACTCTTATCCAGGGAACCATGGACTTATTGGTTGGTATGGGAAGGGAAGGATAAATATTTGGAGCTGTCCCGGTTTCCTCTACATGATTTGGCCACCCTAGTCTGGGCGGATTTGTAAGAGACCTTTTATTTATCCGGCTTTTTAGAAACAGCAAACAAATAGGACTATCTGTATTTTTTTGTTTTTATCAACCAACTCCTAAAAGGGTTTATTAATTGTTGTTTCGTCTAGATCATTATTAAATTGACAATCAATTGTTTAAAATGTTTAACACGTTCGCTACCAGCCGCCGCATATATGCGGCGGTCAGGCCAATCCCACAGCCCACCAAAATAATCATGGACTTCCCTGTAGACCGGCCCTAGTGGTTGTGACTTATGCCACAGACCACGAATAGAAACCGTCCAAAATTAGTTTTCACACTTAATTTCATTAAATAAAAAAATATATACAATTTTCTATTCATATTTGGTAATTTTTTGAGCGCCGCACATTTGCGGCGCATGGTCAGAGACTAAGTGACGCATGTTAGCGTCGGCACTAATATAACCTTATTTTTAGTCATAACCTTTGAAAAGCGAAAAATAAAATACGGCTTATACATAAATACATTGTATTGAAATATTTAGTTTACAAAAAGAGTTGTTTACAATTCATTTACGTAGTATAAAATTATGATCGTTTTACAAGTTTACAAAATGCAAATGTTTATACATTGTTCTTACACAATAAACTTTTTTCAATGTGTCATATAAGAGATTTGATGAATATTTGTGTAAAGATATATCAAATACGTTAAAAAATGTTACTCTCAAAAATACATTAAATAAAAATGTACGTAAAACATTTTAGTGACGTCAGTGATCGTTTTAGCCACAGACCAAGCGCCGCACATATGCGGCGGACTATCCCGTAGACCGCGCCTAAACTGTCTGACCATTAAAATAGACCGCTCTGAAGAAATTTCGTATTTAGTATCATGGAACCATCGCCGCAGATATGCGGCGGCAGTCTATTTTAATGAGCCCAGCCGCCGCAGATATGCGGCGGTGGGCTCTCAGTAGAACTCGCCCGCCGCAAAATTGCGGCGGCGGGCTGTGGTTACGATTTTTTTTTTACATTGTGGTAGCGAACGTGATAATCTAGTGCAAAAAGTGTAAGTGAGGTTATGTTTTTCAGAGATAGCTTTCTATTTCTATGGCTTCCAGCTTAGTTTAATTAACGTGACCATAAGTTTTTTTTTATATAAATCGATTAGGTAATGCCCAAGAGGAATTAGTCTTTTAATCTGAGCTTAATGTCACTTTTTTTTAATTAGAGAACTTTTAAAGGCATTGAAACTCTCTCCGAAACAAAATGTGATTTAATACTAACTACAGTAGTTCTAATAGTTTTTTAAAGAATTTTTGCTATAGTTTTATTTTAATTAAGGATGAATTTTGAAATGGCCTTCTTTATGGACCTTAAGGATGACATATTAATGTTTGATTGTTTACACAATTTTGAATAGGCCTAAATAAATGGTTTTCTTTATGGACCTTAAGAACGGCATTTTAATGTTTGAGTGTTTATACAATTTTGAATAGGCCTAAAAGTAATAACTGTATAGTGAGCATTGATTAGCTTATTCTCTAATTTACTACGTGCTCTGGACATTTTACAATTATTTTTTCCCTTCATATTTTGTTGGTAGTTCTTTATAAAAGTTGTTGGTATAAAATTTAATGACAAAAAATCTACTGCTTTGGTAAAACTTTGTTGTTGTGGTTGTTATTAGTGGATAAGCAGACTCCGGCCGAACCATTAAGCACGTCTGATTAGTAAAATTTCCTCGTGACCAAAACTTCCATATTTAACAAAAAAAAATACCCCCGTCGCAGCAGACCTGCGTACTCAGCGAATTTCCAATGGAATTTCAGATTATTTACTTTCCCCATAAAAACACCATAGGATCGAGTATGTAGGTTTTCTGCCATTGGGTGTTGTTAGAAAATCTAAGTTAATCAATAATTGGTGAATGTAAACACAAAATTGTATCAAACTCTGGCAATTTTTTATTTTCCCCATAAACCCCATGGGGGTGAGTATGTAGGTTTGCCGCCATATGGGTTTTGTAAGCAAGTATAAGTTAAACCTTATATAGATAATGTATATACCAAATTTGATTAAGTTATGTCAATAAATAAGCAAGATATAGGGTTTTCTTGATTTCCCATAAGAATAACATGGAAAACACATTTTTGGATTTGCCCCGTAACCAGTTATGCTATGATAAAAATTCTGTTGCATACTGAGGGAGTTACTATCATTATATTCTTTCCGTTACCTGAAGGACCATGAGTTTCCATTTACCATTAAAAAAAAGAGAATGTTTCTTGCATTTAATTAGTTTAATGGAAAACACACACAAATAAAAATTAGAGAAGTGAGTCAACAACAAAAACATCATTTCATTACTAAAAGATAAAATGTAAACATAAACAAATAATAAAACATGTGTTTGTATGACAATTGATTTGAGACAGGCAATATAATAATAATAATAATAATAAATTTATTCCTCTGACAAAGTTTCACAATGTATGGGAATTTACAAAACAAATTTCAAGTTTTTGCACTTATTGACAATTTTACAAATTTTCATTTAATTACAATTCTACATCTACTCCTTTTCTCAAAACTCTTTCTTCATTTTAAACTTATTTGAAATTTTTCTTATTTCTTTTTTCTTTCTACTTATTTCTTCTTTCTTTGTTCTTCATTACTATATTTGTTATTTTTAATTTACGTTTAATTTATTAATGGTCTACTGCTCTATACGTTTTTCATTTTAACTCTTCCTTCCTTCCATGTCTTCTTCCAGTCCTTCCACGTCTCCTTCCACGTCATTCGTTTGCTCTTCAAAAATGTCTTAAGTTGGACCTCTCAAGTGGATACCGGAAACAAAATATACAAGGACGCAAGAGTGTGAAGTTTTTATGATTTTACCATAAAAGTTTGGTTTGTTGTATGAAGAAATTTATTATTTGCAATTTATTGTACAAGTTTATTGTAATTTTTATATACATTTTAAATATATTATATTTAATATTGCAATGTTTACTTTGCCTACAAATTGTGATTAGACCTTCAGCATCATACTGCCCGGTTGCTTGAATGCTTCAGATCATGTACTACAGAATGTTATTCAATATCTTAATTTAGCCCTATATAATATTAATTTACACTTTAAAATTTATATTGATTTATGTATCTTTTTTTGGTATTTATGATTTTATAACATAAGATGCATAACATTATACATGTAACATTTAGGTGTTGGTAGAAAAAAAACAACTTTTAAATTTAATGTTTTATATTTATTTTTGTGGTAGGCCTATGTTACGGTTGATTGTAATAGTGTTCATTAAATTCATTTATGGAGTAAATTCATTAATGCTTTTAACATTTTACATTGAACATGAGACCTTCAGCATCATACAGCCCGGTTGCTTGAATGCTTCAGATCACATTACAGAAAGTTACTATATCTTCATTTAATCATTATATAATATTAATTTACACTTTAAAATTTATATTGATTTATGTATATTTTATTTGGTATTCATGATTTTATAACATTACATTATACATTTACATATTAGGTGTTATTCTAATTGTTGGTAAAATTTTAAATAAAAAATTTGTAAAAAGATATAATTGTTTACGGTTGATTGTAATAGTGTTCATTAAATTCATTTATTGAGTAAAACGATTTATCCGTTAAAAATTTTTTAAGCTCATTTTTAAATTTAATTTTATCTTCAATGTTTTTTATTTTATAAGTTAATTTGTTAAAAAATGAAGCTCCAATATTTTGAGCAAGGTTATAATTTAATAATATCCTTTGTGTTTCTTGTTTTAAATTATTTTTCCCTCTAGTATTGTAAGAATGTATTATTTCAGTATTTTTCTCATTTGTATTAAATTTTGCAAACATTATAACCTCATAAATATATAGTGAATACAATGGTAATATATGTAGTGTTTTAAAAGCTTGCCTGCAAGATTTTCTTCTATTTAAACCCTGGATTAGTCTTATTGATCTTTTTTGTAAAACAAAAACTCTTTTCATTGCATTCTGTCTTGCTGATCCCCATTTTATAATGCCATATCTAATTTTTGATTCTATCACTGCATGATAATATAACTTTAATAATGGTTTATACCTAAATTGACAGTAGTAGTTCAAACAAAAAATGGAAGAAGTTAAACTATTGCAAAGCGAGTCAATGTGAGGGACCCATGTTAGCTTTTCGTCTATTATTATTCCTAAATATTTTACAGTTTTAACCTCATTAAGTTCAAAGTCGTCCATCACTATGTTACCTTTAAAATCGTTATCTTTATTTCTTACAAGACTAAAGTCGATATAATTGTTTTTTTTTTATGATTTACATATAAGTTTAGATTCCCCAGATACTGATAAATTTGTGTGAGCACAACATACCTATTTATTTATAGACTTTCATCTGAAGGATTATTTATTGTTACTGCAATATCGTCAGCATAGCAAATTATATTGTTGTATTTAACTTCTTTTATTAGGTCATTAACATAAATATTATAAAGAATAGGACCTAAAATAGAACCTTGAGGTACCCCATATTTAATTGATATATTTTTAGATCTAAAACCAGAAATTTCTACAATTTGCTGTCTATTTGAAAGATATGACTTTACCCAGCTGTTGGCATTTCCTCTAACACCTAATTGAAATAATTTATCACACAAAATATTTGAGTTGACACAGTCAAAAGCTTTACTCAGGTCCATAAAAACACTTAACGTTTTGTGTCTATTTTCTAAATTTCTAACTACTTCAGTTATTACTTTATTTATTGTGTTATTTGTACTTTTCCCTTTTCTGAATCCAACTTGATTGTCAGATAAAAGTTTGTTTGATTCAAGAAAAATTTCCAATCTATTAAAGTATACAAGTTCAAAGATTTTACTAAGGGGAGATATAATTGATACTGGTCTGTAGTTATTAATGTCACTTGCTATACCATTTTTAAAAATTGGTTTGACCCTGGATACTTTTAATTGAGAAGGAAAAACTCCTTCCTCTAATGAAGTGTTAATAATATTGGATAGAATTTCGCATACATAAATATTTATTATTTTCATTATTTTATTAGATATTCCATATACATCCTGGGAACTTTTATTATTTAAAGATTTTATAGTATCATAAATTTCTGAAAAATCAGTTGGATAAAGCATAAGGCTTGACTTAGGAGTGTTTGTTGTGTATGAAGTTAAAGCGGGTATTATTGAATTACTTCTTAATCTTTCCGCAACAGTAGCATAGTGCTCATTAAATATATTACTGATTGTTTCAGGATCGTCTTCAATCCGATCATCAATTCTCAGTTGAATGGTGTTTTCATAGTTCTTTTGTTTATTCCTTTCTCCATTTATGATACTCCAAGTATCGAGATTTATGTTTTTTGAATCTTTAATTTTATCCAAAACAAATTTTTATTTTGCTAATTTTATAACTTTCCTATAAATTTTCTTATAATTTTTATAATACAATTGAAAATTGTCATCCATATAACATTTTTTCTTATCTAAAATTTTTAATTTCCTACTTGAGGTAATTATTCCTGTTGTTAGCCATGGTTTTTTTTTATAATTCCTATGCTTAGTTATTATTGTTTTGTAAGAACAACTTAAATCTAAGTATCTTATAAATATTTCCATGAATAAGGTAAATTTTGTTTCTGTAGTTTTTGCATCCATCACATCATCCCAAGTTTCATTCTCTAAAGCACAACATAGTTTGTTAATATTTTTAATTGAATAATTTCTAAGAAAAATCTTCTGACTTGAATATGTTGGATGTTTATCAACTATATTTAAATAAATTACCTAAGCAAAGTGTTCAGACAAACCAGTCCCTATCACCTCAACTGTTATTAACTTTTTATTAAAATTAGTAAAGATCAAATCAATTATATTTTGTGAGGTTTTAGTTATTCTTGTTGGTTTATCTACCAATTGTTCTAAAAAATAGCAAGATGTCATGTCTTTCAATTTATTTTTGTTGTTGTCATTAATATTCCAGGGAATGTTAAAATCTCCAATTAGCATAATATTTTGTTTTTGTTTGAGAGTTGTTGAAAGTAAGTTATCAAGTGATTGTATAAATAGTTCTTTTGAACCGGATGGTGATCGATAAATTCCAATTATTTTCAAAGAGAAGTTTTTTATGATTAAGTCGATCCCACATACTTCAAAATTGATTTCATCTTATATATTACTTTATTCTAATGTAGTTAAATTGATGTAATCTTTACTTATAAATAAAATTCCGCCACTTTTATTATACGAACGACTGTATTTAGAAGATATTTTATACCCTTTAAAACATAAGTTGTTTATTTCTGAATCTTTAAGTCCGTGTTCAGTTAGTATTAATATATCCGGGTTTTCCTCATGTAAAAATATATTTGTCATGTCTATTTTTTCTTTGAGATATTGACGATTTAAATGTATGATTTTAAGATGGTTTAGTTTATTTAGGTTATTCCTTTTATTTTTTGAGTAACCCCTAAAAAATGATTGCAAGAGTTTGAAGAGTTATTAATGTCATTGCTAAGATTCATTTTATTTGGTTTCCCTGTCAAATATATTAAATTATTATTATTGTTTGGTTCATGATATGTCGCTTTATGTTTGTAGTTTTCACCTAAGAAATCAAATGGTAGAAATTTGACTTGTTTATTTTTATGGTTGTGAACATAGTTGGTCATGATATGGTCCAAGACCAAGTTTGTGATTAATTTTTTTCCTTTAACATTAAAATGAATGCCGTGAGTTGAATAATGATGTCTTTAAATGAGAAAGAGAGAGAAATTTCACTTTATGATATTTACTTATCATAAGTTCTAGTTCGTGGTTTATCCTATTTATTCTACAAGTATAGTGAAAGGCTCTTCATATCGCAATGGGATTCCAAAAATAGAATATTGGTTTTAATGTTTAGCTCAAAGAATTCTTTAGAAAATTTCTTTCATCAAAATTGTCTATATTGTTTGTTCCTCCAAGGATTATCATAAAATCATTTTCATTCATGTTGTTCATCGTGACATGTGCAGATTTTAAAATGTTATATATTTTACCATTTGGCTGAATAAAACCATAAGTGTCGTAATTATTATTTAGTTTATTACTTATTAATCTGCTAACATCTCTACCTTGGCTGTCGGATAATAACCTGATTTTACATTTTTTATCATGACTGAACACTCCACGTACTTTCATAGGTTTAGGATTTGTCAATAAATTTGACTGAGGTTTCTTTTCAACAGATTTTGCCTCAACATTATGTTTAACAATCATATGAGATGTTTTAGGTTTTTTTACAGTTATTCTTTTTTTCTTGTACAGGAATTGTTTCTTTTTGAGGGGGAGGGTATTCAGTTTCAAGACCTAATAATGCAAACTTGTTTCCTGTTTCATAGTTAATAGAAAGAGGTTGATGAATTTTAGTTTGATTAATTTGCTTAGCCCGTTTGTTGGAGTTAATTATTTTCCAATCATGGTCAACGTCGTTCAATTCACTTGAATCGTTTAATTCTGTTGATCTGATTATTTTGCTGTTTTCTGCAGGTTTTTTTAGAGGAGGGTACTTGTTTAGGTAAATGATTAATTTCTTCCTTTGAAATATTGGTATTACAGTCATTAACATTATTTGTAAAATTTTTTAAGTACCATAATTTAAGAGGAACTCTTTCATTGTTTATATTCGAACAATAAGTTTCAAATACAATCCTGGTATTTATTAAAACATTTAATCCACACTCAAATCCATTGTTTTGTTATGGACATGGCATTTCATTAAGGTTTTTAAAGTCAAAAGAAAGTTTCTTAACAATTAGTTTTGCTGTTTCTCTATTATATCCGTTTAGGGAGTCAAAATGGTAAGATTTTTTATCAAGGTTGCTTCATATAACATATATATAACATTCCCCCGCCTGTGAACCAATCTGGTTCACAACAATTATGCTTTTCATTCTTCTTGAATCAGAGGGGATATTTTTGTAATGGGTCTTGTAATAGATCCTTTTGCTGTCTGTAGTTCAACTACTCTTACAAGACCATCTTGACCAGGGGAAGTAGCCGTCACCCTACCCAACCTCCAAGACATTGATGGTGCGTCAGGTTCATGAATAATTACAATGTCTCCTTATTTGGATGTTTCGCTTGGGGGTGGTCCATTTCGCTCTTTGTTGTAGGGTGTGTAGATATTCGATTTTCCACCTTTTCCAGATACATTGTCCCATTGCTTGAATCAACTGCCATCTTGAAAGTCTATTTTGAGGTGTCTTGTCCCAACTTTGTTCTGGATGTGTAAGAAGCGCATCACCTACCAAAAAATGTCCAGGGGTGAGGACATTTAGTTCGCTTGGGTCGGACGAGATCGGTGTAAGAGGTCGTGAGTTGAGTATGGCCTCCACACGAGTTGACAACGTTATAAATTCTTCTAGAGTAAGGATTTGGTTGCCTATAGCTCGCTTTAAATGATGTTTCATGCTTTGCACTGCTCTTTCCCATAGACCTCCCTGATGAGGTACAGCAGGTGGGAGAAAGTGAAACTTAATTTCCTGTTGGCTGGAAAATCTGTCAATTGATTTCTGGGTATCTTCTTGTTTGAAAAACCTTTGAATATTATCTAGTTCGGAGGATGCACCAACAAAATTAGTTCCGCAGTCACAGTAGATGTTTGCACAAAGACCTCTTCTTGAGACAAATCGAGTGAGTGCTGCTATGAATGCCTCAGAGGTAAGATCAGTCACTACTTCAATGTGAACAGCCTTTACAGCAAAACAAATGAATAAGCAAACATAAACTTTGAATTTTCTGGCTTTTCGTAGAGTGGTCTCTTTGATGAGGAATGGACCTGCAAAATCTGTCCCACAGTTACTAAATGCTCTTGACGGTAGTACTCTTGCTGATGGTAGATCACCCATTTTCTGAGTCGTAAGTTTTGGTTTACAACGAGAGCACCGAACACACTTAAAAATCCTGTTTCTAATAGCACTTCTTGCTGAAAGAATCCAAAACTTTTGGGAGAGATGTGCTTGTAAGAAATGATCACCTGCATGTAAGTGTTTTATGTGATGATCATCAATCATTAAGTTGGTGACATGATGACTCTTAGGTAAAACGATGGGATGTTTCGTGCTATGAGGGAGATTTGAGTGTTGTAGCCTACCTCCTACTCTTATCAAACCTTCGTCATCAATGAATGGAGACAAGTGCCGAAGTCGGGGAGAGCATTGGTTTCCAGATTTCAAATTGTTTATATCTTCTTGGAATTCTGTCTGTTGAACAAGTTTGCAAATTTTGATTTTTGCCTGATTAAGCTCTTCTGTCTTTAGGTTTCCCTTTTGCTTAACACTTGTTTGAGTATTTTTGATAAAGCGTAAAACAAAGGAAAATACTCGGAGTAAGGTCTCCCACGAAGAGTACCTGTTTAGCAAATCATTTTCAACTTTCTGTGTTGTAACCAATATGGGAAGTGGTTCTTGTTTAGTTTCAGGCAAATGCTCAAGCTTTGTAGGAGTGAAGCTAGATTTAGGCCAGTGTTCTTGTGATTGTTGAAGCCATGAAGGCCCTTGCCACCAGAGATGATGTTCAGGGAGAGAGGATGGTAGAAGACCTCGACTGGCAAGTCAGCAGGATTGAAGTGTGTAGATACATGAGACCAAACATGAGAGGGTGTAAGTTCTTGTATATGAGCAACTCTGTTAGCCACATATACCTTGAGACGGTAGGGGGGTGTCTGAATCCAAGACAAAACGACTGAGGAGTCACACCAAGCATTCACAGAGCTTATACAACAACGCTGGGATAAAATAGAGGAGGTGTAGTGAAGTAGGTTGGCTAGGAGATGAGCTCAACAGAGCTCAAGACGGGGTATAGAGATTCTTTTGAGAGGAGATACTCGTGACTTTGCCATCAATAGAAAAACTTTGATACTGCCGTCAGGATATCCACAGCGAACATAAACTACTGCCCCATAACCAGCTTCCGATCCATCACTGAAACCATGAAGTTGTATATCTATAGCTTCAAACAAAGATAAATGTCGAGGCACCCTAATTTTGTTAAGGCTGGGAATCTGTGAGATGAATATCTTCCATTTATCGGCAATGTCGGAAGGCACTGGCTCGTCCCATTGGAGACCCAGGGTCCAGAGTACTTGAAGAAGAGACTTAATCCAGAAAGTCACTGGTGTCAACCATCCACACACATCGTAAATCCGAGCAACAGATGACAAAATGAGCCTTTTCGTAACTTTAGTCTTTGGGATGTTGAGTTGGCATATGAATTCATCAGTTTCCGCAATCCATTTAACACCTAGTACATCGTACACAGGAAGGTTAGACTCGGAACAAGTGAGTGGTTTCTCTCTGTGCGACTCAGGGATATTTTGTACAAGTTGAGGGCAGTTGCTGATCCATTTTCTTAAATTTAAACCACCTTTGGCGAGAAGTTGGATGGCTTCCTCTTGGAGAGTGAGAGCTTTTGCTAATGTATCCCCACCCAATATTAAATCATCGACATAGATCTGTTTTTCTATAGCTTCACTTGCGGCCGGAAACATATGACCTTCATCCTTGACAAGCTGTTTGAGAGTACGAATTGCAAGGTATAGAGAGCTGCTGAACCCAAAAACAACCGTAGTCAAGTGATAGATTTCTAATGGTTTGGATGAATATTCACGCCAATAGAGTAGCTGGTAATTTCTATCATCTGGGTGAACAAGAATTCTCCTAAACATTTGTTTTATATCACTACATGAAACATAAGGATAGGACCGAAAGTAGAGTAGAATGTCGCTGATTTCATTTTGAAGCTTAGGGCCTGAATGGAGAGTTTCATTGAGAGAAACGCCTGTAGATGACCGCACACTTGCATCAAAGACAATCCTAACTTTGGTTGAAGATGATTCCTCCTTTATCACAGCATGGTGTGGTTGGAAAAAACATTCCTTATCATATTGAATGGGTAAACTGACAGGTTCCATGTCTCCTGTGTCTAACAGTTCTGTTATACACTCAGTGTATTTCTTCTTTAAATCTGGGTTATAGTTCAATTTCTTTTCTAAGGAGAAAAATCTTCTTTTGGCTACTGCTGATGTATCTCCCAAATGTGCATGATGTTCCTTAAATGGTAGACGTACAATATAACGACCGGTAGAATCTCTGGAATGAGTCGTACTGAAGTGGTTTTCACAATACATATCGACTGGGTTAGGTTTCACTTGGAAAGGAGGTTCTTCATGAGTCCAAAACCGTTGCACCGCTTGGTGAAGATCATAAGTGTCAGTAGAGTAGAGAGGTGATCCCAACACAAAATGAGTCTTGAATTTGAGGCGTACTTTCTACAGCTGGAGATGATCCAATAATAATGTAGCCAAACACGGAGTTCATAGCCGCTGGAAGGTTATCACTTACAATAAGCTTATCCCCTGTCATTAATTTTGCATAAAGATCAGCTCCTAATAACATATCAACCTTACTAGGACAGTCAAAAGTTGGATCAGCAAGGACTAAATTAGCAAATTTATCCTTGATATCTTGAGGAACTTGTATGTGTGGTAAATTGGAAGTAATTCGCTCCAATATAACCACAGGGTGATTGTTTGCCACATGAGTGCCATTCAAAGCATATACGTTTAACTTAGATAAACCTTTAGTTTTGACATGACATGAGGAGAGGCCATCAACCTGATTATATCTATCTGAGGACCTATCAAGTGAGAGTAGGCGCGCAGTTCCTTCAGTTATACAAGATATCATCGAGGCTGAATCAACAACAGCTCTAATTACTAAAGAATTACCATTGTCTGCAGTTACATGCACTAGAGTGGTGCCTAGCAATATAGTAGTGGGTCTGTCGGAACTGGCTTCTGCTTGTGAGAGAGCAACTAAAGCATTTTTTATGGGGTTAGATCCTTGATTAGATTTGGGAATAGCATCTCCATTAGTGGGATTCAATGTTGACTCTGAGGAATTGTTTGTGTTACGGCTAGGTACATGGAGAGATGAATGATGCTTCTTACTACAATGAACACACACTTTTTTAGATTTGCACTCTTTAACGGAGTGAGCCGAACCCAAACAATTGAAACTAAAATGCTTTTCCTTTACATGCTTTTCCTTTTGCTTGACCCGTAGTCAAGCGATAGATTTCTAATGGTTTGGATGAATCTTCACGCCAATAGAGTAGCTGGTAATTTCTATCATCTGGGTGAACAAGAATTCTCCTAAACATTTGTTTTATATCACTACATGAAACATAAGGATAGGACCGAAAGTAGAGTAGAATATCGCTGATTTCATTTTGAAGCTTATGGCCTGAATGGAGAGTTTCATTGAGAGAAACGCCTGTAGATGACCGCACACTTGCATCAAAGACAATCCTAACTTTGGTTGAAGATGATTCCTCCTTTATCACAGCATGGTGTGGTAGGAAAAAACATTCTTTATCATATTGAATGGGTAAACTGACAGGTTCCATGTCTCCTGTGTCTAACAGTTCTGTTATACACTCAGTGTATTTCTACTTTAAATCTGGGTTAGAGTTCAATTTCTTTTCTAAGGAGAAAAATCTTCTTTTGGCTACTGCTGATGTATCTCCCAAATGTGCATGATGTTCCTTGAATGGTAGACGTACAATATAACGACCGGTAGAATCTCTGGAATGAGTCGTACTGAAGTGGTTTTCACAATACATATCGACTGGGTTAGGTTTCACTTGGAAAGGAGGTTCTTCATGAGTCCAAAACCGTTGCACCGCTTGGTGAAGATCACAAGTGTCAGTAGAGTAGAGAGGTGATCCCAACACAAAATGAGTCTTGAATTTGAGGCGTACTTTCTACAGCTGGAGATGATCCAATAATAATGTAGCCAAAAACGGAGTTCATAGCCGCTGGAAGGTTATCACTTACAATAAGCTTATCCCCTGTCATTGTTTTTGCATAAAGATCAGCTCCTAATAACATATCAACCTTACTAGGACAGTCAAAAGTTGGATCAGCAAGGACTAAATTAGCAAATTTATCCTTGATATCTTGAGGAACTTGTATGTGTGGTAAATTGGAAGTAATTCGCTCCAATATAACCACAGGGTGATTGTTTGCCACATGAGTGCCATTCAAAGCATATACGTTTAACTTAGATAAACCTTTAGTTTTGACATGACATGAGGAGAGGCCATCAACCTGATTATATCTATCTGAGGACCTATCAAGTGAGAGTAGGCGCGCAGTTCCTTCAGTTATACAAGATATCATCGAGGCTGAATCAACAACAGCTCTAATTACTAAAGAATTACCATTGTCTGCAGTTACATGCACTAGAGTGGTGCCTAGCAATATAGTAGTGGGTCTGTCGGAACTGGCTTCTGCTTGTGAGAGAGCAACTAAAGCATTTTTTATGGGGTTAGATCCTTGATTAGATTTGGGAATAGCATCTTCATTAGTGGGATTCAATGTTGACTCTGAGGAATTGTTTGTGTTACGGCTAGGTACATGGAGAGATGAATGATGCTTCTTACTACAATGAACACACACTTTTTTAGATTTGCACTCTTTAACGGAGTGAGCCGAACCCAAACAATTGAAACAAAAATGCTTTTCCTTTACAAATCTTACTTACTTTGTGGTGACAACTCCTTGAAACTAGTACAATTATAAATTGAATGATCGGTACAGGAACAAAATTTGCATTGTGCTTTGGGTGTAGAGAGAAGGACTGTACTATTATGTTTCTGATTCATGGTTCTACTATTGAGAGAAAAGCTTGTTTTAGGTTGTAGAGAAGAAGGGGATTGAGGAGCTGAGCTAAGGTTATGGGATAAGTTGGCTGCTTCCAAATTGGACCATTCTTTTTTACCTTTATTCTTCTTTAATATGACACCTTATTTATAGCTCTAGGCTTCATTTAGCAGAAGATAACATGATTCTAAAAAACCCTTGCATTCGGGTGCGCGCCAGGGGTAGACCGGGGTGGTCCCGGGCTCCGGTCGACAACTGGCGCGCACTCAAATGCAAGGGTTTTTTTAGAATCGTGTTATCTTCTGCTAAATGAAGCCTAGAGCTATAAATAAGGTGTCATATTAAAGAAGAATAAAGGTACTAATTTCCCTCTGTTACACTTTTGTAGTTATTTCATTCAAACCAATAGTAAACTTTAGTTAAAAATCAAGAAAAAACAATTGATTTTAGACAGTTATAGCTGAAATTAGAAATTTTATTTAAAAATTCTAAAAAGATAGCCGACTAGATCCTTTTTTCTACTTTTAGAAAAAGTTAACAGCCAATCTCTATCAATTGGTTTATTTTAAAACACGATCCCCGTAAACCTCCGCAGCCATCAAACTCGCCTAGCGCTACGGCCGCGAGGCGGCATTCGGCATTGTTGTTGTTTTGGCTGGGGTAGACCGCGGCCTTAAATAAAACAAGTTTGTTTAGTTTCTGTGTAATACCTAACTTTGATTTATTTATAGACAGATTTTTTCCTTTGGCATATGAAAAGCAAACGGTATTAAAAAAGACAGAACCGATTAATTTTATAAGTCTTAACTCATGGCATTCACCAAACTCTTGATTGTTTGCATGAGTTTTGATCATGTCTTTGAAATGAATGCAGGCTTGTATTATCAATTGCTTTGAGCAAAAGTCTGGTTTGTCCTTGTTGGCTAAAAACAAAGAATATAAATATCTAACCAATTTGAAAACTTCATTAGAGGCTTTAGACTGATGGCCTCTTGACGCTAAAGAAGTAAACTCGCCATACAAATGGTCAACGTCTGATATGTTATACAACAGTCTTGTACATTGATCACACTTCATGACTGCATAAACTTTCCTTATCGGGGTTTTTTTTTTTTTTAGCTCAGGATCCGCAGGGAATCTGTAATTTTAAGATGAAATATTAACTGTTGCATATTCATTTGGTATCACATAGTAGGAAATTTGTTTTATGTGCACCCTTCAAGGATCATTTTAACTTTTTTCTATCAGTATAAGAAATATAGGACCAATTGTTTCATTTTATGGTTCAACACAATTAATTGATAATATTTTCTTCCTTAAAATCAAACATAAATAGGTAAATAACTACATAGTTTGTATTAATAATATTGACTAAAAAAGAAATACAGTTTAAAAAATTCATTTTTTAAAGTTCAATATTTTATAGTCTAATGTCATTGATTTGAAAAAAAGTTATAAACCTTTCATGTTATATCATGGTGTATTATTTTATATCATAGTAAGAAAATACAGTATTCTAGAGCTGAAATTTAGGTCTTCGGATGAAAAGTCGACCTTTTTTTAAGACGAAATGAGTGTCAACTCTAAATGTTTTAATGAAGTAATTCATTATCTTTCATTATTCATTATCTAATTCATTATCTTTTATCTTTTATTAAACTTAAGTATAATCCTACTCAAAAATTTAATGTAGTCAATTTCAACGTTCAGTTAATGTAGTCGGTTTCAACGCAACAATTTATACCAAAATCCATCGGAAGGATTTGTTCCTGATCACAGTTTTACCGATTTTAACTTTGGAGTTAGCGAGTTGAACCGCGGACTTCTAAGTGTGAATGGCGGTCCTTGCTACTCCGCATCAAGCCAACGAAAACAGGCAGAACATAGGGTGAAAGCTTTTAATAGCCCAATCGATTTATATGTTTAAAATATGTCACAATCAATGTGTTATGTGGTTTTTCAATGTATTTCAAAGAAACCTAATCATAGAGTAAAATTAAATTTTGTTTAATAATTAATGTTTAATAATTACTAGAGATTGCCTCCTGATCGAAATTCGATCAAAATTTCAGTTGATCTGGACAAAAGAAGCTTAAAAACATTTTAGAACTAAAACATCTGTTCTTCCTAATTTTCTAGCAGTTGTTCTTAAAACAGCTGTCTAATGATTCATTCAATTCTCTTTTCTCCATATAGTCCATGTGCCAGGTCCCAAAAAGGTATAATTTTGTGATCGCGATGAAACTTATACATCTGAATTAGGTAGCTTTGGGGGTAATAAAAATGCATATTATTCTAAAAAAAATTTTCGGTTTTTAAGATGGCGGCCATTTAAAGATGGCGGATGCATGTTCATAATAAATAGGTTTTATTTTGGTTATTTGTCATCCGATTTGAATAATTCTTTTTTTATTTTAAAGATAATTAAATTTGCAAAATATAATACAATTACATTATAATACAAATTCTGCTTCGTTTCTGATGTATTTAACAAAATATATCTGATTTCTGTACAATTGATACCTTTAACCTTTAATTACTCATAAACCTTATATTTTACACAAATATTGCTTCTTACAAGAAATATAGATAATTTTATAAGCTTTACAACGATATATAACATAATGTATTTTACACAACTCATAGCGATATTACAACTAAAAACATTGCACGTGTCAGGGTTCGGCGCGACAGCGCGATGCGACGGCGAGTGGAGCCGGCCGGCCCGCACGGCTGGCTCGCCTAGCGTCCAACTCGAGTTGCTTTATCGTTTATTCAATTGAATGTGTTTTGTTATAATAATATTTATATATTCACATACATTTTCGCAATAGACTAACAAACATTACAATTCTATTATCAAATATTTAGGTTCACCCCTAAACATGTGTGTGCGCAATTTAAGGAAGTTTTTATGTCGTAATAGGGCACTATTTCACTATTTGATTTTTTAGATTGCCACTATTCTTCTCTTTATAGCTACGTATCATTATAACAGACATTTTTAAATTACCTTCGTTATCATCATACATTTTTAGTGTAGGTAGTCTATCGATGCATTCTTTGGATATTACAAAAAGTTATATTAAACTCATGCAAAAAATCTAAAAGAAACAAAACAGCTTACGTTTTGTTTAATAGGTTATGTAAAACGTAATTAAGACAAATTAAATACATAAATTAAAAAATATAACAAACGTATTCAACATTCAATTTACTAATATATTCGTTAAAGTTCAACTAAGAGTATTCTACCTTTCTTTGTTGACACACGTGTTATAGGAAAACTGTGATGATTCGTCAATAAAGGAAGAACTTAGATTGAAATGGTATTTTCTTGGGTATTCAGCTTCATTTTGCTATTCTGTAAGAATAAATATAATGAGATAAGAGTTAAAACTATTAAAAATATATTAATTTACTACATAAAATTAAATTAGATTACCATAATAAAAACGAACCATATACCTTAAGCTTAGTAATGATAATAATTCTTTGTCAATAGTCAATAGAGCACTTAATATCCTGTTAAAAATGATAAATCATTTAAAGCCGCGTCCGCATTGGGCGAACATTCGTGGCGAACTTGTTCGGCGAACACAAAAATCAACAAACATTCTTAACGAACAATTAACCAGCCATATGATTTACATTCTAAATGGTTAGCAACGAACAAACAAATGTTCGGAAGAACTTTGTTCGGCGAACATGTTCGGCCAGTGCGGACGCGGCTTAAGAATACATACATGTACTTGTTTTCATCAATAGTTGTTTATTTTCATTTATATTATTGAACTTTAATTTAAAAGTGTTTTAATACACTGTGCTCAGGTTAGTTATGCGAAATTATAGTATTAATAAAATTCCAGTAATCCATGCAAATAATAATTGAGATGAATAATGATATGATTATTTTCAGAATTAATTATTACTATACCTATATAAAATTTTAGGAAGTAAGCTACATTTTACGCGAGTCTGTAATAATCTATTTTTACTTAATTGCAGGTGATGTTAAATCATTTATTATTAACAAAAACAAAACTATACATAATAATTAATAATTAAACGTTGTTATAAACCTCTTACCTACGTTGGCGATATCGTTTGGTCAGCATAATATTTATTCATACATCCTCCTCACTATCCGAAAACATTGTACTGACAACGAAATCCAAGTTTTCCTCTTCTTCTTTAGTTTGAAACATATTGTCACAATCCTTCAGTTTACAACTTGTGAACATTTTTTGCCGCAAAGAGCACAAAAACGGTGGCTCTGCAACATATGCTGCAAGTAACCTTAAATGTAAACAAATCAATTTGGACAAATTTTGTTTAGAATTTGTACTGGAAGTGACAGCTGTGGAGATTTTGGACATCTCGCTTGTAGCGGTATCTGTTTACAGATCCCCAGACGGGGACTTTGATAGCTTTATCCACCAATTAGACCAGTGCCTAGACCATCTCACCAGGCTATCACCAAAAAATCTGGTGGTAAGCGGGGATTTCAACGTCCACCTGGAATGCGCTTCTAAGGAAGAAGCCATATTTGTAAATCTTCTGCGCAGCTACGGCCTGTACTTAACATCAAGACTTCCTACCCGAGGCAACGCATGCTTGGATGCTGTGGCCACTACTCTGGACTCGTGGGACTACGAATCTGAGGTGGTTGACTCCCATGTTGCCGACCATGACGGTGCAGTAGTACTCAAAATTGGGACAGAAAAGGTAAGCACTCAACCTTCCTGGCTTAGTTCTTATGAGATGTTAAAGCGACCTATTAATAAGGAACATTTACCCTTGCTTCAAAATGAACTTTTGAAAGTAGACTGGTCTCCGGTAACAAAAATAGCTGATCCTGAGGCTGCTTTTGAAACCTTCTCTGATTTGTTTTCTGACAAGTTTAATATTGTTTTTCCTGCTAAGATCTGTAAAAATAAAACAAAACCTGCTCAAAGATCTAACGTAAAATGTAGGCCTAGTGCAACTAAAGATTGGTATACCCCTGAGCTTGATCGGCTACGTTCGTACATGGTGTTAGTACATGATCACTACAAAACCTCAGTGGATGAGTCATTAAAAGCAAAATATTATGCCCTATATACTAAGATTAAAAGGTCATACCGTACACAAATTGATGAAGCAAAAAAATTCCACAATGTTGAGTTCATTCTCAGTGCTCCAAATACATGTAAAGCTGCATGGGAAGTGGTGAATAAGCATCGAACCTCAAACCCTGGGCCTGGGACGGTAGCCTCTCCGGATGACTTCAACGACCATTTCGTCAATGCTGCTGATGACATCGTCTCGAGCCTACCTATGTTACAGGTGGATCCCGTGGACTCTCTGGACGATCTCGCTACCGTGTTCTCACTAAGCCAGTGGAGAGAGGTGAGTGTCACTGATATTATAAAGATTGTTAAAAAATTTAAGGATTCCCGTAGTCAGGACATCAATGGTGTTTCTTGTCATGTGTTGAAGGCTGTCATTAACGAAATAGCAATGCCACTCACTTTTGTTATCAACTTGTGCCTAAAGAGGGGTGTCTTTCCTGCTAGTTTGAAAATAGACAAGGTCACTCCGATCTTTAAGAAGGGGGACCCTTCACAGTGAAGGGTCAAAGTGAGACAAATTGAGACGGTCTGTGTCTGAAACAAATGCAACAAACAGATTAGGATACGGATTAATCAGCATGAAAGGCTGTGTCATGTACGCCCTATGTGGGGTACATATTTTTAATTGTGTTACCTATATATTGGTTAGGTTATGAAAGTTAATAATAAATAATCACTCAAAGTATGAGTTCTGAGAATGGAATAAGCGAAAAGGATCTAGTCCTAAATACTAAGTTAGTAATAGGCGATTTATTTACCTGACCTAACCGTACAATCACAGCATGATAAAAAATTGTACTCTATAGTGTACAAGTACCAGAAAATTATGTTATGTAAAGGGGAAAACAAATTATATTCTTATAGCGTTTTAAGTTCTTATTTTCATGATTCATCTGGCAAAGAAAAATATAATAATCTACTCAATCTAGGTAAGCCTACACTGATAGGTTAACTTTTCTTCTTACCTTTTTCTCTTGTCCTTAGTCTTTTTCCATTCTTCCGGATTGCCTTTCCTTTTCCTTGATTTATTAGACGGAGTCTGCAATAGGTTTTCCCTTAAACTCATTTTAAACTTAAAACCTTAAACAACTTTTATTCATAAATATTCTAAATTTGCACTGAAAGAACAAACAAGCATCATAGCCATTAGTCAGACGACAGACGACAAAGCCAAAAAAACAACAAAGTCACATGACTAAATTGTGGCCACCGATTGGGTAAGAGGATAAAGATGGTTTTGGAAAAACAGAAAATACACGCCGCTATTGGCTGGTGGATTATGTGAGATTTAGAATGATACAACCGAAATTAAGTGAGTTTTGGAAATGACACTTACTTTTTAACATTAAATTTCAGTAGGATTAACTAAGTTTTGGAACGATACTTCATAACGAATAAATGCGCATTTTTCAGCTGAATGCAGTGGTACCAATAACTTAATTTCGAAAAAATGGATAAAGTGAGTTTTGGAATGGATCGCCTGTCATTAAAAGCAAAATATTATGCCCTATATACTAAGATTAAAAGGTCATACCGTACACAAATTGATGAAGCAAAAAAATTCCACAATGTTGAGTTCATTCTCAGTGCTCCAAATACATGTAAAGCTGCATGGGAAGTGGTGAATAAGCATCGAACCTCAAACCCTGGGCCTGGGACGGTAGCCTCTCCGGATGACTTCAACGACCATTTCGTCAATGCTGCTGATGACATCGTCTCGAGCCTACCTATGTTACAGGTGGATCCCGTGGACTCTCTGGACGATCTCGCTACCGTGTTCTCACTAAGCCAGTGGAGAGAGGTGAGTGTCACGGATATTATAAGGATTGTTAAAAAATTTAAGGATTCCCGTAGTCAGGACATCAATAATGTTTCTTGTCATGTGTTGAAGGCTGTCATTAACGAAATAGCAATGCCACTCACTTTTGTTATCAACTTGTGCCTAAAGAGGGGTGTCTTTCCTGCTAGATTGAAAATAGCCAAGGTCACTCCGATCTTTAAGAAGGGGGACCCTTCACTTTTGTGTAACTTCCGCCCAATAGCCATCTTGCCCGTGTTCTCAAAGATCATCGAGACGATCATGAAAAACCAACTAATAACTTACTTTGAGACCATTCTTATGCTTTCTACAGCTCAACATGGGTTCCGATCGGGGCGCTCGACCACCTCAGCTCTCCTGAGTCTTGTTGACTACATGACCAAGGCACTTGAGGACCAAGAGTCTGTACACCTGAGCCTTGTAGACCTCACCAAGGCTTTTGATGTGGTCCCCCATAACATCTTGTTGGCCAAATTCGGAAAGTACGGGGTGGGAGGGGTGGTCCTGGATTCCCTGACGAATTATTTGCAGAACCGAAAGCAGGTGGTGAACGTTAAAGGTGCCTTCTCGCGAGCCAAGCCGATCCTCCATGGAGTCCCGCAAGGTTCGGTTTTAGGACCGTTCCTATTCTCCGTTGCAATTAATGACTTGACACTAAATGGGCATACACTGCTTTTTGCAGACGACACCACCCTGTTCAACAAGGGCAAGGACATTGACAAATTGCGCTCGGATGCTGCCGAACTGCTGGAACAGGCCAGGACTTGGTTTACAGCAAATCGTCTCAAGATCAACGAAGAGAAGACCCAACACATGGTATGTTCACTTAAACAGGGTGTGGAGAGGGACGAAGCTGTCAAGCTCCTTGGATTCTGGATCGACCCCCATCTTGACTGGAAACACCACATAGAAAAGGTATGTGTTAAACTCTCAAGAGTCCTCTACTTATTAAGAAAGTTAAGGTCTGTCCTCACTCAACCGTATTTAGTGACGGTTTACCACGCCTTGTTCCACAGCCACCTCATGTATGGCTTGGTGCTGTGGGGACATTCGCCGGCGACCCATGAGGTGCTGCTCCTGCAAAAAAAGGCCCTGCGAATAATAACGTCCTCGGGTCGAAATGAGCACTGCCGCCCCATTTTCAGAGAACTCGGTGTGCTGACAATATATAGTCAGTATGTACTTAACAGCCTGGAACTACTCAAGGAAAATCTGGGGAACTTCGAAAAGAGGAACAAGCAGCACAGCTACGGTACACGCAGGGCTGGTGACTTAGATATGCCGCGTTGCCGTCTCACTCGCACTTTGAAGAGCTACCCTAGGGCCACTATTTCACTTTTCAACACCCTTCCTCAAAGAGTGCGAGATTTGGACGTTAATGCTTTTAAGAAGGTGCTGCGCGAGTCTCCGCTAAATAGACCGCTGTATGGGCTTGACGAGATTAGTGAGGGACCTCTCGTTGAGTAGAATGCCAAGCCATTAAGTCACGTCCGCCAAGTGTCAAGTTGTAAATATATGTTATATGTATGTTTTTCCAGTAGTTTTAATAAATATGACGCAATCTATCCGACATCTGTCGGTCAACGATTAAGTATTCAAGTAAGTAAGTACAGGTAGTGGAGCACTTTATTCCATTACCAAGGCAAGAACATTTGGGAAGAGTGCAAGATTTTGTACATTTGCAGCTCAATAACTCCATCACAGGGGCTGGAGCTGGCAAACATGTCATCCACTTAATATTCAGGTTGAAATAATAAAACGTCTTCCAACACTACTCGATATATTTACACTTATACTGTAAATGTTTACAGACGGTAAATATATATAAAAGATCTTATAATGGCGATCGATTTCGACCAGTCATACCGGTCATCATCAGGCCCAATCAGAGACTGAGAGAATCAGGATGGCGTCTTTGCTGAAGTACTATTTTATTTTCCATTTCGTCTATGAGGCTAACAGAAATGGAAAATAAAATCTTAAGGAAAATAAAGAACCAGAATCGACTCTACAGCCAGACCACATTGAAAAATGACGAAGACAAATCTACTAAATTCACTGTATTTAACTACACTGGAAACGTAACACAAAAGATCGCTAATAGATTCAAGAAATACGGAGTTTCTGTCGCCTTCAAAACACAAAACACCATGAGTGGACTGCTATACCCCAAGATTGAAGATAATAACCAATTCAACCGAGCCGGTATTTACAAAATCAGCTGTGAAGATTGCGATAACTTCTACGTTGGACAAACCGTTAATTTTATAAAAAGACAAAATAAAAATTGAAATTGAAGCTTGCTTTGGCCTTTCTTCTTTGAAACTGAGACGGCATCATGTCGACCTTGTAACACTCTTCAAGTTGTTAAACGGCCATCTGGACTGCCCTTCTTTACTTAGCAGCATTGATTTCCACATACCAAAAGGAACGAGGTCCAAATCAATACTTAGAAGACGTCACCTTCCCACCAACTACGCCTACCACAGCGGTATTTCACGGCTCTTAAGAAGTGGAAGCGAGGCTCCAACGCAGCTGGATTTCTTCAATGAAACAGGATCGTCCTTTAGGAGAAAATTGGCTGCCATGCGTCTTTAGCATCACATTGTTTGTGAAGTTTGTTTGGTGGCGCCTTTAAAGGGTCACAGCTGTGCTTTTCTTGGTGACACCTTTGAAGGGTCACATCAGTGCAGGTGCTTGTGTTTTTCTTGGTGATGCCTTTTTGATGGCCGTGGTTATGGCGGACGTGACTGACATTGCAGTGTGCCCGGTCTGTGAAAAATTGTGTCGTGAGAAAGATAGAGCGCTATTTTGCGAAGGCTTTTGTGGTGTATGGCACCACGCTAGGTGTGTGAAAGTTTCTGTCAAGCAGTATAATGAAATATGTGGGATTAAAGATATAATTAGATGGTTTTGTCCTACGTGCGACGCAAGGCTGAAAGAGCAAATCGTTCAAGTTAAGACGACATCTCAACTCAAGGGTGAGTTAAAAGACATCAAAGACTGTGTTAACCACTTTAGAACTGTTTTGGAGAAAAAGATAAACATTTTAATAAATCAAAGCATTAAAACTAAAGTTCACATAAAGCAGTTAGAAAAATCTTATAGGCTAGAAGATAGTGTAATTTCTAAAGATGACATGTTTGAAAGTGAAAATAGCCTACATGAAGTTGAACCTAAATTGCAGAACGAATCTGTAATTGGACAATCCTCAGTGGTTGAAGAAAGGAGCAACAAAATCAGCAAGGCTGTGAACCGTGAAGTTGTAACTAGAGAAGAAGAAAAAAGTAGTGAAGTTGAACCGAACCGCTCAAAAACAGGAACCATTGACTATAATATAGTCAATGTAGGAACTAAGGAACAAGAAACTGAAACCGTGACTTGCGATTTGAAGGTTAAGTGTCATGACAAAGCGGAATCTACTACCTTGAATGTGAAGTCTACAACTGCAACGGAAAAGAAGGAATACTATTCTGATATTGTGGCGAAGCATAAGAAGACCAACAAAATTAGTGGAAACCTTCAGGCTGTAAATACAAAAAGTAGCCAAAGAGTTATAATTGGGACTGATACTATTAATACAAACGGTGGACTGAAGTCAGCAGGCATTAGAGCTCAATTTTTCGTGTCTCGATTATCAACAGAGACAACTGTTGACGGAATTTTGGACTATATGTGTAAAAAAGAAATCCCGGAGAGTGAAGTAGTGGAACTGAATACTAAATTCAAGACCTACAAATCCTTTAAATTAACAACACCTGCTAGGTTTGAGTCGAAAATCCTTGATCCAAAGTTTTGGCCTAGTGGTGTCCTAGTTCGTAACTACCTACCTGGGAAAAGGAATTCTAGTGGCCATAACAAGCCTTTTTTAGGCAGGGTCGTGTACAACTCTGTGAAAACTTAAAATCAGACCTAGTAACTCACTCGGATGTTATCCTAGGCTCATATAGGCCTAAGGAAAAGACTGTGACAGATGAATTTGGACTAGTGAGAATCATGACTTTAAACGTGCAGTGCCTAAGGACTAACATGGATCTGGTGTCGGTTCTTGTGGATGAGACGAAGTGTGACCTGTTGTGTCTAACCGAACATTGGCTGACTTCCGTTGAAGGTGAGTTTTACAACCAAATCTCTGACTTACACCTTGTAAATATTTTTTGTCGTGAGGAACACAGAAATGGAGGTTCGGCAATTTTTGCCAATAGAAACTTTAATTGCAAAAAGCTAAATTTGGACAACTTCTGTACTGAATTAAATTTTGAAGTGTCAGCAGTAGAGCTTTTAGACATTTCTACAGTTTTGATGTGTGTTTATAGATCACCAAACGGTGACTTTGGTAGTTTTATAAGTCAATTGGACCTGTGTTTGGGTTATCTGTCTCGATTGGCAAACAAACATTTGGTAGTTTGTGGAGACTTCAATATACATCTGGAGAGACCCTCAAGAGAGGAAATGGAATTTGTTAACCTACTCAGGAGCTATGGTCTGTACATAACAACCAGGCAACCAACAAGAGGACCTGCATGCTTGGATGCTATAGCAACAAATTACGACTCATGGGACATTGAGTCAATGACTGTCAAATCTCTGGTAGCGGACCATGACGGAGCGGTGTTACTGGACATCAAAACTGTAAAGGTAAGATCTTCAACCTTACATACTTGGCATGACAACTACATTTGCTCAAAAAGAACTATCAAGTCTGATTGTTTGCCTCTGTTTTTGTACGAACTCTCACAAATAGACTGGAGTGTAATTAAACTTAGCAATGATCCTGAAATTGCTTTCTCTAAGTTTTCTGACTTATTTCATAATTGTTTTGATTCAGTTTTTCCCATAAAATTCTACTCTCCTAAATCAGAAAGAAAGAGCAATAGTTTTAAGTTGAACAGGACTGACAAATCCTGGTATACACCTGAACTAAATAGATTGCGACACTTTGTAAGCTTGGCACATGACTTCTATAAACAGGCAACAGATGATGTGGTTAAAAATCGATATTATGCATTGTATATTGGTATCAAAAAGGACTACCGCAACAAAGTGGAGAAGGCAAGGAACATTGCGGCCATCATGGCAGCTCCGAACACCTGCAAAGCGGCATGGGAGATCGTCAACAAACATCGAGCCCCACCCCCTGGGCCCGCAGCTACTGCATCTCCGGATGCGTTCAATGAATATTTTTCTGGGGTGGCCGACAACATCATTGCGAGTCTTCCGATGGCACGGACCGATCCAGTGGCTTCCCTGGATGACCACTCTCAACTCCACACCTTAAGTACTTGGAACAAGGTGAGTGATAGTGACATTATAAGCCTTGTTAAGAGTTTCAAAGATTCTAGGAGCCAAGATATAAATGGTGTCTCTAGCCATATACTAAAAGCTGCAATTGCCTTAATTGTTAGTCCTCTAACTTGGCTAATTAATTTGTGTCTTGATAAGGGTGTCTTTCCCAATATTTTGAAAACAGCTAGAACAACTGCTATTTTTAAGAAAGGTGATCCTTCCATTTTGTCTAACTATCGACCGATCTCGATCTTACCAGTTTTTTCTAAGATCTTAGAAACAGTCATGAAAAGGCAGCTAATGACCTACCTTGAGCAAAACAGTTTACTCATTGATGCCCAGCACGGATTTAGGAACGGACGCTCGACCACCTCAGCGCTCCTTAGCCTTGTCAGTTTCATCGGTGATGCATTCGAGGAACAATAATCAGTCCAGCTTAGCCTCTGCGACCTCAGCAAGGCTTTTGACGTAGTTCCTCATAACATTCTTGCTGGGAAGCTGAAGAAGTACGGTATAAGCGGGGTAGTACTGGACTCGGTAGTGAGTTACCTGATGGACAGGAAACAGGTTGTTTCTATAGGAGGTGCCACCTCTGGGGTAAGGGATGTCCCTCACGGCGTGCCGCAAGGCTCGGTCCTTGGCCCTTTATTATTCACCATAATGATAAATGATCTATCATTAAATGGCCACACATTATGGTTTGCAGACGACACCACTCTGCTCTCGAAGGGGAAGGACTTGGCTGAACTGCAACGCGGTGCGGACTGCCTTCTACAGCTGGCCAAAGGTTGGTTCGCGGACAACAGGCTCCTAATTAATGAGGAGAAAACACAAAACCTAGTGTGTACACTGAAACCTGCTGCAGCTTTTGGGAACCCAGTCAAACTTCTTGGTTTTTGGCTTGACCAAAGGCTAAACTGGGACCACCACATTAGTCAGGTATGTGTTAAGCTCTCTAGAGTACTGTGCCTGCTGCGTAAGTTAAGACCCCTCATCACTCAGCCCCATCTATTGATGGTGTATCATTCCTTATTTCACAGCCATGTGATGTATGGCCTTGTGCTCTGGGGTCACTCGCATGCTGCTCATGACGTGCTTCTCCTTCAAAAAAGGGCGCTAAGAATAATTACCTCTTCTGGCCAATTAGAACACTGCCGACCCATCTTTATGGAGTTACGAGTCCTTACAATTTACAGCCAGTACGTCTACAACTCACTGGTGCTGCTGAAGGAAAACATCGACAGCTTTACGCTACGAGCAGACCATCATGCGTACAACACACGCAGAGCTAACAACATCGACATGCCGCGTTGTCGCCTTAGCCGCTCCCTTAACAGCTACCCGCGTCGTGCCATTGGGATCTTCAACACCCTACCTCAAGCTGTAAGAGAACTAAGTTTGACCAGATTCAAGACAGTGATCCATGACAGACTGGTCATGAGGCCTTTATATAGACTCGACGAGCTGAACCATCCGCTCTTTTCAAATTAAGCCAAAGTCACGTCCGCCGTCGTCGTTTTTTTTTTTTTTAAGTCGTTTTAAGATTATGTTGTGTGAAAATTAGTATTGTGTTTTTGTTTTACTGACGCATTCTATCCAGCAATTGTTGGTCAAAGAATAAGAGAACAAGTATCAAGTATCAAGTAAAGGGTCACACATATGTTAGTGCCTGTGTCTGTGCCTTAACCAGTGCAAATTCAAGTCTTCTAATTGTTATTTATGTTTTTGTTATTTATTTGTTAACTTATTACTCGTGATATTTATTGTGTCTTCTTAATTATAATCTGGTCATTATTGTTATTGTTATAAGTATTTAGATTAATCATAATTTATTTGTTGTTACTTATCTGTTTCCATCGTTATTAAGTTATTGTTATCATCTTGTAGACCTAAAATGCTCTTTATCACATAGTATTTATTGTAAAATGGTGTAAATCCGTTGGGAAATAAATAAATAAATAAATAAAAAGATTCAAGAACCACATATCAGCATGGAAGAACAACAAACCGGAAAGATCAAATGTAGCAAAACACCTTTTAGAAAATGGCCACTCCTTAAAAACCATAGAAGAAAACCTGCAAATAGTCAAGACGTGTAGGAAAGGAAACACAATGAACGCATGGGAAGAATTATATATATTTAAAGAAAAATGTAAAAACAGGGACAAGTTGATAAACGAACAAGTGAACTTCGATTCCGGCGGAACCTACCAGAATATATTCCCGAACATCCGGTAGCCAATAAGATTTAAGCATGGACGCCATCTTGTTTCCCGGAACTTCCTGCGCCAATAGTACTTCAGCAAAGACGCCATCCTGATTCTCTCAGTCTCTGATTGGGCCTGATGATGACCGGTATGACTGGTCGAAATCGATCGCCATTATAAGATCTTTTATATATATTTACCGTCTGTAAACATTTACAGTATAAGTGTAAATATATCGAGTAGTGTTGGAAGACGTTTTATTATTTCAACCTGAATATCATTACCAGCACGTATAATGCTAATCAAGAAGTTATCCACTTAATATTAACTGCTCCGTCATCAACTTCCCAGCCATGATTGTGGGGTGAGGGTACGTTTGGACAATTTTCTAGACATCTCTTCCAAATTGCGGCCTGGTAGTTCGCTCTAAGAGAATGCTGGTACAAGCAGTTTGAGCATGGTGGTAGATCATCAATCTTACTGCCCCTTGTTTAGCATGGAATATATGATTTCGGGGAGAGTTTACATTCTTCACTTCACTGCCTCTCACATAAAGCCGTGTCACAAACTTTTCAATGGATTTGAAACAATCAATATTTAAAACAATCAATATTCAGATCCAATTTTTTGGAAGGTGTCTTGAAATTCCTTAGAAGACGAAAGAATACTAAACGCCTTCAACTTTCCTCTTCCAGCAAAAGCACTAACAGAATCACAACCAGTAAATGCGTGTAGTGAAACCAACGCCTTGGCTACATTTTCTCCTATGTTCGATATTATATCTCTTACTGCAATAACTCTTGTTTTATTTATTTATTTATTTGTTCCCAACGGCTTGTTGCCAGTTTACAATAAAACACAATCAGAGAAAATACAACAAATCATACAATTAACATGCAATATGCAAAAAATAATGGTGTGCAATAAATAAAGTTCATGAGTTGCAATTACACTGTGTAGTACTACATGCAGTAATTCTGGAAAAACCACAAAGGACAGTAACATTAAATCACTTAGAAACAAGCAAATTATAAATATAACTTGTCAAACTAACTGATACATGCATGTACAATAAGAAAGTTAGTAAGTAGTATTTGACTGATCAGTAATGCATCTAATATTCTCAAGCACAAAAGACAAGTACCATAAGCATTCAATAAATACAATGCAATAATATGAATTTATACAAACTATTGATGCATGCAAATATAAATTGATGTGGAATGCAACTAAACGTAGCAATACAACGTTACATACAATTGAATTCTAGACTACTTCTGAACAAACATGCTACAAGATGCAATTAATTTAGTTCGTCCAGGCATTTGTTGACGATTTGAACATCAGGGGAATTGGAGCTCACCAGCCGAGGCCAATGAAGTGAGGACCCTCTTGGTTCGTGGAAGGCTGTCATTGAAGAAGTCGACCGCTTCAGACACCAGGTTGCCAAATCTTTGAGTGCGAACCATTGTTCGGTTGTAGCTGTAGCTCCGTGCATGTTGATCTCTAGCAAACAACTCTTGAGACCTGGTGCCAGTGGGTACTCGTAAACGCACAGTTTCCAGCAGGTCTGGACAGTCAATGTATCCCCGCAGCAACTTAAACAGGAACATGCCATCTTGTATGCACCTCCTGGCTTGAAGAGAAAGCATGCCCAATTCGTCCGCAACCGTTTCTACCGGGACCTCACGATAGGGTATTCCCTGGCGAACCCCAACCACTCTGAGGAATCTGTCCTGAATATTCTGCATTGCCATTATATGCCCCCGCTGATAAGGAGACCAAGCCACAACAGAGAACTCCAGAAGCTGCCTCACTAGCGCACAATAAACTGTCCTCAAAGCACGAGGATCATTATGTTTTTTATGTTTCCGGCCTCGCTTGACATATATCTTGCACTTATCTTCAATAAAGTTAGCAGCGTAGATACAAATAATAAGGACGTCTGTGTCATCTGAATTGCAAATAATTGTTTTAGAAACGGTTGACGCATGTTTTACATGCACCAGCATTCTCGTGTCAGCTTCTTCATGCGTTGAGGAAAGCTCAATTATTTTACTGACTTCTTCTTGTGTCATTTTAAGGCATTCTTCCCCACGAGTGACAAACAGAACTTTATCTCCCAGAAGGCGTCGACTCTCATTTGTTTTCCAACTATCGGCCAAAAACACGCAAAGTTGTTTCTTGTTTTCACCATTTTTTTAGAGTTTTTTCCAGGAATTTATCTTCTGACCACCTTTGATATTCTTTAAGAGTGGTCCTTCATTGTTTCCTCTTCTATTCCTTTCTGCAGTTTTGATCGATTGTTTTCTGTAATCGTCAAAAACAACATCAATCCTCGTCGATGTTGTTTTTAACACTTCCGTCAATACAACTTTAGATAGCTCATCAAAAGTGTGTCCATCACCCTGTATTTTGTGTAACAAAGCCATTCCATCAACAATAGTAACTGAATTAACAAACCTATATTCTTGATTTTTTGTAGTGCTTTCAAGGAACTTAGCTAACACAGCTTTATTGGTTTTCTTGAGAGATCCATCAGGGTTAGCAAGACTCCAAGGTAATGGGCCAAGAGGGTAGGCAAATACTTCTTCTAGTTGGAGTTTACGGGTCTCTGCTATTAAAATCATTTTCCCAAATAGGTATCTATCTACGGAAATAATAGATAAGTCCTTTTGTGTTTTGGTGTTCTCGCTACATTTTCTGAACTTAGGGACCGTAATTCTCTTAATTGGATAAAAAAATAATGCATTTTTCTTCAAACGATTAAGTTTGAAGTCTTCATACGCAAACGTGCTTTTTTCCTTTATATTTATCAAATCTGTTTGTACATCATCAGATACTTCATACCCATTTGAAAGATGTGTTATCTTAGATTTACAGCTATCGAAGGGATTGATCCAATCTTTATCGAAAAGTTCAAATAGGAAGATGACATGTTCTTTGTCCTTCTTAATACGGGATTTTCCAAGATCGGGATGATACATTTTATCACAATGTACGTTCTCTACTATTTCCCTCATTTTTCCTACGGCTGAAGCCCGGAACTCTGAAGTTAGATAGTATTTTGCAACAGCTTCTGGTTTTAAGCTGAAACCTCGTGTACCTCCAGCAGTTTGTGTATCTTTATTTACAGTTTCTTCAAGTACTTGATCAACTGGTAGTTTTGCAAAAGGATTAGTAGAACATAGCTGAACCGAAAATTCTCCAGATAAAAAATAGTCATGTAATCCTGGGGCAGAATCTTTAAGGCTACTAAGCTCCGCAAAATGAAAGGATAAATATCTTGCATAGTTTGTCTTGTTCATGGAAAAACACCAAGGGATCATCTCTGTTCAATGCAGGTAAGATAGAGAGGGAAATTCCCTTCTCTATTTGCCCTAATCATCCCAAGCAGTATTTCTACTAATTCTATGTACATCATCCAGAAAGCCGAAAGCTGGCCGTTTTCTTTTCTCAGTTTTTCTAAAAAGGACTTGAACATTGCCAAAATGTCTTTTGTCTGCCTGTTTGTCAGTAATGACTCGACGCTTGATTGACACAATTTTTCACTACTAATAATAAAAAGACCCTGCACGTCTTTCAGAATTGCTGCTTTTTCTTCTGATTCTTCACATAATTCTAGTTCAAACCTCTGCCATGCAATTCTCATGAGGGCTTCGTAGACACACTTGTGTAACCTTACACCACGATTGTATTGTTTTCCGGCTAAAACGTTGTCCACAGAACCAAGAGCCACAACGCCTGACTCTACTGCCAAATCCGCTAATCCTGCTTCACCAAACAACTTGCCAATAATTGATAATAGATTGCATATTATGTGGAATCCACCCATGAATAGAAAAATTCCCCCAAACTGTTCAGGATGCGCCCATACAATCTCTTGTGCTCGTGAATATATTGCCTGATCAAGAACTACAACAATATTCTCTAAATTAAGTTTGTCTCGGATGGTTATGCTCTGTTTCAAAATTTCGTTGACGGTTGCGTTATTTGTCGCTGGACTATTTATTGTTGGTAAATATGCAATTTTATCACTCCTAACAGACATTCCATTTCTTGCCATGATGTTAAAGCCAGTCCATGACGGTACGCTCTGTTCAGTCATATTAACATATCTACTGACGACCCAAACAAGATTCTTCAATTGCGCGTGGTCGAAAGTGTCCTGGAAGTCTTCTCTTTTCGTTTGTGTTTTTATTTCAAGAGGATTCACTCTTTTTCCTGAAACGTATTGTGATAAGTGAGTTTCCTTTTCAATAGGTATTTTCCTAATTTTTTGTTCAGGTAAAATAAGAGTTTTTGGATTACATATAGATACTGGCTTTTGTACTATGATACCATTAACTCGATGACTTGTACCTGCACCAGTTAAGGTTTCTTCTTGACGATCAATTTTGTCAAAGGCAAGAGTCACTTGAACACCAGGATGAATAGTACTGGGGATAATGACACTGTTTTGCTTGGTGGAGAGTGATTTATGGATGCACAAGGCGGTGTCAATTTCTGACAATTTAGTATACGAACAACCATGACCCAGTCTATTCAAAACCTTCAGTATTTCTGCATTTCCTGTTAAAGATTTTATCATCATAGGCAATAACACATGTTTTGGTGTCAAAAGCTGTCCTTGAGAAATTTGAAAGATAATGTCTTGAGCTAATGACCATTTAAATCTGGACTTCTGGTTTGATTCTCCCGGAAGCAGGCAGTTAAGAAATTCTTTTAAACTTTCAGGTATTGTTCTAGAATTAAAATTAAGCTCATGAGGGGAAGGTGGCCAAGAAATTTCCTCCTTATCGATATTTAGAACTTCTTCTCTAATTCTTTCTGCAACTTTCTTTATTTCGTTATTTTCCTTTGAGACTACTAATTTGAAAAGTTTGTCAAAAGATAAACATTTTGAAAATATATAACACTTGTTGTCAATTGTTTTAAATACAAGTTCGTCTCCGAATTGCTTTTCTAAATTGTAATTAAAATTGCTTCTTAGAGATTTGATTGTTGTAATATATATTTCTTTCGGAATAAAATATACTAGCTTTTCAAAGAGATCTCGCCTATCAATAATTCTCTCTTTTGAAATAATATTAGATTGAATGTAGTCAAATAGAGATTTATATGCAGTCTTAATGAAATCTTCATGAGGATTAACTATTTTTACATAGTTACGACTAATTCTTTTCTTGTGCAAGATGTAGCATGATTTGTGGTGATATATCTTTTGATTGGTTTGATCTGTTGATACATATCGATGGTTTAAATCACTTAACTCATTGTTTTCAAATAATTCTTGAATATCTATTTCACATAAAAATTCTTTTAAACGGTTATGTTTTTTATATTTATTTTGTTTATTACAAAATATACAAACATTTTTCGGCTGTATCTGTTCTGATTCTAACTTAACTCTTTTTAATGCTACATCTGGTAACTCTTCTTTTGACATTTTATCAACTCCTGAAAATAACGTATGAAAGCCTTAAAAGATAATTTAAAACTGAAATAAGAACAATATAAAAAATAAATATTTGATTAGTCTATATTGGTCAAATTAAGTAAAACGAGGTGGCCCGTGCGCAAATTGTGCATTTTATGATTCTGTATGAGTGAAACTCTAATACAGTACGTGCATGTTGATTATGAAGTGACAGAGATCTATTTTTGTTTATTATCTGGCTTTTAAAATTCATTTGAAGGTAATCAGCTGTTAAATTACAATTCACACTAAAGAACTTGCAATAAAAGTGGGTCAACATTTTAAAGCGCCCTCTAGAAATAAATGAAAGGCGAGGAGGGCAAAGCCTGAAACAATATATGACATTTTTAATTACGATTCGTCACTGCGGTATATCCTAAGCTTTAAAATGACAGCTCAATCTTAAAAATCGGGTTCAGTAGGTCGAGAGAAAAAGGGACGTAACAGACGAAACCCTTATAGAAATAAGAAGATAGATACTTAAAATCAAATAAATAAAATTCTTTTTTTCTGTGATTTTACTCAGTCGCAAACTAATAAAATGTATCTGCTTCTTTTTCTTAAACGTCTGAAACGATAGCTGATCAAAAACTAAAAAGCCTTAATACACTAGTGTTTAATCATAAGAATTGAAAATATAAAAAACTACATTTATACTAACTATTTAAAGAAACTAAATAAGTTGTATATTCAACTAAAAGTTAAGTATTCAGTTAGAGATTTACTTTCCATTAAAAAGTTAATAATTTAAAATTAATATCTCTATGTACTTAATTTAGTTAATTGTGTGCAATTAAAGAGGTTACTCATTCATATTAATATTAGGAAACTTACCAGGTTAATTTATTCATGACACACTAATTCTTCAAAACAATTAATGAAACCAATAAAAGTATCAAGATATCCTTTCGTTTTTTATATCAGTACGTCTCCAACAACGCCACCACACGTGTGAAGATACCACATGTTAATTCCATTGTTGTTGATTTAAAACCGAAGTTTCAGTATTAGGTGACGGAAACATCAGAATTGCCAACTTAGCAGAAAATTGTTTAATTGCTTGATTCAAATATGATATATATAAATATATATATATATATATATACATATATATATATATATATATATACATATATATACATATATATATATATTTGTGTGTGTGTGTGTGTGTGTGTGTGTGTGTGTGTGTGTGTGTGTGTGTGTGTGTGTGTGTGTGTGTGTGTGTGTGTGTGTGTGTGTGTGTGTGTGTGTGTGTGTGTGTACAAATAAACTGCTAAAAAGCAGATAAGACTTTGTGTTAAAAACTAATAATTAAGAAAAAAAACTATAATTAACTCTATTTTAACTTTATTCATCCAGAGAATAGACTACCTGCACTAAAAATGTATGATGATAACAAAGGTAATTTAAAAATGTCTGTTATAATGATACGTAGCTATAAAGAGAAGAATAGTGGCAATCTAAAAAATCAAATAGTGAAATAGTGCCCTATTACGACATAAAAACTTCCTTAAATTGCGCACACACATGTTTAGGGGTGAACCTAAATATTTGATAATAGAATTGTAATGTTTGTTAGTCTATTGCGAAAATGTATGTGAATATATAAATATTATTATAACAAAACACATTCAATTGAATAAACGATAAAGCAACTCGAGTTGGACGCTAGGCGAGCCAGCCGTGCGGGCCGGCCGGCTCCACTCGCCGTCGCATCGCGCTGTCGCGCCGAACCCTGACACGTGCAATGTTTTTAGTTGTAATATCGCTATGAGTTGTGTAAAATACATTATGTTATATATCGTTGTAAAGCTTATAAAATTATCTATATTTCTTGTAAGAAGCAATATTTGTGTAAAATATAAGGTTTATGAGTAATTAAAGGTTAAAGGTATCAATTGTACAGAAATCAGATATATTTTGTTAAATACATCAGAAACGAAGCAGAATTTGTATTATAATGTAATTGTATTATATTTTGCAAATTTAATTATCTTTAAAATAAAAAAAGAATTATTCAAATCGGATGACAAATAACCAAAATATAACCTATTTATTATGAACATGCATCCGCCATCTTTAAATGGCCGCCATCTTAAAAACCGAAAATTTTTTTTCGAATAATATGCATTTTTATTACCCCCAAAGCTACCTAATTCAGATGTATAAGTTTCATCGCGATCACAAAATTATACCTTTTTGGGACCTGGCACATGGACTAATAAGATTAACATTGGAACTTTGAAAGCCTGTGGGGTGTAGCCCTGGAGTCTGATGTCAATTATAATGTGATTCTGCTCATCTACAGGACTATACCTTTCTAACGGTATGCTCGGATTTATCCTACGATGCACACGAGCTGAGAAAAAAAAGGAGGAAATGAAACATGCTTGCGTATTAATATATAGATTTGTATAATAAATATCCAACAGTGATACAAGCTATAAGAATACTTTAAACTGGATTAGAACATTACATTTTACATTCGGCCAGTCAGGAGAAAATTCCTGAGTTGCTTTTATTTGCCAGAAATATTCTCAGCATTGCCGAGTGTAAAACCATTTCCAATCTAATTGTGCTCCTTGACATGGACAGCGAGGGAAGTCAACGCAGCCCGTAAGACTGTAAAAAATGTTCTTAAAGTAGGCTAGTAGAGAATTTGTATCGATCGGTAAAGTATCAGTTTGGGTGAAAGGAGTGAAGAAAGAGTCCTGATTTGTTACAGCTTCGTTGATTGCTGCCCATCTGTCATTAGGTACTGTTTCTCAGAAAACAAATAGACATTTTTATTAAGTAGTGCTATTTTTCCACTGAATTTTTAAAAGGTCTGTGATTATATTTACATTTATTACTTTAATTAAATCAACTTTGAAAAGTATTCATTTGCTTCTTACATAGTTTACCACGGCTCTTATATCCTCCGAATCATCAGTGTTTTCTAATAGACTATCCTATCCTTCATTGGTCCCAATTATTTCGCGAAAAAACTCTACTGTTGATTCGTTTTCAACTGGGAATAGGGTTTAACATTACGTGGTTACAAAATTCCAGGCCGTTGTCACTGTGTAGATAGTCTTGTAAAATTAGTTAAAAAAATAGCTGAACCCGGAAATAATTGGAAACTAATATATTTAGACCAATTCTTATGTAAAATTACCTGAGAAAAAAGTTGGTGAAAAGTCTACCACTCTCCGACGCTGCACTCGCCTGCTATGGCCAATTTTTCAAAATGGCAGCTGTAGTTTTATAAGTTTATGCTGAATATCTTTTGAACCGTTACAGACAGCTAAATTTTGTAAATTAGTAAACTTAAGAAAATAAAATTTTGCACATTTTGATATATAATATGTATTGGTTGTTATATTTAATAAGGGTGATATTGCTCTTTTAAAACTACTTTCAATTGTGGGCTTTTAAGCAAATTTCTTTTGTGGGGAAAACCATATTACGGCGGTGCCAAAGGTTAGATATAAACCTTTAACGGTGTCAACTTTTAACTGCAGGGTCCCCAGATACCAAAAACACCATTCATAAAAATTTTCATATCTGCATATATATAATAAGCTTATACCCTGATTTTGGGCCGATTTTAGACAAATTTGAACCTGTATATCACCCTTTTCCCATAGTCTGATAATCCCAATCGACATAACTAATGGAACTAGACTAAGTCCCATACCTTCATGTCAAGTTTGATAAAAATCGGACATTTTGTTAACAGGTTTACCGGCTTCACGGAATTTAAGTACATATATACATATGTATCTTCATAAGTACAGGGTGAGGCAGTGAAACGGCACTATTTAAATAAAACACCAACACTTTACTAAATGAAAAATTTTAATTGTTTGAACTTTAAACTGGAGTAAATGACTGGAAGTTACTGATTTAACTTAAAAACAATTACTTTTTCAATATGGTGTCAGTAAGATGGCCTCCTTGGTTTTGAACACATTGTTGGAGTCTGAGATGGATGCCTCCCATGACTTTTCGCAGCATCTCCAACGGTATGTTGTCAATTTCTTGGCAAATTTGCTCTTTCAGATCCTCTTTTGTCCTTGGTGGATTTTCCTGGAATACTTTGCACTGCAGATAGCCCCAAAGAAAATAGTCCGGAGTGGTCAAATCCGGTGATTGGGCGGACCAAGGAATATCACCATTCCTGCTGATGAGACGTCCTGGAAATGCGAGTCTAAGCAAATCCATTGATACAGTGGCAGTGTGACTGGTCGCACCATCTTGCTGGAATAGTGTTTTTTCATCTGGAGCATACTCATCGATTCAGGCAAACCAAAAGTTACCAACATGTCAGCATAACGTTCAGAGTTAACCGTTACCGTGTTGGCATGTTCATTTTCAAAAAAATAGGGTCAAACGATTGCACGAAATGACATTGCACACCAAACTGTCACTTTCTCAGAATGGAGAGGTTTTTCATGAAGAGAATTTGGGTTATTTCCTGCCCAATAACGGAAATTCTGTTTATTAACGTAGCCACTAAGATGAAAGTGGGCCTCATCACTCATCCACAAGTTATGCACTCTCTCTCCATTTCTTCCAATAATGTCAAGCATTGTTTGGCAAAAGCGAATGCGATTATTGTAATCATTATGTTTTAGGGCTTGGACTATCTGTATCTTGTATGGATGAACAGTAGGTCATTTTTCAAAATCCCTCTAACTGATCTATTGCTGAGACCAAGGTACTGTGTCGTCTCACCGATTTTCGTGACTTCGTCCTAATGCTTCGCGCACACGATCAATGTTTTCAGGGGTCCAGGTTGTTTTTTTCACTACCACCCCTTTTCTTGGTAGTGCTAGAAGTGGCTTCAAATTTGTTCACCCCAAGGCTGATAGCTTTCCGTGATGGCACAGGAGCCCATGGTGGTAGATTAAACTCGCGACGAAAAGCGCATTGAGCACCAACCATACTATGCGCATTTTTTTAGTATGCTTTTACAGCAAACGCACGTCCAACTGGACCAACACTCCATGGCTACTGCAATGTCCACCTGTCTGGACGATCAAGGTTGCGTCCCCCACTCTCATAACCTCCCACCACGCCTGTCAGCCGGTCTTAAAATAGTGCCGTTTCACTGCTTCACCCTGTACGGTATATATATGCAGATATGAAAATTTTTATGAATGGTGTTTTTGTTATCTGGGGACCCTGTAGTAAAAAGTTTACGCGGTTAAAGGCTTATATTTAACCTCTGGCACCACCATAATATGGTTTTCCCAACAAAAGAAATTTACTTAAAAGTAGTTTTAAATTCACCCACAGTTGAAAGTAGTTTTAAAGAGCAATATCACCCTTATTAAATATAACAACCAATATATTATATATCAAAATGTGACAAATTTCATTTTCTAAAGCTTACTAATTTACCAAATGTAGATGTCTTTAACAGTTCAAAAGATATTTAGCAAAAACTTATAAAACTACAGCCGCCATTTTAAAAATTGGAGATAGCAGGCGAGCGCAGCTTCGGGAGAGAGGTAGATTAGACTAGACTAAGAATGTATGGGGCCTCAAATAAGAAAAATATATTCAAAAAGACTTCAGATACTTCGTCAGCTGTTTTGGTTTTCAAAGGACGCGTCAAAACTACAAACTTTGTGAGATGATATTGATAACTAAGGATGAACTTGTATTCGCCATCAGGCTCTGATTTCATATCAATAAGATCCACCTAAAAATAAAAATTGTATCAGCTAATTGTAAAATGTTATAGTAATTGTAACACTTTATTTGTGGCACGTTTTAACGTTGTAATAAATAGTTAATATGATAATAATCTTCAAGAAAATAATTGTGGGTTACTTATAAATAGAGGAATAATAATAATTACTGGACGTTTTCAACTAAAATTTATGTGTAGAATGTGGATCTATACTAAACGCTAGGGTTCAATTAAATTGATGAATTTAAATTAACAATTTTGTATTATTTTTTGTAAACAGTTGGGTTTTTATGAGAAAATATTTCACTTGGCATAGTGAATTTAATTCTGTCATGATGATGGGTTTTACGACGAGCCCTTTGGATTTCGACTTTTTCTTCAGTGCCCAAGGTTCACAGAGATTCAAGAAAATTTAAATTACCTCCCTAGTAATGTTGCACAATTTCTCTTTTTGCTTGACTTCGATAGCTTTTTGTTTTTTATGGCCAACTCGTAAGTGTGCTGAATGAATTGTATCATATATTTGATTAATGTGACAAAAATATTTTATATCGGTCATTTCTCTGGTTGTTTTTTCAATTAGCATTTCTTTATCGCCAATGTTTATAACATCAAATCGATTGATTCGGCGGTCAAGTTTAGATGTCAAGGGCTGACCACTTTTCCTTTTCTCTGTCTATTCCTTTACTTCGCTGATGATCTGTTCATACCGTGGCTCCTCAATAATGAAATTTCTACGTTTGCACAAACTAGAAATACCCACACCTCGACGTGGGCAATAAAATTTACCTACGTCACAGTGTAGGTATCATGGTTTTACTCAAAGAACGTGTTTATTTTGGCGATTGCGCATTTACAACTACCCACTCCGTGGTGTGGCTATTTTACTTCGGTCAATGTCCGAATAAAATGCTCACTCCGCGATGTGGGTATTCCACAGTGTCCACATCGCGAGTGGGTAAAAATTTCGGGCATTGTCCGAATTCGGCAATTAAGTGTAACATATATATTGTAAATTCATGAATTTATGTTGACGCCATTATTGTATACTCTGTATATATCAGAAGTATCCAACAGATGTTTTCTCTTGATGGCCAGTAAAATGATTTTGCAGGCCCATAGGGATGCAAAAATTTAACATGGACGTCACCCTCAGTTTAAATTTTCTATCACAAAACCAAAGTACCAATGGTCATCATAAGTGCACACTACATAGGCATTTACACTGATATCTACCATTTTCAAATTTGGTAATTCATTTGAAAAATCAGATATTGTACTAAAATTTTCATCAAAGCTGAAACGTTTAGTAGCAATTTGATTCTGTGATTTTGGAATAAAATGATGGAAACTCCGTGTTCCAGGCACAGTTTTAGTTTTCGAAAAACGTTCCTCGAGTTTTCTCCTTGATACTGGTATTTTTTCGCTACTGAGTAGGGAAAAACAAATGTTTTCAATTCTTGACTTACAAAAATCAAAAAACGTGGACATTGTCTATTGCATTTCCAGGTGTCATTTGAAGACTGGCTTTTGCAACCAGACGTTTCATCATATCACCGATGCTGTCACATGGTGACTTTCCATGACTGATTGCAAAAAAACTCCATGAGGCGCTAAAATTGAAATCACTTTCATGGTGGCAAAGATTAATAAAGTTTTTACAGTTTTTTTTACTGTGCTGCGCAACCATCGCTAAAGTATAGCAAACTATTTACTTGAGGGAATTTTTCCTTTATAAAGTCTACAACAACACGTTAAGTCTCATAAACAAAGGGAACATCATGTAAGTCATCGGATACTATACACAAACTTGATACCACTAATTCATCTTTATCTCGAGTGTAGATAACAGCTGGATGAAGAGAGCAACTGCTTCTTGTCCAGTGATAGCCTTGATCTTCATCCTGAATGAAATAGGAATATTTTTCACTGGAATCTAACAGAACAATTGCTTGATTTGATTTAAGATTTTCATTGTATTCCTTCAAATATTTTGCCTGAGCTTTTGTTATGAAAGAATGTGGTATCAATAGTTCAAGGCTTGCAATTAAAATTGCCAAATAGTCTTCAAATGTAACGGTATATTGTACTTGGTGGGTTCAGTCTGTTGATATCCAAGCGGAATATATAACTTCATCATCAGGGTCCCACTCTTCAAATTTATTCTTGATAAAGGTTTTGAGGTCTTCACTATGAGGGCATTTTGTGCCATGCCTTCACATACAGTCCCTATTAGTTCTTGAACAGACTAGTTTATCAATCAGGTCATTGTAGTGTTCTTCAATTGAGCATGCATGAAGCAGCAGGGTAACGTTTTGGTAACGGCCCAAGACGCGTTTCCCGGTGAGTTGGCGGGGAGACGGGGAGGATGTCGGACATCAGCGTCGTCGATGTCGGAGCACGTCAGCAACAACGTGTCCGACTCCGGGCTCCCCGCTGGTTCGCGCCACGAGGTACCGTCGGTCCGGGTCACGGCCCCCACCGTCAAAGGGACTGGCGTTGGGACTCCCGACGCTGAAGTGGACGCGGTTGGCGGTGGGTTAGCTTTAGGAGGCGACGCCCTCACCCGTTTCGGTGGCGGAAAGATTTCATCACCCAGCCGCATTCCTCCGATGGCGGCATCCGACTCGGCGAGGAGAGGATCCTCCTGCATGTCGACCTGCTCCGGTCCCTGCGGCCCCGCGACTATGATGGTCACTTGCCTCGATGGGCACGCCGGCGGTGCGCGGAGACGGTGTTGGTCGATGCTGGACGGTTCGAGGAGTTCGAAGCACTCGCGGTCGAATCGGCCGCGGCGAAAAACGCGAGTCCTGCGATTGTCCTGCGTATGATGGTTGGATCGAGGGACCGCCCCGAAAGTAGAGCACCGCGGGACAGCAGCTCCGCGTACGCACACATGACATCCGCAGTCCGGGGTTTTCGGCAGGTCCGCCAGAGTCTCCAGCACTCGCCATTCTTCGGCCCGGAATTCCACCCCGTCGCCCTGCTTGAGGTACTGGAGGTATCCTTCACGTCCTCCAATTCGGCCATCCTCGCGAAGGTGTCGAAGGCCGTGATTTATCGGGCTTTCGGCCGCACGGCCGCGAGGGACCAATGTCCGAAGGGGCCCACGTCTCGGAACTCGAAGGGGAAGAGTACGATGTCCTTCGTAAAGATGTCTCCCCCGCGGGACAGCATATACGAGCCCAAGACTTCCCCTCTCCTCCAGCCCTCCAAGAAGTCCGGTCCCACAACCCACACCTTGGTCATGCCGGCATAGTGGATGCGGCGTTCTACGATTCGAAGGGTGCGGGAAGACGAAAAGCTGGTGGGACGGAGGGGACCGTGCAGTGAGAGAACGTGCATGGTGACGTGCGAGAAGAAGCGTGCAGGATGTCAAAACCAAGCGTCACGTGCAGAATGGACGTACCTGAAACAGAACATGCGGGTTAGAACCGTCGGGTTAGTCCCGGGATTAACACCTCCACCTGTTAGTCGACTGGTGATGGGATCCGCGGCTGGAGTCAACGCGTGTAGAAGGGCTTCAGGTCCTTCACGTGGACCACGTGCTCGGAACCATCTAGCGGGCTCCATACCGGACTCTATATCGGTTTAACCCCGACCTTTCCACAATCTCGCACGGCCCTTCGAACTTCGGGGTGAGTTTTCCCACGATTGCGTTGGGCTCCGAAGAAAGAGTGAGGATCCAGCGTGACACCCGATCTCCTGGCTGATACGCCACGTTCTTTTAAGCACTATAATTAAAGATCCGATGAGTCCCCAAAAAGTAAAGTTGTTTTTCACCTATAAAACCTGAGATATTTCACAGGATTTAACTATTTTTTATTTACTATTTTTACCTCAGGGCGGGTTCTTTGCCACGGCACTAAAATTATCCTATGAAATAAAAAGATTTTAATACAATTACCAACGTTTAGTTTATTTAAAATAAAACTTTATAATTAACAAATCAATAAAAAAAATTACAAAAAAAAAAAAAAAAAAACTAAAGCAAAACAAATAGGTATAAAATGGATGAAATGATAAAATAAAATTCAAATTATCGCGATTTAATTTCGTGCGTTGACTAGGCGGAGCCGAAAAACTAGTAGCGAAATAGCTAAAAGCCAAATCGCTCTATGTTGTCAGCTAGAGCCGAATCAACTTACAAAAGTGGAGTAGAAGACCAGCGTTAGCCGAGAACCCTTACCTTTCGGTTCGGAGAGCCAGCTGTTGCCGAGTTCTTCACCTCTGATTATGCGTTTAATAATGTCCCGGGTTAACTAATCTCTACGTACCATACAGAAAACGCTTGCTGATTTGGCGTTTCTAAAAGTCTATCTTTAAGCAACCATGTGTTTTTTAAAAGCCAGTTTAATCAGGTGTCAATATATTTGTTTACATTTTAGTTTTTTCAAAACAAAGTGTTTGAATAGGTTGGAATTTCGTATTTCGGATTTAATAAATGATTGTAACAATTTGTTTAGTAATTATTCGTTTTGAATATTTTAGTGATTAGAAACGTGAAAATAAGTTATAAGTGAATTTTTATTACGAAGATATTCAATTCAAATTCTTTATTTGTAGTAGACAATATATACAATTGTATTACAAACGTCTTTTTTTACATACATATATTCTATTATAGGCTACATTGTTCCTGAAAATAACAAAAAAATACAAAATTAAATCTTTTTTAATAAAATAAAACGAGCATTACTACAAAAACAATTTTTTTTTTAGATTGCAAAAAACTCATCAACTGAGTAAACAACCCTCTCCAATAGGTATTTTTTAGATTATTTTTAAATGATTTTGCAGTCTGGGGTTCTTTTAACGTCAAAGGCAGTTTATTATACAGTTTTGGACCAAGATTTTGTGGTAGTGATGCTGAAATTTCTAATCTATGATCGGTCTGTCTATGTTGATTTCGATGTCTGGTATTATAAGAATGGACATCCGCACCGGTTTGAATTAATCCGTACTTAAATTTATAAAAAATTATAATTTCATATATAAACAACGATGCCAACGTTAACCCTAGGAGTGGCGCGGCCAATTTTAGCATTGTGCTTGTGGAGTGGCACACTAATTTTGGCAAATTTGCAAGGGTTTTTGCAAAAATTCGCATAAAATCAGCATTTAGAGTAAAACTATTGAACCTTATATTCATTTTGTTTGTAATAGACAGGAGAATCCAAAAACGATAGAAAAAATGACTTTTGGAAAGGTCATTTTTTGCAATAAGCGAAAAAATACAAAAAAATGAAAAATAAAAAATCAAATTTCAAAAGCAAAATCTTGTCACAGGTAAAATAAATTTTTATTGCAAAATTCAAAATATACAATTTGTAGACAATTTATTTCCCTACGTAGAAATATGATAATGTAACCAAAAATATTTTTTTTTATAAGTTTACAAGCGAAAATTCGAAAAAAGTGCAAAACGCCAATTTGTACATTTACTCTTTGATTGTTACTAAAATACCCTCCAATAATAAATAAATAGAATAAGACCAATGTTTTTTTGAAGCCAATAATATTCTGAAAAAGAATATATAATAAGATTTGTAGAAAAAACATTTTTTTTACTTTTACAACCATCGAAATAAAAAAATTGATTTTTTGAAAAACGCTTTTTTGATTTGTAACTTATATAACTATTTATAAAAAGATTTCCATGATCTGAAACCATCATATTATGATAGTAAATTTTGTTCCCTTCAAGAATATATATATATATATGTATATATAATAACACATATATATGGCTTATATACGCTAAAATATGAAAGCCCGTCATGATACCCTATACACTTGTATTTCATTTCAAGAGCTACAATGATAAAAATTCAATTAGAGGCCCCTAGACCTAAAATCATCTATATTATAATAGTAAACTTAGTTATATTCAAGAATATATCTATATATATATACATGTACATATATATATATATATATATATATATATATATATATATATAGTACCACAGCTGGTTGGTCCCTGGGTGGAGATACGCGAGAACTCAGATGCAGCATAGACATTATGATCTAAAAGCGTCGCAGGGACATCGTTTCGCCATAAAAAGGTATTGCCAAAACTTTTTTTGTGGTCCAGTATTCTGTGACGTGCTTCCGGCGGGTAAGCCCCATGGACAAGAGAAGGCCAATAAACTTCTTCATTTCATACACTGAGACATCGAACCAGTTGAGCAGTCTGGAACGAGGGGATATCATTCCATTTCTGCCCAACTGGTTTAGTTTATTGCGGGCAAACTTGTTTGTCTCGGTGACAAACAACTGCCACATAGCCCCAGTGAAGAACAGAGAGAAGTAGTACAAAGGGTCGGTTGAGGGTTCACAAGTTGGCCCTGTATTGTGAACGGTAAATTTTGTACTTACGTCCATTGGCTGCTCAGGAGGATAGACCCTGACCCATGGTACCTGGATACCTGGCGTTTCCCTTGGTGGGATAGGCCGCGCTCTTTCCTGTGGCGGCGCTAGAGGCTCAATCTGCTGAGCTTGCTGAGGCCTAGGCTGTCTGGGTGGTGGAGGCATGCCGATTTCCGCCAGTTCTGGACGGGGGATGTTCGGGTCATCGTAGGCTGCTTCGGGTGCTGAAGATCGGCCCGCAGTACGAAGGGGTGTTTTGTCTTTCTTCGGACCGGGACGCTTCTTTTTTGGCGGAGGAGGCAACTCCAGCGTGACCGGTTCCATTGGAGGTGGCGGGGGCGAGTCCCCAGGAAATATGGCAAGGCCTATTTCAGACTGTGGGTGGAGGAAGTCCGCCGGAAAATCCTCCCGGTCGGAAGTTTCGAGTTCGTCTAAGTCCGGGACATACTCATCACCGTCACTGCTAAATAACGACGATTCGTCGTCATCTACCGATGAGATATCCGAATCCTCATCGACGGTCTCTTGCAAATATTTGCATAGAGACCGTCGCTTCGGCACAGGAGCCACAGGAGTCACAGGAAGTCGATATTTCTGAAAATCTTCTTTCCTAGTTTTGGCCTTTTCAGACCAATATCTATGGAATTCGAAATCATCCCGGGTACTTGGTCCCGGGATGGCATCCAAAGAAGGCACACTCGGGGGCACCAGGGTCGGAACTGTAACAGGGGGCACGGGGTTTGACACTGTAGGCCTATCAGGGGGCACCGAGTTTGACACTGTACCAGGGGGCACGGGGTTTGACACTGTACCAGGGGGCACCGGGTTTGACACTGTAGGCCTATCAGGGGGCACCGAGTTTGACACTGTACCAGGGGGCACGGGGTTTGACACTGTACCAGGGGGCACCGGGTTTGACACTGTAGGCCTGCCAGGGGGCACCGGGGTCGAAATGACATAAAGGGGAGTCTGTCTCACAAAATGTTTTTTTTTCCTTTGTGAGGAATGAGGGGGACGTCCGGCCCCTTTACATTACTTGGGGTTTCATACCCACTAGATTGAGATTCCTCGTCATCGGAGAAAGGCTCAATGTCGAGCTCCTCCAGGATCTCTTCATCATCCATACCTACTAGGCTAGGCCAAACACAAAAGATGATTTTATATCCTACATTTTCGATCACTTATGTGTAATATAAATGCAAAATATTGCATAAATATTACACCTAATACACTAAACTACACTGTAACGCACTATTACACTGTAATATAATTATGATTTATCTAAAAACAATCGATAAAAACTTACTATTGGACCGGCACACGGAATAAAAACACGAGATGCAACGGAAACGATCGATTTCATCGATTTTCCTTCAAGCTGTTAGAGAAGTCCGTGTGACCAACCGCGCATCACTGAATTCTGCTTTTCTTCCTCTTCAAGAGCATATATAACACAATGTTTATTTTTGCGTTTTACGTTATATTATTCACGTTTTAGTCAACGGTAATCGTTACCGTTTCGCCAATTCAAAAATTACGTAAATATTTACTGATTTCATAAATTTCCTATCAGCTGTTGGAAAGTATTATAACATTATACTTCATACGGAATGACAGCTTATTTCATCCTTGTTGCAGTGGTACCACTCGTTTTTGCCAGAAACAAAAATTACCTGAGCTACGATTTTTTGAAGTTACTCATGTTTTGTGATTTTGCGAGAATCTGGAGCTGCCGCGAGTTCGCGCGTGATTTTCATTCAAATGTAACTAATGATTACATCGTTATACTTTCGTTATAAGGTTCGCCCTTATAATAAAATGAAACTTCAGAATCTCCTCTTTCCATTGGTATAAGATTTATCTCATTTTACCGACGTTTTCAGTGCATACAACGCAACGGAAAAAACTGTTACAAATAACGGTAATCATTACCGTTGCCCATGATGAAAGGACTACTTATAGGTGTGATACTGCGCAGATTTGATGACGTCAGTATCGAGAGTTATCAGCTGTTATTAAATTATGTTTATAAACAATCAAAAATCAAAACGTAATCAAATAATTAAAAGCCGTTCTTTGTGATCTGTTTTTTGTTTGTTTGTAGAAAAATGTTTAGTATTTTTACGTTTAATTGAGTTTTAGGGCTTAAAGCTACAATAAAGAAATGTTTGCCTATTTTGATACCCAATCAAACTTACCAACTGTCTTACTTATTAACTTCAAAACTGAATTAGGACGTCCTTAGAAAACTTGTTTTCCTACATCAGAGCCATGGGATGCAGTTACGATCACCCAGACGCACTGCAGTTTCGCTTCAGAATACATTGGTACATCATTGGCAACACTCATCGAACATTTTCAGCTTAAAATATAACGTTGAGCCTGATGAAGAAACGTGTTTGAGTGCTAGAGTAGGAAATGGCCATCAGTCCGAAATATATACTGAAAAGGAGTGTCAAACAGCGAATATTCTCAACTGTGTGGTGAGTCATAATTGTGAGAAAACAACTTCACAGAAAGTGATGATTACGACCAATTCGAAGAGGAATCATTCAGAAACATACAATTAATTATTCTCAGAGAGTATATTTCCAGAAGACGCCCTTAATTATGTTGCCGGCTACGTGGCTTTTAAGTTTAAAAAACAGTTTCCCAACTTAGGAACATTCGCTTTATGAGTACCTACTTAAAAGAAGTTGATTCACGTGGAGAAGAAACGTCTTGGATTGAGACTGTGTCAAAGGGGACTTTGTGTGTACCGGACAGTAACTTTTTTAAAGCTGCATTAATTGTGGAGGACGTTTTTAATAGAGTTCACGGAATAAATTATGTTTGTAGGGAAATACAGAATGTTAAAAAGTTTTTTACTTTCCATACTCTCAGAGTAAGACACCTAAACAAATCTCATGAAAACCGTAAAATGAAGAAAAAATGAAGAAGTTGAATAAGTAGGCATAAACAATGTTTTACTATTTAGCCTGTGTTTTTCAAATACTGTAGTTAGATAACTTTTTTGAGTTTTGTAATAAAAATTTGGTATATATGCTCGTTTTGTAAATTATTTTTAATTAGTTAAGTTTTTTTCTAACCTCTATAACACAAAAGATAGACACACAAAATAACTTTAAGTTATTTTAAATTTATGAAATTCAAATATCCGGTGGTAAGGCCGAAAAATGATAATATAATTCTCTACGTAGACCCGAGAACCACTAATACTTTTCATGGCGTAAAACATTAGTTTTTTATAGTTAGCTTATATAACCTTCTAAAAAATCAACGTATTGAATGACAAAAGTACTGTGAAATTGCATTGAAAAAAATACTCTATTAGGCCCTACCAATTTAACACTGAAAAGATTAGTGAGACTACTATTGACAAAGGTCTAAAAAGAGGCATGAGAGTTTCTCTTTCTTCTCAATTTGCAAGGTCTGTAAAAATATTCCGTAGTATGTTTTGCAAAGTTAAATTTTATGACGGCGCAGAGTGATTGTAGAATAATGTAGAATATAAAAAAAATGTTTGCCGCATTTTAAAGCCATTTAAAATTCGCTTTTAGGCATTTCTACTCAATAGTGAATGACGAAAAACTTGCCTAAATTATTTTGTTTTTGCTCACAATATCATTTTAGTTTCAAGGTTACTTGCTGCTGTAAATATTTATCTAGGAATTTTATTCTATGCTTAAAGACCTTCAATAATTTTGGTTTTAAAAAAATCTTTTTCTTTAAGTAAAATATACTATCCTTAAATTTAAACCATCTGAAAGTTAATTCAACATAACTTAAACATATGCTACTAACGTATTTTAAAGAACAAAAATACAGTATAAAACAAAATGACACCGATTGATTTAATAAACTTAAAAGAAAACAGTAGTAAATTATTTAATCTTTTTTAAAGAAAAAGGCAAGTTTATCTTACGGCATTTGTTAATAGCATAACGTTGCGTATACGGCCCTTACAAGGTGTCTAACCTATTAGTCAATGAAAACAAACACTTGAGTAAAAGCTGATCACATGTTTAAAACCAAAACAAATGACGTCAACTTCGAGGGATGCGCAGAACGAACCAATTTTCGTCTCCGTAGGAACACACCTATAAGTAGTCCTTTACATCATGACCGTTGCCATTTTACAAGCATATGTTGAAAACGCTAATCATTACCGTTCGCCACTCCTAGGGTTAATATTTGTAACGATTTAAAATATTCACGGCATGATGTTCTTCGGTTTATTCCAGCCATTATTCTAATCGCCCTTTTTTGAAGTTTAAATACGCGTAAAAATGCACTTTGGGACGCTGTGCCCCAATTCAAGAAGTGAATATAGAAGTGAATTAAATTTTTTAAGTGAATTTATTGTGACAATTGGCTTGTATCGGCGCAAACCACTTTTGAAAATGGCGGTTTTTTGTTAATGGGATACTTTTTGAAAAAAATGTATTTATTTTTATTTTTCACCTGCATTTCTCAATGTAATGTTGTGGCACCACCACCGATAATTTTTGGATGGGAAGTAGTTCATTTTGACCGGTCGTTAATTTTTGGCCGCCATCTTGGATCCGCCATATTGGATGAAAGTTATTTTTTTCTTATGTTAAGATAGTGTTGTGACACATTATTTCAAAGTAAATGTTTACGCTGATTACAATCCCGCAATCAGTTTTTTAAAACCTTGGTTCGTTTTAAAGATACACTCAAATAAAAATTCATCCCTATAAATTTCTTATGGACATTTCGAACTTAAATTTTATTTTGCAATAATTTTCTTTTATAGGTATCTAATCCTAATTGAGGAAAGCTGTTCATTATGACCTTAAAATACTCAGTAATATTCCGGCATTAATTTTAGCTATTCCTCATTCAATTTGGAATATACTGAGACGAGTTATAACTTTCTATTTAATAGAAACTTCAATTTTTTTTATTCGCTTTTAGTTTAAGATTAATATCTCAAGTTCTAAATAAGACACTAAGTTAATTCTGGTCTTAAAACAACTAGTTCATCCATGTTTTTAATTTGAGTTATTGACCATTTAAATTTCGTTGGATTATAAGTGGCTTATAACTGTCTAATCTACATAAAATTTATTGGTTCCTGAAATTCGTCCTCAGTTAAAGACGTACAACTTAAGTTGTGAATGAGATTCAAGGTTCGTTTTGGTCTTAAATTACACGGTGCGTTATTGGCTTTGTGACGGGCCAAAAAAACCCTGGACCGTTTAAATACTATTAGTCCATGAGGCGTCTACACCCACCCTATTATGAGCCTTTTTTTACCCGGCCCAGTGACTTAGCCACCCGGAGTGGCCGGCAGTGGGTAAATCATGATGAAGCCTTATTATTTCTGAAACAAGAGAGGTTGGCACGACAATTTTTTTCTCACCAGCTCTCAATCTTTTAAAGTTCTTTCTCGGGGCTCATCCGGAAATTCTTTGCTTCCCTCAAACTCTGCACGGCGGGGTCCTCCCGTTGTCGTGACCTGAGCAGATCTAGGTCAACAATAGGGAACTCTTCCCTTCTGGCTGCGCGCACCGCCTTGCTAAGTGCATCCGCGTTGGTATGTTTTCTCCCAGCTTTGTGTTCGACAGTGAATTCGAATTCGGCTAATCGTAACGACCATCTCATCAACCTGCTACTGGGGTCCTTCAGACACAACATCCATTTGAGGGCGGCATGGTCTGTGACGACCTTAAAAGGGCGGCCTAGTTAGTAGCATCTAAAGTACTTGGTGCTCCAGACCAGGCTGAGCAACTCAAGTTCAGTGGTTGAGTAATTTTTCTCGGCTGGAAATAAAGTTCGTGAGCAATACGCCACAGGATGCTCCTCCCCATCCACCTCCTGAGAGAGGACGGCGCCCAAGGCGTGGGTGCTAGCATTGGTAGACAGTATAAACGGCCTACCGAAATCCGGGTAAACTAGGACTGGTGCGGACACCAACTTGCTCTTAAGTTGATCAAAAGCCTCCTGGCAAGAAGGATTCCAGTCAAACTCTTGCCCAAGCTTGGTTAGCTCAAAGAGTGGCCGCACGATGGTAGCAAAGGTGTCCACAAACCTACGGTAATAACCCGCCAGGCCCAGAAACGAGCGGACATCCTTTTCTGACACTGGCACTGGGAAATCCCTCACTGCCTCAATCTTGGCTTGGTCCGGTTCCACCCCCCTTTTGGTGATCACATGACCGAGATATTGAACCTCATCCACTACAAAATTACACTTACCTAGTTGGACTGATAGGTTCACATCCCGTAACTACGTGAATACTTCCCGGATAGCCTCGAGGTGAGAAGGCAAGTCCTTGGAGAACAGTATTATGTCGTCCAAGTAGACAAGGCATTTCTCCCCCTTTAGGCCCATCAGAACAGAATGCACGAGTCACTGGAAAGTCGCCGGTGCGGTACTCAGGCCAAATGGCATCCGTTGGTATTGGTAGTGACCTCCTGGCACATTGAAGCCGCTACTGGTGCAGTTTGTCAGCAAGAAGACCAAGAGCGTGTGGATGGAGGCTGCTAAGAAAAAACCCATGGTCTCCAGGAACATCACTGGTTCCAGTGACTCCAGACTTTACTTTAGAGACAATTTAACACCTTACTACAGGAGGCTTCTAAAGTAGACAAAGAACACAGCTTACAATCTTGGGTACAAATATACTTGGGTGAAGAACGGGCGTATACTTGTGAAGATGGACGATAATAAGCATGGCAAGGTTTATCACATTGTCTGCTACTCCGACCTCGATCAACTGAAGTAAGGGACTCACTATGATCAATAACAAGTACATGATATTTAGGACATTAGATTTTTGGCTAAACTTTTTCATAGTTTATATATTTTCTTTCAAAACAAATTAAGTTATTTTTTAATATACAATTATGGTCTAAATTTTGTTATTGTTATTATTATTTTTTTTAAATTTAATTCTTAAGAGTTAAAAATAGTTTTATTTGTTAATTTTTTTGCTTTGTGGTTAAAAAAATTGTAACATATGACTGTTTTAAGACTTAGGCTACCTTTTTTATTAATATTTTACGAGCGAAAATTATAATACAAATATTGACCTTGGAGCAGAGCGACTTTTTAATAATTTTTTACTGTGAAATAAATTGTAAAGGCAAATTAATTAATTATTCTCTTTTAATATAAATTAAAATATGATCGAGTGTTGTGAATTAAATCTGTATTTTTCTCTTTATAAGGTTAATCACTAAATTGACAATGGTTTATACTATTTTCAAATTAACAATTCTACTTATTGTAGGTAGTCTTTTGCAATTAATGTTCTAGGATAAATAAAGAGTCTCACTTGTAAATTCGATGATCTGTAGTGAATATAGTTTATGCAGCTTACATTTCCCTGTGAGAAAGGAAGAGCTGAATTTGTTGACTTATCAGAAAATATACTCAGTAAATAAAAATTTTGTATAAAATTCGTAATTTTTTCTTTTTTATGTTTAAGCAGTACATTTATCAAATTATGCAGAAGGTACATTGTGCTAATTAACTCTTGGTAAAGTTGTAATTTAAAATGTTCATATCTTAACCTTTCTCTTCTTAATAGTACTTTACAGGTAACAAGTACAATATTTTTGAAATATATATTTTTTAGAAAAAAAATACATAATGGTAGAAAAACTTTATCGGTATAGTGTTTACGTAGACTTAGAAAATGTTTGGATTTTAATTTTTATGTGAGCTTTATAATTATTAGATTCATAAGTAATAAAACAAGTGATCTGCCGTATTTTGTTACATTTTCAGAAATATAATTAATTTTCTTTTGAAAACATTTTTATAAACAATTTTTTTTTTGCATAGTAAATCGTCATATAATTTGTTAAGTATCAGTTAAAAAGCATATCCGTATGGAATCTCATTATTCTAAGAGAGAACATTCACAAATGGAACTGGTGAATTTGAAACTATCAAGGCTAAAGATAACGATTATCTGCTGATAAAGACTCATGGTATGTGTGTCTGTGTGAGAGCATTAGAGGAATGTGTCTGTTCACTATCCTTTTCTTATAGAACACTCACTATTTTTTACCTTCTATTAAAATAAAATATAAAAGATAAAACTATTTCATCTGTAGCGTTAAAACAATAAATATGACAAATTGCAAATTATTCAACAGTTTTGGTTCATTCATTTCAGAATCGGCAACTCAAAAATTAAATTTTTCAATCTTTCATCAGAATATCAGGAGCATTAATAAAAACTTTGATAAACTCCTGACATATTTAAGCACTTGTGTCAGCAAACCAGAAATAATAATATTGACAGAGGCGTGGGTGGACGAGATAGAAGATGTGTCGCGGTTTACTGTAGATGGCTACGCCATGTTCGCTGTCGGCAGCCAGGCTCGCAACGGCGGCATTGTTGTGTTTTGTCGCAACACTATCACCGTCACCCAACATCCTTCTCACATTGCTGGTGCTGACTCTCTTTTCTTAAAGTTTAGATTAGAATGCTCAAACAAATCAATAGCCCTGCTTTGTGTTTATCGATTGCATGGATTCCAATTAAATGATTTTCTAAATAATTTTGAAAAGCAAATTGAAATAATTAAAGAAAATAATGCAATTTGTATTGGTGATTTTAATATTCCAATAAATGATGAAAGTAATGTCATGGTTGATAAATATATACAGATATCATCTAGTTTTGGTTTTGAACATTTAATTGACATTCCAACTCGGGAAGCTAGCCAGAATTGTATTGACCACATTCTGTTTAGGACAAATATTTTTGACAGTTATTTTGCAGGAGTCATAAATGCTCAAATCACTGACCATCACGCGGTCTGCATTTCGCTACCTTTTTCTAGATTAGAAGTTAACAATAATGAGCCATTAACTTTTATCGATTATGATAAGTTAACATCAATTTTAATAAATGAGGCATGGGCTTCTGTTTACTCCTGTAATACTGTTGATGAAGCTTTTGACACTTTTTTAGCAGTTTTACAAGGGGCAATTGATCAATCTAAGTATAATAAACATAAAACTCCACGTAAATTGAAAAAATTGAAACCCTGGATTACTGAAGGACTCGTCAAAGCTATTAACTTGAGGGACAAATTGGCCTTGACTGTTAGAAAGTATCCGGAAAACTTAACATTAAAAAATAATTTCAAGAAATTAAAAACAAAAATTGAAAGATGGATTGTTGAAGCAAAATCAAGGTTTTATAACAACTTATTTAAAATCAACGAAAACAATTCTAAAAAACAATGGAAAATAATAAATGATTTGACAGGTAAATCGGCGCAATCGCGCAAAGATATCCAGCTGCAAGATGAAGCACAATTGGTGTCTGATCAAAAGTTGGTTGCACAAAAGTTTAATTCCTTTTTTGTAAATGTTTCTAATGCTTTATCAACTTCTTTCTCAAGTCTTTCTTCTGATCAATGTGAACAGTATAAACGTATTTATCCGTGTAAATCTAATTTAAATTCGATTTTTTGGAAACCTGTGAGTAATGACGAGGTTTTGAAATTAATAAATTCACTTCAAAATAATAAATCTCCTGGCCCAGATCAAATTTCATCTAGAATAGTAAAACAATATCAGTTAATCCTATCGCCAATTTTGGTCTTTATATTTAACTTATCTTTATCAAAGGGACAATTTCCGGGGGCCCTAAAGGTTGCAAAGGTTGTTCCTATCTTTAAGAGTGGATCGCCGTTGCAAGTTGGGAACTACAGACCTATATCTCTCCTTTCAGTTTTTTCTAAGCTTCTTGAAAAAATTGTAAAGTCCCGCCTACTAAATTTTCTTGATCAAGCCAAATTTTTTTCCGAATGCCAGTATGGATTTAGAGAAAATCTTAATACTGAAATTGCTTTAGAAAATTTTTTATCTCATATTTATAACAGCCTAAATAACTCTAAAAATAACAAAACTGCTGGACTTTTTCTTGACTTAGCGAAGGCTTTTGATACTGTGAACCACAATTTGCTTTTAGTCAAATTGCATGGAGCGGGTATAAGGGGAGTTGCACTTAGCTGGTTTGTATCTTATTTAGAAAATAGAACGCAGTATGTTTCAATTGGAAAATCAAACAGCGATACATTGGGTATTAAAAGCGGTGTTCCTCAAGGATCTGTCCTTGGTCCTGTATTATTTCTAATCTTCATAAATGACCTTTATTCCGGTAGTTTCAAGGGGAAAATAACAGCATTTGCCGATGACACTGCTTTTGCCTATTCGTCTGCAGATCTCACTGGCCTGATATCCAACATGCAACAAGACCTCAATAAACTGAGCCTTTGGTTTAACTACAATAAATTATCATTAAACTCTAAGAAAACCACATATATGATCTTTACTTTTTCAAGTTCATTATCTTTTGATGCACCCCTTAAGTATCATTCTTTAAACTGCTCGCACCATAACTGCTCATGTAGCGTTCTCTCACAAACAAACTCAGTAAAATATCTTGGTCTACGAGTAGACGAAGATTTACTGTGGAAAAATCATTTAAAAAGCATCAAACAGTATCTGTTTGGATTTTTACAAAAATTCTATTTTTTGCGTCCTTTATGCCCAGACAATGTTTTGCGTCAAATTTATTTTGCGTTTATTCACTCTAAACTTAATTATGGAATTTCTTGTTGGTGTAGTACATATTTAACTCATGTTCGTCCTGTTTTTATTACCCAAAAATATTTCTTAAGAATTTTATGTAAAAACCCCCGTTCATCCGAATCTTTGCCTTTGTTTCGTGCCCAAAATATATTGCCTCTAAGATATCTTTACGTGTACAAAGTTTTAAATGCATTTTTCAAAATGACCAAAAATGATGGAAATACTATTAATTATAATTCTAGCCACTTTACAAGATCGTGTGAAGATTTCAGAACCCCTCGTACCAATTATACAATTTTTCAAAAAACATTTCTCTTTCTTGGCCCTAAATTTTATAATAGTTTACCCCCTGAAATTAAGCGTCATAAATCCACCAAAGCCTTCTCATCACAATTAAAGAAATGGTTACTATCATTATCTTATTCAGAAATTGAAAATATGTATGGTATTTTATCATAACAGTAGTGGGGAATGGGGGCTTTTGGGCCAGTTCAAGGTCACCCGAGCGATGACGTCATCGATGACGTCATCGAGGTCAATGACCTCATCGATGACGTCATCGATTGCATCATCGATGACGTCATCACCAATGACGTCACATCCATGACGTCACACCCATGACATCACAGAAATGACGTGCCGATGACGTCATCACCCCTTACGTCACCAAGATGACGTCACCGATGTCACAAAAGGTCAAGGTCATGCTGAAACCTAAAATTTTTCGGCACTTTTGCTGTTTCTCGCACTACGCTCCGAGTTTCAGTCACAGTTACCATGACCTTGACGACTTGGAGCGAATTTGCGATGAGAAACAGCAAAAGTGCCGAGGAAATTTGAAGTTTGCAACGTTACTCTGTCTAAACCGTCATGTGACACCGCTCGGGTGACCTTGAACTGGCCCAGAAGCCCCCATTCGACCATTACTACAACTGCGATGTGCACCCTACGACAGACACCGAGCGACTGACTGTCCGGCTCTGTGCACTCTAGGTATATGGGAAGTGGTGGGGGAAATTGTGATGACCTTGGGAAACTTGAAAATGTCAAGCCGGGTAGCACCGTTTCGGTGCTACCTTAAAGTTACATGCTAAAGTGTGATGACCTTGAGTAAAAACATAGAAATACTACAAGTTGATACCGTCCCAGAGTTAAAGTGTGGTGACATTGAGTCAAAACACTGAAATACTATAAGTTGAAATCATCCCAGAGTTAAAGTGTGGTGACCTTGAGTCAAAACACAGAAATACTACAAGTCGATCCCGCCCCAGAGTTAAAGTGTGACGATCTTGAGTTAAAACACTGAAATGCTATAAGTCGAAATCATCCCAGAATTAAAGTGTGATGACCTTGAGTAAAAACATAGAAATACTACAAGTTGATACCGTCCCAGAGTTAAAGTGTGGTGACATTGAGTCAAAACACTGAAATACTATAAGTTGAAATCATCCCAGAGTTAAAGTGTGGTGACCTTGAGTCAAAACACAGAAATACTACAAGTCGATCCCGCCCCAGAGTTAAAGTGTGACGATCTTGAGTTAAAACACTGAAATGCTATAAGTCGAAATCATCCCAGAATTAAAGTGTGATGACCTTGAGTCAAAACACAGAAATAGTACAAGTCGATATCGTCCCAGAGTTAAAGTGTAGTGACCTACATTCGGAACTTGTAAAATGACTTACATATAGAGAGCTAGAGAACAGCGAGACGCACCGCATGGAAGCCGGAGACATACTGGCGAAGCGGTGTTGTGCAGCCTAGGGACCCAGTTGTGGTGGGGGTATAGCCAACACTTAGAGTACAAGTGTTGTGGGTGACCTTGACCCACTTAACTTACCTGACCCCCCCCCCGACAAAAAGTGCGAGCCCCCCCCCCTCCCCCCCTCCCCCCTCCCCCCCTCCCCCCCTCCCCCCCTCCCCCCCTCCCCCCCCGACAAAAAGTGCGAGCCCCCCCCCCCCGACAAAAACTGCGACCCCCCCCCCCCCCGACAAAAAGTGCGAGCCCCCCCCCCCCCGACAAAAAGTGCGAGCCCCCCCCCCCCCCCGACAAAAAGTGCGAGCCCCCCCCCCCCGACAAAAAGTGCGAGCCCCCCCCCCCCCCCGACAAAAAGTGCGAGCCCCCCCCCCCCCCCGACAAAAAGTGCGAGCCCCCCCCCCCCCTCCACCCCCACCCCCACCCCCTCCCCCACCCCTGATATCCTGGGCGTGGCAGCCCCGGTGGGGATATAAGGGGGTCCGGCCAGAGCCGGCTCGCAGTCCGCTCCCGCGCGTTGAACGTGAACGACCGGGACGGACCGCCATAGACATCACTAAACATTGAATGGCGCCTTCAGTGTTTAGCGAAGTCTACTCTAACTTTAAGACTTGTATTAGTTGTAAGATATTGCGCTTGCGTTTGGGTATTGCGAATTGTTTTATATGAGAGTGTTTTACTTGTACCCTATGTCTCCTGTGTCTTTTATCCTTTGTGTCTTGTTTGTTATATGTGTTTAATGTGTATGTGCTTGTTCCAGCATTGACTACGTTGAGCTCAATTGTGTGTTGTAAGTGTGTTATATGTTTCTAAAGTGTATACGCTTGTTTTAGCAATCCCCCCTTGAGCTTTTTCAATGCTCAAAGTAAATTGTAAAGTCAGGGAACGGGAGTAGGCCCCCGTGTAAAGCCACTTTTAATAATTGGTAGGCTCCTTGCCAGGCATGCAAAAGGTTGCGGATGGCATTTGGGGAGCATGTCCGTTTGTAAGCTGGCAAGCAAAAGGTTGTGGCGGCCTCTGCACTCGGACCGAGGACGTAAGCCATTAGGGTGTCCTCAGTATGTTTCCCTTCTGGAAACTCAAAATTATGTAAATGAATCTTTGTTAGCTATTTGTGTTTTTAGTCCCCAAGGCCCCCGAACATTCGTGGTTCGCCATGGATGTACGGGGGCCGAAATTTTTTAATGTCCGTGTGGCCTTGACCCACAAAGACTTGTAAAAATTCAATGCATTGTAAATTAAAAATATTAAAGATAGGTTACGGGAGTAGGCCCCCGTGTAAAGCCTATTTTAATTATCGGTAGGCTCCTGCCAGGCATGCAAAAGGTTGCGGATGGCATTTGGGAGCATGTCCGTTTGTACGCTGGCATGCAAAAGGTTGCGGCGGCCTCTGCACTCGGACGAGGACGTAAGCCACTAGGGTGTCCTCAGTTTGTTTCCTTCTGGAAACACAAAATTATGTAAATGAATCTTTGTTAGCTACTGAAAAGACAATGCAGTAAATGTTTACAAGTCTTGCGTGGCGAAGGGTACACGACATTGGATGTTGCCTTGTTGTCATAGTTGGGTCTCTTCGGAGGCTACAGCGATGACAACCCAAGTGCCCCAGGTGGGGCTTAATTTTTTTAAAGTTTTTTCGTGACCTTGACCTAAATACAGTAATAACCCCCCCCCACCCCCCCCACCCCCCCCCCACCCCCTCCCCCACCCCCTCCCCCCCCCTTCCCCCGGAACTTTTTTTTGAGAAAAAATTTTGACCTTGACCAAAAAGTTTTTTGCTCCGGACGAGAAGTGCCCAAACAAAAAATTTGTACAAAGTAGTGGATTTAGACCAAAGATTATTGGTTTATCAAACCTGTTGAAGAATAAATTGAAAATGGGTGTTTAAAAGCCAAATCTGCTACATGATTGATAAACTGGATGTATATGACGTCACCTTCCCCCACCCTTCAACCTCGGGTATAAAGGGACCCGGTTGAGCGCGCTGCTCATTATTGCGTGGACATTCACCGAGTGCACACTCAAAGCCAAACTGTAAAAAAAATGGCTCTTTGCGATATTTGTGGTGAGTTTTTCCAAGATGAAGATATCTTTGTTTTACACCGAGAATTGCATCATGAAGAGAACAGAAAAGAAGAGATTGTTGTAAGTGAAGAAGACTTGGATGCGTTTGATCGGTTATTGGAAAACTGCCAGAAGCAGATGGACGACTGTGATAGCTATCTACAGTTACACCGAGAATTGCATCGTGAAGAGGACAGAAAAGAAGAGATTGTAGTAAGTGAAGAAGACTTGGATGCGATTGATCGGTTTTTGGAAAAACCCCATAAGCAGAAGGACTGGGCTAGCTATTTACAGTTAATGCAAAGAAGAAGACCAAGTGTTATTCAATTTGCCGGAGCTGGACCATCTACAGCTGGAGGATTTATTCAAGAAGAGAAAATGGAAGAAGAAGATACGGAAGAAGTGGAAGATGTAAGACAACTGCGTACCCAAGAAGAGGATATGGAAGATATAAGACAACTGCGCACTACAGCCTTGCCAGGACCAGTTGTAATTCATTTCAAAATTAATAATGTGCAATTAGAATTGGAAAATTTTATAACTCAAGCTAAAAAACTAGTTGTAAAAACATTGACGGAAGAATTGGCAAGATTGAACTTTATTAAATTTGGATTGGTGTTGGAGGCTATGTTTACTAATACCGATGGTGAAAATTCACCGAGAGCATTCATTGCTAAAAACCGAACCCTTACAACCACATCTGATATCAACGAAATTTTAGAAGAATGTTTGGTTGAACTGCTAGTGAAACTTCAAGAACATGAAGGAAGAGGATCCGGCTGGACGCTATCATCAATTGAAGGTATGGATGTGAGGGTTCATAAGCATGGATATGGTATGAGAGGAAGCAGCTTTATCCCTCTACCAAAGGTGATCCGAGATACAAGATCATGTATCAATGTGAAAAATGAGGATAATGAATGTTTCCGGTATGCAATGTTAGCAAAATATGTGGAAGACCATTCCTGTAGACCTAGCATAGCATACGAAGCTGTTCAACACCGCTATAACTTCCAAGGTATGTCGTATCCTGTTAGTCTTAATGATGTTGCTAAATTTGAAAGAAAAAACCCAGGAGTTTCAGTTAATGTGTTTGGTTTAGACGAATCAAATAACGTATACCCGTTACGAGTTACAAAGACTGAACGTCAAAATCATACAGATTTGCTGCTATTGACCAAAGGTGAAATATCACATTATGTTTACATCAAGAACTTTGAAACTTTGGTTGGACGACAAGTGACTAAAAAGAAAATTAGAGTAACAGTGTGTAAGAGATGCTTTTGTTTCACAAATAAAGACTTGAGACGGGGAGGATCGGAGTGGTTGTCGGAACACCAGCGGCTTTGTAATGACAACTATGAAGTGAAGATTAGTCTGCCACCACCATCTAGAGCATTTGTCCAGTTCAATAAAACAGTTCACCAATACCGGATTCCACTAGTTATCTACGCTGACTTTGAATCCACGTTAGTGCCGCAGGAACTTTCGGATGGTGAAGTAACTAGAAGAACCAAATATCAATTGCATCAACCTAACAGTTTTTGCTTATTGGTGAAATCTACTTTACCTGAAGAACAATTGCAAGACTACGGCTTAACATCCACTCCGATACTCTACCGTGGGGAAGGAGCTGCTAAGTATTTTGTAGACCAGTTGTATAACATTGCTGAAAAGGCGGAACGCTTATACGGTAATGTTTTACCCATGAAACCTTTGAACCAAAATCAACAAGAAGAATACATTTCGGCAACAAGATGTTATCTATGCAAGAAGAGCTTCAGTGAAGAAAATCAAAAAGTAAGAGATCATGATCACCTCACAGGGTTATACAGAGGACCTGCTTGTAATTCATGCAATATAAATTACAAACTGCCTCAATTTATTCCTGTCGTGTTACACAATCTTAGCGGCTATGACTCCCACTTCATTATCCCAGAGTTAGGACGAGATGATGGAAAAATCGAAGTATTAGCTGAAACATTGGAGAAGTACATCAGTTTTTCAAAAACAGTTGGTAAAATTAAACTTCGCTTCGTAGACTCTTATAGATTTATGTCATCTAGTTTGAGCAAATTGTCTGAGAACCTAAGAAGAGAAGATCTAAAAGAAACCAGCAAAATTGTACCTGAAGATAAATTGGACTTAGTATTACGAAAAGGAGTTTTCCCCTATGATTATATAACTTCCACAGAAAAGTTTGAAGAAACCAGTCTACCACCGATTGAAGCCTTCAATAGCAAATTAAATGAAAGTGAAATCTCCGTTGAAGACTACAATCATGCGTGTAATGTTTGGAACCAACTAAACATTCAAACTTTAGGGGAATATTCTGATTTTTATATAAAATTGGATGTAACTCTGCTGTGCGATGTGATGGAAGAATTTCGGAACACCTGTTTCTCAGCATACGGATTGGATCCTTTACACTCGTATACATCCCCTGGATTAGCATGGCAAGCTATGCTCAAGTCAACTAACTGCCGATTGGAGCTTCTCACAGACATCGATATGGTCCTCATGATCGAATCAGGTGTACGAGGTGGTTTGACTCAAGCTGTGACAAGACATGTTAAGGCCAACAACAAGTATATCCCCAACTTCGACGAGCAACAACCATCACTCTACCTTGGATATTTTGATGCGAACAACCTCTATGGTTGGGCGATGTCAAATCCACTTCCCTACGCAGACTTCAAGTGGATTGACCCGACCACCATTGGTGACATATCACGGATTCCAAAAGATGGCCAAACAGGCTATATTTTGGACTGTGATTTTGAATATCCAGAACACCTTCACGACCATCATTACGACCTGCCTCTCCTAGCCAAGACTGAAGTTTCACCGACAGGAAGATGGCCCAAGCTGATGATGACCTTGGAGAATAAGAGTCGATATGTGGCACACTACTGGGTAGTTCAACAAGCACTTGAATTGGGCCTACGTATAGTGAAAATTCACAGAGCAATTGAATTCACCCAGTCTTGTTGGTTGAAACCATATATCGATTCCAACACTACAAGAAGAGCTGCAGCGACAACAGCATTTGAAAAGGACTTCTACAAATTAATGAACAACGCCATCTTTGGGAAGACCTTGGAGAACAAGAGAAAACACAAAATTGTAAAATTAGTAAGTGATCCTAGGAAATTGGAAAAATTAGTGCAAAAACCAAATTTCGGAACATCAATGATTATAAACGAAAATCTAGTTGCTGTCAGTATGAATAAAACAACAATAGTGATGGATCGTCCGTTATACATTGGAATGTCGATTTTGGATATAAGTAAAACTCTGATGTATGATTTCCATTACAACAAAATGGTTAAACACTATGGAAGAGACAACATTGGAGTTGCATACATGGATACCGACGCGTTTATCTACTGGATAAAGACTTTGGACATGTATGAAGATCTAAAGAGTTTCCCATACAAAGACGACTTTGACTTCTCTGACTATCCGAAGAACCATCCGAATTACAATGAAAAGAATAAAAAAGTAATTGGAAAATTTAAAGATGAAGCAAATGGAATACCTTTGGAGGAAATAGTTGCGCTGATGTCCAAATTATATTCCTTCAAGATGTATATGGAAAACGACATACCGACAGTGAAGAAAGCTAAAGGAGTCAAAACATCGTACTTGAAGAAACGTGTGACATTTGACCATTACAAGACCTGCTTGTTTGAAGATTCTACAATGTCTGCAACGTTCAACACTATCAGAAGCTTTAAACATGAGGTCTACAGTGTCACTGAAGTTAAAAGAGCACTATCAGCTCAAGATGATAAAAGGCATATTATGCCGGATAAGATTCATACTCTTCCTTTCGGCCACTACTCTCTAAACCCTATCAACTAGTAACCTATTCTTCGTCCTTCTACAACTTCGACCTTATTCCTTTCTCCTTCCGTAAAAAAAATGGGGAACACGGCAAGTCCAACGCCGTGTTCCCCATTTTTTTTACACAAGTTTGGATGACCTTGACCTATATAAATGATGTGAATATTTAAGACAACATTCATTGTGATTATACATGTGATACATGAAACATTCAAACCTGCAATATGAAGAACTCGAAGCAAGAAATTGTCAACGAGCTTCATAAACCTGCAAGAAGAAAGTTTCCACGAAGAAATACAGTGATAAAAGGAATAAATGATTTATATCAAGCAGATTTAATCGAAATGATTCCTTATAGTAAACAAAATAGAGGATTTAAATACATATTGACTATTATTAATTGTTTTTCAAAAATGGCAGATGCTTTACCACTAAAAGATAAAAGTGGCAAAAGTGTTACAAAAGCAATGGAAACAGCTATACAAAGAGACAAACATACTATAAAACATTTACAAACTGATGATGGAAAAGAATATTTTAATAAGGAATTTGCAAATTTAATGAAAAAACACAACATTAACCATTACTCAACCAATTCAGAGGTAAAAGCATCAATAATTGAAAGATTCAACAGAACTTTAAAAGGTGCGATGTATAAGATGTTTTCTAACAGAGGATCGCACGTATGGATTGATATGTTACCAAAACTTATAAGCGATTACAATAACAAGTTTCATAGAACTATCGGTATGAAACCAAGCCAGGTGACTAATAAAAATGAAAAACTTGTATTAAAACGTATAAAAATGAATACTAAACCAAGAGTTGAAAAACTAAAGCCTAAAAGGTTTAATGTTGGTGATAAAGTGCGAATAAGCAAATACAAAGGTGTATTCAGTAAAAGATATCTTCCAAACTGGACAAATGAGGTATTTACTGTATTTAAGGTGCAACCTACAATACCAGAAACTTACATTTTAAAAGATAATAAAGGACAATTGCTGGAAGGAGGGTTTTATGGACATGAAATGTTAAAATCAACAGTAGGTGATGTATATTTAGTTGAAAAGGTGTTGCAACGAAAAAAGGATAAGGTTAAAGTACGATGGTTAGGATTTAATAAGACGGAAGATTCTTGGATACCTAAAAAGGATCTAATATAATGATAGAGCATCATTTTGGGTTGAACCATTACAAAGGATGGAGATAATACCGCAAAAAGACAATTTTACTATTAATAATATAGATGAACTCACAGTGGATGGTTCTCAATTCAATACTGGAAAACACGGTGTTTTGTTACCAAACACGGTGCGTTGTCTGGTTACCGGTCCTTCCAATTGTGGAAAAACAAATGTAGTATTCAATTTGATTACAAATCCTAAAGGATTACGTTTTAATAATTTATATGTATTTTCAAAGTCACTACAACAACCAAAATATCAGTTATTGGAACAAATACTCAATAATGTGCCTGAAGTTAAATATTTTAAATTCAACGCGAGCGAGAGTGTCATGCAACCGCAAGAGGCTAAACCATTCTCAGTATTCATATTTGACGATGTATCTTGTGAAAATCAAAATACAATAAGAAATTACTTCGCCATGGGTCGACATAACAACATAGATAGCATTTATATTGGTCAAACTTACAGAAAAATACCGAAACAGCTCATTAGAGACAATGCAAACATGTTAATTGTATTTAAACAGGATGAAACCAACCTAAAACACATATATTATGACCATGTAAGTGCGGATATGCCATTTGAACGATTTAAAGAGTTGTGTGGAAAGGCTTGGGCTGAAAAGTATGGGTTTTTAACAATTATGAAGGAACAACCGCTAAACAATGGTCGATACAGGATAGGATTTGATAAATTTATACTAATACACTGATCATGATGTAAAACATTCATTGTTGTACAACACGTCTTGCTACAAACATGGTTAACCAAGAAAAGTTAATAAAGGAAATAAAATCACTTAGTGATTCTATTCGAGATAAAAACAGAGCATTAAAATTAGGTATTAGCGAAAGGGAGAAATTTCTTGAATCTACTTTTAAACCTATTACTGAACCCTTGAAACAATTAAACAAAAAATTTGCTAAACCCGTTTTGGAAGGAGATGCAATTGCACCTATTACAAAGTTTGAAAGAGAAAATGTAAAATCAGAAGATTTTAGTGATGAAGACCTGGAATCCTCTACATATAGTGGTTTTACCGGTGGAGAACCTGAAAGAGAGCTAGAATCACCAGACTATAGTGGTATAAGAGAATTATATGAAGTAAAAGCTAAAAGAGGACATGAAGATGTATCAACTGCTAGTGAAGAGGAAAAAGAAGAAGAAGCAAGGGAAGGTCCGTCAAACATAAGCTTGTTGGGTGAAAACATTCATAACAAAGGACCTTTAGGAAGGAAATACATGGTAAAAATGTTACTCGGAACAATTCCTAATAAGAATTACCATAGTTATGGAGCGAGATTAACAGAAGATGGTTTAATGATAGGTAATAGCCCGTTAAACGTTGACGAACATGATAATATTGTCATTGGTGATCAAAGGTATAAGGGCACAAAAGGATTATTTGAATTATTATTTGAAAATAAGCCTTCAGTATCGTTAGTGAAAGAAAAAGACATGGAAGCATATAAAAATATTTTGGAACAGACAAATGCATATAGGAGAAAGTATTTACCTGACCAGCCTCCTTTTAGATCTAAGTCTTTAAAATATAAAGAATTTGTATCCAAGTTAATACCAACTAGAAGACAAACAATGCCGTTAACACAAAGAAAACCTGTAAAACGAAGATTTATGGCATCCACTTTGGATGTAAGTGCTCAGGAACGAAGAAAAAGAAGTAAGTCCGTTACGGGTACAGGTTTAATGAAGAAACTATATAACACAAATGTGATTTATTACAATAATATCAATAAATTGGTGGATAGAATGAAACTAATACATGAAGCTAAAGAAGCGGGTCATACTGGATTGGAAAACGAATGGGTGGCTTTAGTGGATGAACTCCGAAACCGTGGGGTAATCTCATAAAAATGCGTTACTCCCTAGAATACTATTCAGTTGCACTATGAGTGTTGACAAGTTCGGACGTTACTCCTCGGATGGGTTATATTATGCCAATAGTTTAAAAAGAAGTGCTGGTTTACCACAAACACCTGATGGAGATTATGATATAACTAATAAAAGGTTAAAAAACATAAAAGATCCCACAGATGAAAACGATGCAATAAATTTAAAAGTATTAAAAGAAAATATATCACCAACATTAAGACTACAGAAAAACACATATGACGCAGGTAATCATAGAATTGTCAATGTTGGTAAGCCAAATCAAAACGCTGATGCAATAAACAAAGGTTATTTATCATCAGAATTAAAAAATACGTTAAAATTCAATGGAAAAACGTATACTGCTGAAAATAAACGTATATCCAACGTAGATGATCCTAAAGATGCAAAAGACAGCGTAAATAGACGCTATTTACATTCATTAATACCTGAAAAGACAAAAGATGGTTTTTCTTTTTATAAATTTGTTATTAACGATATAGGTTATCCGAAAAATGAAAATGATGCTGTAAATTTAAAATATATAAAAGATCATTGTATTACACGTGATGTAGGAGTTATTGATTGTCTAGGTAATTGTTTAGCGAATGTTAAAGATGGTTCGGCACCATCAGATGGTGCAACAGTGGGTCAAATGATGGAAACCTTAAAACAAGAAACAACCTCTTTTGTAAAACAAGATCAAGTAGTATCAAAGCAAGGGGATGAATTTGTTCAAGGTAATGAAAAATTTAATTTATTAACATACAAAAATAATGCTTGGGATTGCATGGGTAAAGGGTTATCAAATATGAGATTGGGCTATACTGCTCAAGATGCAGCTGCTTTATCACAAACCGTACATCTAGATCCAGATCATTCTTTTAGATTTTTTACATGTAAAAATAAAGTAATAAAAGACTTGCATAATGGAAGAGATCCAAATGATGCTGCAACTGTAGGACAAACATTACAATATGACAGCGCAAATAAAGAGTTTATTTATAATAAGCAAAGATTTAAATTAATGGATGTAAATGATTATCAAAATATATTAATTGCAGATCCAAATTCATTTAGCGGATTTAGAAAATTGTCTGGTGAACAATTTATTCATAAAAATCATGTGTTTCGAAATGAATCAGACGGAGCATTAGTTAGTGGAAATTTTAAATATTTTAAATGTCCCGGGAGCGATGAAAATGTAACTGATAAAGACTAAGAATTTGTATAAAAAACTGATACGGGTTAGAAATCGAGACTAATATTATAAAAATGGGTTACACTCTAGAATGTTATTCAGTTGCACCATGAGTGTTGACAAGTTCGGACGATATTCCTCGGATGGATTATATTACTTTAATACTTTAAAAAGAGGTGCTGGCTTACCACAAACACCTGATGGAGATTATGATATTAGTAATAAACGGTTAAAAAACATTAATGATCCCACAGATGAAAATGATGCAATAAATTTAAAAGTATTAAAAAAAGAGATATTACCAACACTGAAACTAGACAAAAACACATATAACGCGGGTAATCATAGAATTTCCAACGTTGGTAAGCCAAATCAAAACGCTGATGCAATAAACAGAGGTTATTTATCATCGGAATTGAAAAATACGTTAAAATTCGATGGAAAAACGTATAATGCTGAAAATCGACGTATATCTAACGTAGCAGACCCTGTAGATGAAAAAGACAGCATAAATAGACGCTATTTACATTCTATAATACCTGAAAAGACAAAAGATGGGTTTTCTTTTTATAAATTTGTTATTAACGATATAGGTTATCCAAAGAATGAAAATGATGCTGTAAATTTAAAATACATCAAAGATCATTGTATTACACGTGATGTAGGAATTATTGATTGCTTTGGTAATTGTTTAGCGAATGTAAAAGATGGTTCTGCACCATCAGATGGTGCAACGGTGGGGCAAATAAAGGAAACTATAAAACAAGAAACATCTGGTTTTGTGAAACAAGACCAAGTAGTAACACGACAAGGAGATGTATTTGTACAGGGAAATAAAAAGTTTACTTTACTTGAAGAAAACAATAGTGTTTGGGATGGTAAAGGAAAGTCATTGACAAATTTAGGTATTGGTGAAAAGCCTGGTGATGCTGTTACTTATGAACAGATAATGCAATTAGAGCCAACTGGAAAACAATGGTGGAATTGTGATAACAAACGATTAACAAATGTTGCAGACCCTGATTATGCTGATAACGCTGTAACTGTTAATTTTCTTGTTAAAGTAATAGGTAATTTATTATTTGATATGCATAATTATATTGCAGCCGGACAACATAAACCTATTGATGAAAAAATGAGAAGTGCATGGATTAAACAAGAAATTCTTTATAAATACTTTTTTAATCATAATACACAAAAGTTTAGATCAACAGATTGGGGTACTTTTGATATTTAATTAAATAACACCATAAATTACATCATTTATGTGCAACCTGTCATAGAGGTAACACATAGGTTACGCTTTTCGAATATAAAAGACAATCATGGCGTTTCATTACACCAGTCCATATCGAGACACTATACGGAAAGGAGGCGGTATCACGTCCACAGCGGTTTCTCTGTTAAGTAAAGCTTTAAATCGTATTCCAGTAGGATCTGTCGTAAATAGAGCAATAGACGCTTTACCATACGAATTTCACATACCGGGAGGTTATCAGTATTGCGGACCAGGAACTAAATTGAAAAAACGACTGGAAAGAGGCGATCCAGGCATAAATAAGTTAGATCAGGCTTGTAAAGAACACGATATCGCATATTCCACGTTTACCGATTCAAAGAATAGGTCAATAGCTGATAAAAAGCTAGCGAATATAGCTTGGCAACGAGTAAAGTCTAGTGACGCTAGTATTGCAGAAAAAGCAGCAGCTTTAGCGGTAACAGCAGGTATGAAGGCTAAAACAGCGGTAGGAGGTGGAAAAAGGAGGGGTAGGAATAAAAAAGGATCAACCATGAAGAAACATGGTGGTAATATTAGACTAAAAAGACGTTCTCCGAGGAAAAATAACAAAAAACCGATAATATGGTCAATGGTAAAAAATGGGGCTGGTCTATACCTAAGACCGTATCGTGCATATTAAATAAAAGAAATCAATTGGTTATACCACATAAAGCGTTGACTAATGTTGAATTATTTAAATATATTTCCTGTTTAAAAATACCATTTTTCCGCGGAGTATTTATGAAAGACAATTTACCAAAGAAAATATGGAAAAATGAGACTGGAATCGTAAATTTGGATAATACTGAAGGGTCCGGCACCCATTGGGTGTGTTATAAGAAACTAAATAGTAATGTATATTATTTTGATAGTTTTGGAAATTTGCCACCACCTAAAGAACTTGAACATTACTTTAAATCTGCTAAAAACATATATTACAACTATAAAAGAGAACAACCTGATAATACTTCAATATGCGGCCATTTATGTTTGGAATTCCTAGCTAAAAGTATCAGTCACTATTGAGATGTCTTCCTATACGGTATCATTAACAGGAAAATCGTCCACTTTACGAAGTATCCTTTTTCCAGCGTTACGCTTGCAAAAAGGAAGATTTTGGGAGGCAGCACTGTTGGATTTTACAACTTACAACTCTATTCCCAATGTTACGGAAGGTAAAAATAACTTATTGCATTATTATAAAGGAAAAGATGCCAGTGGGAAGTTTACAGACTTGGAAGTTTGCACTCTACCCACAGGTTCTTATGAAATTGATCATATTAATGAATTTTTGCAAAATAAAATGGGAAAAGACAATATAACGCTAAAAGGTAATAACAATACAATGAAAGCTGAGCTTACTTCAAAATATTATATAGATTTCAGTAAGTCAGACTCAATTGGTGATTTATTAGGATTTCCCAAAGATGGAGCAATTTTAGAACCAAATAAAACACATTCTGGTAAACAAACTGTAACAATATTAAAAGTCAATAGTATAGACATAACTTGTAACATTATACAAGGAGCTTACAGAGATGGAGCAAATACTCATATAATACATACTTTTTACCCCAGTGTGCCACCTGGATTTAAAATTGTTGAAAAACCACAAAACCTGGTATATCTACCGTTGAACACCACTTTCATTTCAGACATCGTGTTGAACGTATTGGATCAAGACGGTAACTTGATAGATTTCCGAGAAGAGCCTATTACGGTTAGATTACATTTAAAATCGACACTTTAATACAAAATCATGGGTTTAATATTTAAAAGCGAACAACCTACGGGAAACCGCATTAGTAGCTCTTCAGCTGTGGAGGAGTTAACACGCTAGAACATTCGTTTCTTAAAGAGAATTGGATTACAATTAACCGATTATGGATATACTGGATATAGCGCAGGGTCCAACATTCGACGAAACCCTATGGGAAAAAGAATATCACACCCACAACCCTTACACTTCATCAAAATTAAACAATAACGATGAAATTCGTATTCCCATACAAAATCAAGACATTTACACACTACCATGTGAAAGTTACTTGTATATTGAAGGAAAAGTTACTAAAAAGGACGGTACTACTACTGGTACAACAGTTCCATTTATAAATAATCCCATGGCTTTCCTGTTTGATGAAATTAGATATGAAATATCAGGTGTAACAGTTGATTCTACTAAAAAAGTAGGTATTGCAACAACTTTAAAGGGATTAACATCTATATCACCTAATGAAACCAATTTAATACAACCTGCAGGATGGGTTTTACCTGCAAAAGACACAATCACTCCAGATACAAATGGAAATTTTGATTTTCATATTCCGTTACGTTTGTTGCTTGGTTTTGCTGAAGATTATAGGAAAATAATATTAAACGTTAAACAAGAATTAGTTTTGTTGAGATCTTCAAACGATAAAGATATTATTAAAGCTCCAGACGGTACAACAGATGCAACTTTAGAATGGAAATTAACATTAGACAAAATTGTATGGAGAGTTCCACATGTAAAATTAGCTGACGAGCATAGAATGCTACTATTAAGAAAGTTAAAGGCTGATCGTGATATTGTAATTCCTTTTAGAAGTTGGGAATTTCATGAACATCCCAGCTTGCCAACTACGGATCGACACACTTGGACAGTTAAAACATCTAATTATGTGGAACGAGCCAGGTATATTATATTTGGTTTACAAACAGGCAGAAGAGACACCATCACCAAACATGCAGGCCAATTTGATCATTGCAACTTGAAAAATATTAAAGTTTATTTAAATTCACAATTTTTTCCATACGATAATTTAAATGTGTCATTCGCTAATAAAAAGTACAGCATATTGTACGATATGTATGCAAGATTCCAAAGTTCATATTATGGTAAAACGAATGCACCTTTACTATCACCAGAAAAATACTTAGATGGTTACCCTATAGTTGTAATCGATTGTTCTAAACAAAATGAATCGGTAAAATCATCAAGTGTAGATATAAAAATAGAAATGGAATTCAACGCGCCTATATCAGCTAATACAACTGCATACTGTTTAATTCTACATGATAAAATCGTAACATACACACCTTTAACTGGAATTGTTAAAAATGTATTGTAAAAGACCGGTTTTCCTACATTCCAATGCATTCCGCGAGTATAAAAGCAGAGCGTTCAGCTCGCTCCTCATCAGTTTGTTGCCTGTTGTTGTATGGGTAGCATCTTATTCAATATGGCTTCTCCTAGTGGTACACAAGAAAATGTAGTAGATATTGAGAAGGAGATATCCGACTTTTTAGATCTTCAAGGTCAACCGGAGGGAGATGAACACAACGCTTGCGGACAATTCCACGCCAGTAATAATATTGAGGAAAAAGGTAAAAGAAGAAAGAACGCACACAAGAGGAAAAGGGATATTGAAGATAATATTTCTCCTAACATATTAAGTGAGGTATTCTTGCGAATATTTTACCCAATCTCTTCCAGTTTGGACAAAAGTGTTTTAATCGGTGTTATGAAATCTACAGATTATTCCCCTACTGTAATTTTAACTCATGGACCCAAAATGATTTTGTTTACGGACACTGCTTGGGAATCGTTTATGAAACACTTGCATCTGCTAGAATGCTATTTAAGTAGTAACATGTTTGGAAGAAAGACAAGAGTAGGCCTTTTGGATTCAAATGTGGAAATCGATATTGTTAAACATCGTGGTGATCATCAGTTGCGGTTTAGAGACACAACAAGACATGATAACAAGATTCAACTTAATCGAGAAGAGTTTTTTATTCTAACTTGTGCAACTGAACCAATAACGAGGTACTTGAGACAACTGGTGTTTTCAAGTTCGATTATTAAAGATTATCTGGAAGACACTTTGGACAAACAACCGGACGCACCTATATTGTACGGACCTGTAGATACTTCTATATTCAATAGGGTTCCTCATGAAGTACAAATGTGGAGACAATTGGAAAAGTACGCTCAACTACATAAGAAATCAGTAAAACGTGAAAAAGAGGAAGAAGAAGGAGGAGAAGAATCAAGTGTTAGTGATGAAAATGAAAACAAGGAAAATGTAAAGATGGAAACCTAAATGACAATTAACTACACAGCAATGGTTAATTTTTAAAACAATGTCAAACACTTTGTGGGGTTAGGCCTACCGGGGACGGTGCCCACGTTAAATATACACCAACGCGCCAACAACTGTACGGCCGGGTATAAAAGTCGTACCTACCGTGGTGTGGAAATCAGTTGACCTTTGGACTTCGTCATGAGCAGACGAGTGATCTTCGCAATGGACAAGGAAGAAGAACAAGTAAAGTCCAAACCTGGTATAATTGAGTTCCAAGCGTTTCGGGGTAATGATGATAGATTTATCATAAAAGAACTTGTGTTTTTCGACATCAATACAAGTGTTCCTTATTCGTTTTTATTTAAACCACCATGTTCTTATTCATCTTTAACCAGTAAAGCCGCTACTACCAACAGATGGATTTCAAAACACTTCCATCATATCGATTGGTATGATGGTTTTACAAGTTACACGGACTTGTATCACATTATGCATCACTTTTCAGACAAGTTTACCAATATTTACACAAAGGGGCTGGAAAAGAAAAGATGGATCGAAGGATTTACTCATGTTCCGGTTAATGATGTGGATTTGGATAAAAACTACAAGTATACGATGGAAAATGTTTGTATTTGTACTAAAAGTCCAGAACATGAAAAAGATAGACATTGCGCTTTAAAAAACGCCTATAAACTCGCATCTTACCTTCAAAGTGGGGAAATGGGGAGTGGTGGGGGTAACGGGGGTTATATAAGTGAGGAGCAGACCGGGACCTGGCATGAGTATTACTCGAGATTCCGAGACGACAACATCTCCCAGCAAGAAGACGAAGAAGACGATCTATAACTTGACCATGGCATCTCACCAGTTCCTGCAAACTTTGGTTGAGCAGTTCAATGCTCACTCCAAATCTACCATACTACCCGTCAAGAAGTGTTCCGAACTTAAAGACGAGAAGCACTACATTATCCACGCCATGAAGAAGATGGAGACTACAGTTGGAGAGGCCATCTGCTGCAGTCTTAGCGAGGCACCATTCACTCCGGGGGATGAGCCCAAGTTCCAAGTCTACCTGCCGAAACGGTTCGTCCATCTCCTCCAGAACGAGGATCTGCGCTCCATCCAACCCGGCTGTCTCTACCTGGTTTCCCACGGTTGCACGGGTAGCAATTCCACCGAGTTGACCATCCACATCGCCGACAAGCAGCAGTGTTAGATTTAAGTTTTACTGTTGTACATATGTTATTGTAATGTTTTATAAATAAATAAACCATAAAAGACAAAAAAGAATACAAAAAGACGAAAAATGCAACATATCAATATGTGAAGTTTGTCACATATTGATATGTTGCATTTTTTTTTAAACTTCGCGGGTGACCTTGACCTTTGACCTTTGCATTTCACAGTTACCCCCACCACCACGCTACAAGTCAAACCTGCTTGAATGCAAAACACCCCCACCACTTTTTCATATACCTCCAAGTGCTGTGCCTCGTCTTCATTTCAACTCCAGCAGCCAACCGAACAACATCAGTATGTCTCTGAACGTAAGCTGTGCCAGCTATGAGGAGGTGACGATCAAAACGCAACAGGAGCTGAACGACTTGTACAAGGAGTTGCAGCTGATGGTGGCAAGAGGCTACCGTATAAACGTGCAAGTCTACGCTTGCAATATACGGAATCTTCGGCAGCCGAAGGAAGAGCCTGGACATTCCTCTTCAACGACAGCTTCCTCACCGGCGTCGATGAAAACCGAACCAGACAACTTGGATTACTTCAGCTGACTAGCGGTTGTCTTCCTTGTCCTTACAATTGTAGAATATGTTTATTTCTTTATTATATTAAAGAAGTAAAAAGAGCAAAGCCACCTATCTTGTTACTGACATATATGCTCAGTAACAAGATAGGGTTTTTTTTAAAACACAATTTGAATGACCTTGAAACTTCCCCCTCCACTGATTCGCTACCCCCACCACTTCACTGTTGATATACATGAGACAACATAATTAGATACCTCATTCCTTCTTCAACGGCCAAACCTACAACATCAACAATGGCTAACCTACCAACAGATGAAAGATGTCCTCACGCATGCTGTGACTTCGTACACGAGTTAGAGAAGAGGATGCAAGAGAGGGCGATAAGAAGAAAGCAGATCCACTCAGAAAATATCATGATAGTAAACGGCTATCTTTTGTTGTTCGGCCTTATCATGGTTGTACTGTTCATACTGTACGGCATAGTTACATGCGTCGGCAAGGTTGCAGAAGAAAACGCTCGCCACCATCAGTTGGAAGATTTCAATGTTACTTTCTAGGTTTTCCTTTTTTAAAACTCCATTTGGATGACCTTGAACTTTCCCCCTCCACTCCTTCCTTTTTTAAAACCCAATTTAAATGATCTTGAAATTTCCCCCTCTACTTTTCAATAATGTTACAACTGACTGCAGCTCACCTCATTCCTTGCTTGGCTGCCATGGCGGAAGGAACTCTTTCTCAAGTTGACTCCACTACGGACGAAGCATTTCCCTTGCGGTGGACTGTTCATTTACAGGATGCGACAGAAGTGGAAGTCTTGTATCAAAAATTACTCAATGTATTCAACGGGAACCCTGGACCTCTTGAATGTAGAATGGGTTTGAATTTTGATGCAACCAGGGTCGGCACAGAACCTTCAACTTCAAGCCAGCCTCAGCAACGAGATTTTACACATTTATACACTCCAATATCACCGGAAGGTGTAACTGTCTGCGAGGCTGACTCAACTACACGTTATGTTCAGCCGAAGCCTTGGGTGTTGATTATTAACAATGTGTACAAAGTGGAATTGGTATGTAATAGATTAAAGGAGTTGATGGTACAAGATCCAGGCCTGCGCTTTCAAATAGATATACATTTCATCTGGAGAGCACCTGCACGGGGCTCTTCGTCTGACAGCTCTCCAAGTACGACGGACGAGGAGGACGACTAGTCATCTTTTTTAAAACTCCGTTTGAATGACCTTGACCTTTCCCCCTCCACTGAGTTTATTTAAGGTGCACTCTCACTGACTACAGCATCATTTCATCGCGCACCTTCACCGCAGCAACATGGAGAGTCAACTCAACTACTGTTGCGAACAGAAATGTTTTTCATGGCCGAATGGCATTGATGTGGTGGATGGCCTGGCTTGTAGAACATGTGAAGCTTTTAGTCAGTGCATGTGTAAGTGCAAGTCTTGGAAGAAGCCGAAACCGAAGTTGAAGACATTCCATGTGTACCAAATGAGAGGGCATAAGTACACTTGTTGCCCTGAACGTTGCATTGAATTCAAACTAAAACAGCTAACTGGCTGCAAATTGTGCAACAATCATTTTGCAGGTTTTTGCAAACATTATTTAGGAGCGTGTCAATACAGATCAACTTGGCATACAGAAGCACTCACTATCAATGAAATCGCTATAGACTCACAAGAGTAGTCTTTCTACTCTTTGACTTTTTTAAAACTCCGTTTGAATGACCTTGAAATTTCCCCCACCACTTCCCCATATATCTAGAGTACGCAGGGCCCGGAGGTCAGTCGCTCGGCGGCTGTCGTAGTGTGCACATCCGTGTTGTGCAGTCTGCTGTGCAGTTTTGATTTTAACCAGTTCAAGGTCACCACACTTACACTCTGGCAAAAACGTCAAGCTGTTAAAGACAATCCTAAGTCCCAGGTTCACAGTCAACCTCAAGGTCATCACACTTTAACATGTAAATTTAAGGTAGCACCAAAACGGTGCTACCTAGCTTCACATTTTCAAGTTTCCCGAGGTCATCACAGTTCCCCCACCACTTCCCATATACCTAGAGTGCGCGGGGCTGGACAGTAGAGATGTGCGATCCAGTGACTCTCAAATATCGGTGACTTCAGTTCCAGTGACAAGGAAATATCGGTGACTTTTCAATCGGTGACAGGAAAATCGGTGACAGAGCCGCGAGTGGTGGGGAGAACCAGACCGCGGCTGCGGCAGTCGCGCCACTGAGCAAATGAATTTTCGATATTTTTATTTCGGTGACAAGTTACAAAATTATCTGAGTAACAAATTACTGTTAATGACTGTTAAAGAGATACACGACGTTAGCGATTTTCGAGTCTATATGATTTCGGATTCCATTACGATGCGACCCTTAACCAGTGTTGTAAATATCGTAACGCTAACGGCTCCAGCGAAGCCATGAGATCGCGCCCTCTGATTGGCCGCTTTGTCGCCGATATTTTGTGTCACTGAATCTAAAAGTTCTACAGTATATCGATCGGTGACAGCGACCTGGGCCTGGCGCTGTTGCTGGGAGATCAGTGACAGAGCCAACGTGCTAGTGCCCGATTCCACCCGAACCATTGCGAAGTGGCCCGAAGCAAAGGCGAAGGCAGCCTCGTGACCACGCGTCGGCCAATCGCGGGCAATCGGTGACTGGCGTGGCGACCGGTGACGTTGTGTAGCAACGGATTGGGTGCCTGCGCGGTGGTGTTCTGCGCCTGTCACTGAATTTGCTGTCACCGAAAGCTCGAGTGCCTTGTCACCGATATATCGGTGACAGAGCAATATCGGTGACTTTGTCACCGAAACAAAAATATCGAACATCTCTACTGGACAGTCAGTCGCTCGGTGTCTGTCGTAGGGTGCACATCGCAGTTGTAGTAATGGTCGAATGGGGGCTTCTGGGCCAGTTCAAGGTCACCCGAGCGGTGTCACATGACGGTTTAGACAGAGTAACGTTGCAAACTTCAAATTTCCTCGGCACTTTTGCTGTTTCTCATCGCAAATTCGCTCCAAGTCGTCAAGGTCATGGTAACTGTGACTGAAACTCGGAGCGTAGTGCGAGAAACAGCAAAAGTGCCGAAAAATTTTAGGTTTCAGCATGACCTTGACCTTTTGTGACATCGATGACGTCATCTTGGTGACGTAAGGGGTGATGACGTCATCGACACGTCATTTCTGTGATGTCATGGGTGTGACGTCATGGATGTGACGTCATTGGTGATGACGTCATCGATGATGCAATCGATGACGTCATCGATGAGGTCATTGACCTCGATGACGTCATCGATGACGTCATCGCTCGGGTGACCTTGAACTGGCCCAAAAGCCCCCATTCCCCACTACTTTTTGATACAATTATTTCAAGCCTACTTCACCTACAGGGCTGAAAGTTTGGTTGTGTAGGCCTACTGAATCAATAAATCTTTAGAACTTAACATAAATTTAATTACAAGACCGACAAACTGTAAATAAAATACCCAAAAATTACAGCTTCATTCAATACACTTTTCCTTGGAGTACAACAACAAATTGTAAAACACCTTCTCTATTAAGGTTGATCACCCGCGCTTTTTCTAATACAAAATGCATGAGAAACGTTAACACCACAGCGGCGCACGGTGTCAGGTCCTACAGCCCCCGGCATGCCGCCACGCGGCTACACGACCAAAAACGACCTTATTTTATTTTTTACTACACCCTTTTCATGTTGGCTTACTTTTTTTCGATCAAAATGCTATGGTCTTGAAGGTCCACTAAAACATATAAATAAAATAATATCCACATAATTTATTCAGGAAAAATATATAACGAAAGTCATTTTAATAAAAATGTAGGGTAAAATATAATTTTCGAATTAATTCCAAAGTAAATAAATGTCCTTCCATATAGTTTCATGAAATTTAAATATTTTTATAACAGGTAAGACAAACTTTCAAGTAATTTAATGTTTGTTGACACAGGCACAACGTAACCTCAAAATATATTTCTTCATCTCTGCCGTATAAGGGACAAAAAAATCATTTAACATTTAACTATTGTTGGTTAGGATCAGTACAGCTACGGTATATTGCCCATTACATTACCTAAAAAAATTAAATTGTTATTGAGGACAAGAAAGGTAAAAAATACTAAGTGATTAAAAGAAGATAAGTAATGATTTACAAAAACATCTATACATATTTAATACGTGATACGGGTTTTTGTACAAGAAACTCCTTCCACAATTTGCAATAGATTTTAATGATTTTAGTGCCATTGGATAGAGCCGTTATCGTAGGCCCCGATCATAGATATATACTAAACACCTGGATTGGTAACTCCGTGTTGCGAAAACGAGCCGTTACCCCCACCACTAGCCAGTATTCGTGGACAGTGTTGCCAACACTGTGCGAGTAATTATGTACTGTAATTTTAATTAATTAATTAATTAACTACAGTAAAACTGTATTTTTTTAGTCTTTCTTACCTATTTTTTTAGTCTTTCTTACCTATGAAATGATAAATTGCAGCCTTTAGAATGTGCACTAATGCATCCAAAAGCTGAAAGTACAGAACCATCTGTCATCATCATAATTATAATTGAACATTTAACCCTCCAACTGGTAAACGTCACGATCGCGACCCATTTAGGCCGTTCTAAACTGGTAGGATCGCGATCGCGATCCATTTGCAAGGTCTATGTAAAATGCATTTTACTTCGTTATTTTATAGTCAATGTCGATGTTTTTTATATAGTATGAAAGAGGAAAAGATGAACAATCTAGTCATCATATGTTCAGCTGTATTTGTTGAAATATCAGTATGTTGGTAAGACTGAATTTCTGGTGTTTGTTTTTGTTTACGCGTATCGTAGGGGCGGCGCTGTTTTGTGGTTATGTTATTACTTGAAATGCAAATTTTAGTGAATTATAGTTAGTTTGCAATGTAATAATGAGTGAATTGAGTAATTATAGTGCTATTTGGGCCTTCTAAATGAAGATTCAGAGTACAAAGTGAAGTTGTCAGTGAACATGAAAGTTGTGAGTTAGGCCTAGGCCTAGGTGAGTGAATAGGCCTAGGCCTAACTTTATTAATTTATTATAAATAAATATAATTATTTATATACATAACAAATAGTTATATTTAATATTTATAAATAGTTCTAGAAAAAATTTTATCATAAAAAATTAATAAAATAAAAAATAAAAAATTTAAAAAAATATGGCGGCGAAAATGTGGTTTGTGCTTACCTCACATATTTGCTTTGTAATATTTTATTTATAATATAAACAATCAAGTGTTATACATCAGTAAAAAGCCAATAAAATTGTGGTTATTTTGGCTATCTTAGTTTTGTTGTATGGACAACATACCTTACCATGATAATACTCTAAAAGGAAAATAATAAGAAAAAAAAATCTTTATTGTTACAAAATAGGAGGATTAACAAAATAAATTTTTGTAAGTACACTAAAAACAATATTGTTTTGAATAGCCTATTTCATTCTGAAAAAATTGATATATAATTTGTATGTTTTATATACCAATTTATATGTTTTATGTTGTTTGTACTAAATGTTTGCGCGGCGGCCAAAAAAACCTCACCAGTAAAGGAGGTTATAATGACCAGTTGGAGGGTTAAAAGAATGTAAACAAACTAGAATGCAGCTGACGAACCGACAACAATCATGTCAGCTGATATCAGAGCGGCGCGGCGGCGGCGCAGCTCTATGTTATTACATAGAGCTCAGTGGGTAATACTGGCTATCGGTGGGGGAAGCCGGCTCGTTTATAGCGCTATTCCGCCATTTCAGTTACCGATCCAGGTGTTTAGTATATATCTATGGCCCCGATAGAGCTCGGCGTGAAGTTGTTTCTAAAGTGAATTGGTAAATTGTCCATTAAAAAGAGGGGACCTACAAGTCCTTAAAGTTTGTAATTTTCCCATTTGATTACACATCAGTAAGGAAATTGATTGATTTTCAAGTAAACAACAGTTAACTGTAAACATCGGACATCAGCGAAAGTGCTATATCTATGTTTAACCAATGAATACAGCTGTATTCATTGGTTTAACCAAGGCAAGGTTCCGGTCTACCTGAGCCCGAACGACGTCACCAAATGCCGCCTCGCGGCCGTAGCGCTAGGCGAGTTTGATGGCTGCAGACAGTGCAGAGGTTTACCGGAATCGTGTTTTAAAGTCAACTAATTAAGATAGAGATTGACTCTTAACTTTTTCTAAAAGTAGAGAGACTGATCTCGTCTTCTCTGGTTTTAGAATTTTTAAATACAATTTCTAGTTTCAGTTATAACTGTCTAAAACCATCTGTTTTTAGTGGCAAAAAGTTTTATATATGCAGAGTTTTACGGGGATCGTGTTTTAAAACTAACCAATTAAGATAGAAATTGGATCTTAACTTTTCTAAAATTAAAGAGACGGTTCTCTTTGGCTCTGTTTTTAGAATTTTTAAATAAAATTTTTAATTTCAGCTTTAACTGTCTAAACTCATTTGTTTTTCTCTATGCAAATGAAAGGGTTTTTAGAATCCTGTTATCTTTTGCTAAATTCAGCCTAGAGCTACAACTAATGTGTCATATTAAAGAAGAATAACGGTGCTAAATTTCCTTTCTTACACTTTGGTAATCTCACTTTGGTAGTGTTATTATCAAAACTTAAAACTAATGGAAAACTTAAGTTAAAAATCGAGAAAAACAGATGATTTTAGACAGTTATAGCTAGAATTAGAAATTGTATTTAAAAATTCTAAAAACAGAGCCGACGAGATCCGTCTTTTTACTTTTAGAAAAAGTTAAGAGCCAATCTCTATCTTAATTGGTTAGTTTTAAAACACGATCTTCGTAAACCTCTGCATCTATAAAAATTGCCCCTAGAAAAAACAGACGATTTTAGACAGTTATAACTGAAATTATAAATTTTATAAAAAAATTCTAAAACCAGAGAAGACGAGATCCTTCTTTCTACTTTTACAAAAAGTTAAGAGTCAATCTCTATCATAATTAGTTAATTTTAAAACACGATTCCCGTAAACCTCTGCAGCCATCAAACTCGCGCGGAACTCGCCTAGCGCTACGGCCGAGAGGCGGCATTCGGTAACGTCGTTCGTGCAGGTAGACCGGAGCCTTAACAACTCAACAGACGTGAGATGGGATTTCCTGCTACAGATGACGATTGCAAAATGAGTCAATTTAAGAGTTTTGTGTAAATAATACAAAGTAGACATTTTGTTAAAGTCTGATTCAGAAGTTTTCAATTGTTATATACAAATATTTCACCATATTACATAACCTAACATTTTAATTTCTAATTAAAAAAAAATCACCGAAATTATTGGGGGGGCAACTGCCCCCCCAAATGACGCCTATGATGATCGAGAATTGGTTCAATTATTATTATACTTACAGACTTTTACCAAAGCCTATTGCCACAGTTGGCCACGTGGAACAATTAATTCCTTTAAATTAGTGTATATCTTTTGACGTCAAATGTCGAAGATATCAGAAAGGCATAGACGATGATTATTACAAAATAAATAGGACTCCACAAAATCCTTGAGACGCCATTTTACATTCTTAAGGCGTCGCCTTTAACGCGACGGAAACTGTTTTCGTCTCTTCGTAATATCGTCGTTTTCGACGACAAAGGAGGGCTCTAGCTCTCTTAAATTTTTCGTGTGTGAAGTATATCAACCCCTCTTATCAGTTAAATAGTTCGTGAGTACCGTTTGTGGTGTTTTATTGTTTGTATTTGAAATCATGGCCTGCTGAAAAATGTCGGGTCTGAAACTGAACGCCATATCTCCATGCGGAGAGAATTTCTCCACTAGCGTTTACGTAGATGTTAGAGGATTCAACTATGGAAAAGAAAACCTCAAATCGAACTGCCCAAAACCCATGTAAGGGTTCTGGGACTGAAAACAAGAAAACTCAAGGTACGTTAGTTCCAGTGAGATGGTGTAATCTATCTTGACTTTCATAGGTGTCATGGCGTTGTGAAGTCAGCCTACCCATACCAGCCTACCCACAAATTTCAGTGCCATTTGTTAGTTCCAAAGAAATAATGACGTCAATTGGTAAAACCAATGGGTAGACTAAGTTTGTTCACACTTAGCCTATCCAGTTTGTGAAATTTAAAATAAAATGTATCAAATGTAACTTTCGTGCTACAGTAGGCCTAGATCTTAATAGGGCCTAGTTCCGTCAAAAATTTTGTTAGTTCCACAATTGTGAATTGGGTGACAAATCAACAAATATTATGGGGTGGGCTAACTTCACGCTAGGTCTAGCCTAGCCTACCAATAGGCATACATGAATTTGCTTTTAAAGTGGATCAATCGTTAGTTCCATAAATAACTTATTTTCGTTAGTTCCGACCATAAAATGAGGATCACTGAAACCTAGATCCTCCAACAGATATTATTTTGACAGTGTTAGGGAGTAAGTTAGGCCTCTAGAAGTAGGCCTAGTGGTAGGGCCTACTCTTTGGGAAAAACAGGTCAAATTAAGCCAAGTCTGCACTGGCTGAACATTCGTGGCAAACTCGTTCGTAAACACAAAATATTTACAAACAGTCCTAACAAACAATTACCAGCCATAGGCTCTGATATACATTATAAAAGGTTAGCAATAAACAAACATAAGGGCGAAACTTCGTTATCGGACTCCACCGTTATTATTGATGTGGAAATTTCGACATTGCGATGAGATTGCTATTCTATCGATGATACAATTACACTATAACTTACAATTAATGGTTATATCACCTGATTTACATACCTTTTGATAAGAAAACAAATATAGGCTAGGCCTATTGCAAACAAGTAGGCCCCAACTGAAAATAACTAGGCTAAAACAAGTGCAAATTTAACTACAGTAATGTAACTTGTAACATTATCAAAGAACAACACAAAATAAACTACCCAAGTTTAGGTCTATCGTGTAGGCTAGCAAGTGTACGGATATACCCTAATTGTGAGAAGAAACAGACTTTGTTCAAAGACCTTAAATGGCGTCACACAAATACGAATCAGAAAGGCATTTTGTTGCTACAGTATATTGTATTGAGGGAAAATGCGTTTTAATGTTTCCAAACACCATTGATTTTATTATAAACATCGCAAGCAGTAAAAGTGACGGAGGTTTACGGTTAAGTAAAATTGTAAATTTAGATTCTTAACTACCCTTGTTCTTAGATTCTTACTTACATTTTTGGTTATTTAGTAATGAGTAAACTTATACTTAGCCTAGTACATAAATAAATTACCATAGGCCTATTTAATTGTATTACATTTATCTTACTCAAACGATTAAAACTAGGCTATCGAATACTTTCAATATCAAAATTTCCACATAGATAATACCGGTGGAGTCGGATAAAAAAGTTTCACGAACATGTCCGGCCTGTGCAGGGGGAACGCGGATAAAACAACTTAAGTGCTGTAAGTATTTTTGACATACATTAATCATCAATAACTTGCGATGCCTAATTTAAAATTAACCTAACCTTCACAGGGCACAGTACTGTAAATTAGCCTAGGTTGTGTAGGCTACCTGTCAAATGGTTGTGGATTGTGTTGAGGTATTTACATACCGGTTCCATCCTAGGCCTATATCTTGGTGGATTTATAGAACCGGTACGGGATGCAATTAAATTACCTCCTTTGGTGGAGAACCACTCAACACGTAATTTTCACTCAACGTTTATAAGTGTCAATCCATTTGAAATGATTGAATTTCTAAAAAAAATGGGCAGGGCCGTAAATTTACTCAGATTGAGACTTGGTTGGTTGACCATTTGTTATTTAGACAAATTTTTTATAGGCTAGATAAGTTTTCAAGAGGGTCTAGGCCTATGTTATTAGGCCTAGACCCTTAGCTATAACTTAAGTAAGTTAGTAGCCTATGCCTAAACAATTTAACCCTCCGAGCTTTAAACATCGATGTTTCGCCCCGGTTTTTTGACCTCCGAGCGTTTGAGTCGATTTTTCGATGGTTCAAAAACATGATGTAACTAGTGAGTGACAGAAACAGACCCGTGAACGCTACTGCTATTACAGATATCGCAGAATATCTTGGCCTCTGACATACTCCACTTCTGGATTGAAATTGGTAAACATATGTTACTAAAAACAGTCTGCGACAGTCTGCAACTTCTTCGCTCTACTCCAATTATTTTAACTATAAACGGTTGTCACAGGCCAAGATATTCCGTGTTATCTGTACTGGGTGATTCTTAGCTAACCAAAAACACCCATTTCAAATGGCGGAACGTGATTGGTTGTTTGTAATATGCAATGAAACATCTGGAAAAAAACTGTTACCATCTGCTAACTTTGTAAATAACGAAATGCGTATTTTACCAGATTGTTTCTAGGTTATGAATGATTAAAAGTGTTACTAACACTGTTAATTTACATTATTGGAATAAATGAATAGTTTTTATTGAGTTTATAACCGGTATATGAGTAGGAATTAGTGTAATATTCCAAGCTTGATTTTCCATGTGTTCTTATGGGATTAGGGTAAAGTATCAAAGGACATAGGCTAATTGGTTTAAAACATACATTTTTTTCAAATGCTTATAATCTATATTAATTTTATATATTTTCTTGAACTGCTTAAAATCCTAAACACAAATATCTTAGAATTTTGATTAGGGTCAAGTGGGGTAAGTGGACGCCCGGGGCAAGTGGACTCCCAGCTAATAAAAAATTGGTTTATTATTAAAAAAAATTCAAAACTTAGACAAAGGTATTTCAAACTATGCTCTTTCAAATTATAATCACTAAAAAATTGTCTGGTTATTATTACTGTGTGTTTTGATGAGTTTAAAAACATAGCCTATTACGTTTTTACTCTAAACGCAAGTGCCGCTCGGAAAATTAAAAAAATTACCATAAATTCAAATATTAAGATAATTATTTTAAAATTGGTGATCTGACAAATTTTTTAAAGAGGAATTCAAAAATAATATTTTTATTGCGATACAAAGTCATTTTGGAGGACTTGGAGGGGGGGCGTACACTTACCCATTGTTACATCGCTGTTGGGGCAAGTGTACTTTTACCAATGGGGCAAGTGTACCCCCCTTAAATTGACTTTTTAGGGCAATAAAAACATTATTTTTCAATTTCCCTTTAAAAAATGAGTCAGATCACCAATTAATTTTAAAATAATTATCTTAATATAGGCCCTATTTGAATTTTTAGTAATTTTTTTATTTTTTAAGCGGCACTTAGGTTTAAAGTTACTTTACCAAGCGGAGGTTTCCAAGAAACTTCCAAACTATTGTATTTTTCAAGATATTTTGATGGACAAAAAAACAAAATAAAGCTCATTTTCTGCTCTTTAAGACCTATTAATTTTCAATTCACTGAAATAGTGTTATCTCTAAGTTTTCATTTACTTTACAATTTCTTAAAAAACTGAGTTTTCCGTTTTACCGTGCGGAGGTTCACGAAAAAGTTCATAACTCCTGGACCGTTTGAGATATTTTGATAAATAAAAAATCAAAAGAAAGCTTATTTTCTCCTCTATAATACACTTGCCCCAACATCAACATATATGCAATGCAAAGCTACATTAAGGGGGGGGTGTACACTTACCCCAGATTGAAAGGCAAGTGTACGCCCCAAACATCACTTTACAAAAAAAATTCTAAAAAATACAAAATTAACATTTTTAACAAAATAAAAATAATACATATACAAAACATTCCAAAGAATAATCATACAAAATTTTATGTTTATATCACTGACATGTGTTTTTTAATCTGCAGTCAAAGTGGTACTATGTGATTTGGGGGGTCCACTTACCCCACTTGACCCTATGTGTATCTAAAGTTATCTTAGGGGAGAGCAAAGTTACATAAAATATATACAGTATATACCTATATATATTTTTTTAATTTTTAACTAATAGCCTAATTATGGCAACAATAAGTAAGGGTAAACATTTTTGTATTGTTAGCCATTTTATCCACTTTCATACATACATTTATAGTGCTAGGTAATTAAATATATTTTTAGGCCTACTAATTTTTATTTGAAAGTACTGGTATGCAAAACCTTTAAAAAATGCGTAACGCTCCAGGGGTGCTATATTGAGTGCTCGGAGGGTTAATAATTATATTTATCCAGCCCCTGGGAGATTCTGGCCTATCTTTGTTCAGGGTCATTAGATGTCAAAACACAAACAACAAAAAATTGTTTTCAGCTTGACCATTTTAGATTTAGTTGAAACGTGGTATCTTACTCTCTAACATTACTCTCAAGTGCCTACCCTTAGCTGTAATTAAGATCAATATAAAAAAAAAAAACCCTTCGACCCCTGTTAAGGGTGAAATTCCTGTTCACCAAATCCTTTTTTCAAAGGCAGTCAACACTTTTTACACATTCCTCAATTTTCTCCCCTTTTTTACTGTTATATATATTTTTTAGATGTTAATAAACAGCAGTTTCCAAAACCATCGCGACGCAGAGAGCCACCCAACAGCAATGGTTTTCGCTCGGAACAGAACAGAAAACCTGCTCCTCAAAAGTCCAAGACTATGGATAAAAGACCTCGGCCTCGCGGCCAGTATTATGGCAGTGGAAAGGAGGGTGCCCAGGTTAGTTAGTTGTTATATATTTTTATACTATATTACTAAACAATTTTATTAGTTTCTAAGCTTTGCTTACCTTTGTGGTGTCTAAAGTTGTAAAAATACCATGTGTATGGTAACTTTTACCATTTGTTTGCTATATTTGAAGTTTTAAGCTGTCACTTAAAGAACTGAATGTTATTACTATCATATCAAGAGATAGAAAAGTAAATTTATCCTTTAGGCTAATGAAAATATTTTACAACTGATTGTATCCCCTTTCACCTTATCAACTTAATGTTAAAACTATATTAAACTCACTTAAGAGATTGCTAATCCACTTATACAAATATAGGGGCTTTTTTATGCCTAAAACTTATCTAATTCATTTCACATTAAGTACAGGCAGATAGGCCTACATTTTTAATCTTAGGCCTAAATGTAGATTTTTGTTTGAAGTGATAAATCACACATACAAATTAACAAATTCAAATTTGGTTGAACTTTCGCTGTCTTTCTATGGTAATAACTTAGATAATTAATTTACTTATTAATTCCATTTTCTATGGCTACCGTATTGAAAAGCCTACCTACGTAAATAATTATTTCAATATGCAGGCTTTTTATGAATGAATATATTAATTTTATGCAATCCAATTAATATTTAAGTTTGATATTGAATAGTTTATTGTTATTCAAGATTACTGTATTTCAAATCTCACCCCTTTTTTACCTTTGATTACAAATACAATTAAACTACAAGCATTTCACACAACCACTGTCAGTCCAAACCATATAAATATCAACATCAAGACGTCAATATCCAAGAAAAACCAAGAAAATCCCAACTTGAGGGAACTTTCTAATGCTGTAACGCAGACAAAATTAGCTTTTTCTGTGATTTTTGCATGCAAGACCCTCCCATCAAACCCTTAGAAAATGAATTTTCTTTTGATGGTTTTTTCAAATAAATTTCAAATAGTTTTTTTTTTCATATTAGTTAGCAGTGTATTTGTACTTAACTTACTATTTTACAAATTTAAATGTTGTACACTTAAGATGATTTTAAACCTTTTTATCCGCAGGTAGGAGAATGTGAGGCAGAACTGGGTTCATTGTACTCAGCTGGGAGCAAGAAGCAGAACTTGAATCATTTGTTGAATTTCCACTACACCCCGAGAGGGGAGAGTGCGCGGCCGATGCAACGGCCAAGCTACCAGTACGGAGTCAAGTGGCTCATGTCCACTCAGAAACACAAGTACAACAAGGAACACTTCTTGCAGGCCAAGTAAATCTTTCATTGTATTCTATTTTTGCATAAGTTTAATTTTTTTTTTTTTTTTGCTCCACCCATTATGTGGGCTACTTTGGTTGGGCAACAATAAAAACCCTATTATAGGCCTACTTTGACTGTACCTTTAATAGATTTTTACAGTGATATTTAAGATAAATTTTGTAAATTCCTTTTTGATAGTATTTGTTGTATCTTTTATAATCAGCTGATCAGCTGTTTCAGTTGTTATTAATTATTCTAGTTCATTCTGTTTACAGTTGGTTGTTGACATGTTTAAAAAATGTATGTTTTCAATAAATTCTATAGAGTTATTTCGAATGCGTGCTTATTTAAAACTCTTATAACACAAAGTCACTACAGTAAAAATTGGCGACGAGATCTGGCTTGATTTTGCTAAATAATTTACAAAGGATTTTTATTTTATTGTATTTAATTCCACAAATTATGACTGCAAAGTTTTTGAGCCAAGGAAAAATAGATAGGCCCAAATAATAAGCTAAACAACACCCAACAATATTTTAGATAATGATCAGTGTTATATTAGGTGTTTTAAATAATCAATTTATAATATTATATTAAACAGTGACATGTTGTAGAAAAAACTGATTTAAATAAACAAGCCTGTTCTAAATTACTATAAAATAAAATGGTGAAAAGTTAAAAATTTACATCTCAAAGTACAATTACAGTAAAACCTCGTTAGTTCAACTCTTTGTGGACTTTGTGGAGAGGGTCAAAGAATCTAAAAGTCAAACTATAGGGAGTATATGGGAAATTTTTTTTCCTTTTTAAAAGGAGCATAACAATCATTACAGTAGAAGCCCTCAAATGCGGCCACCTCGGGACCGAATCACCAGCCGGATTTCGAAATGGCCGGATTAACCGGCGGTTTATCACACGGGTTAAACAGAGACATGTATTATATGTGTGTTCTAAAAATGAACTGTTAGGATATACTAAACAATGAAGGGTATCATACCAATCAATGCTATGTATCAACTTTTTAACCATTACTAGTATACGTTAGGGGTGTGCGAGTACTCGAGTGGTCGAATAGTTGTGGTCGAATACTAGCACTATTCGGCTCGGCTCGAGGTTATGCCAAACTATTCGAGTGGTCGAGCTGAAAATAATTACAGAAGCAACAATTCCACAAAAGAAAAAGAGTTAAGAAGAAAACTCTGTACTAACAATTATTTGATTTATTAATTAATGGAAAAAAGCAGAGAAACACGGCAATTTATAATTGAGCTGTGTGATCGCAAACAGGGTTAGGGAGGCAAGACGATGGCAGGTGCGGGGCGGGGTTTGTTTACGACGACGCAATAGGACCACGCTAATGACCTTGACTGGTGGAGTCAACACACGCACACACGCACGCACGCACTCTTACATGCACCCACACACACACACACTCTCACACACCCTCGCCCAAAGAAAGGTCCTATTAGTTTCCACTTCATTGTGTAATTTATCGTTTTGATTCATGTGCTGTTCAGTGACCCTTAGTAATTTTGGGTTATATTATGCAAAACAACACATTTCAAAATGCATTTGATTTGCATTTCAAGAAATGTTTTGATAAAGTTACATTAACATTTTATTTGACAAATTTATTAGACTAATTTTGTAACTAACATTTAAAACAATTTAATGTTCTTAAATTTTTACCACTTAGACAAAAAGATGAACAATAACTTGTTTTTGTTTGCGTGCTCTTATCTTGAATAAATTATCCCAAGCGACACTCCCCCTCACCCAGCGCCGGACCCTCTCCCCCCTTCACCTTACCCACCCATCCCAGCTGACAGATGCCAAACAATAGAACACCTGGCCTTGGTTTTTTGTCCACGTTGGACCCTTTTATTATTCCTTGTTCACTCAATTAGAAGATCTGTTAACCGTGGTTTTGGGTTATCCGGGATCCTTCAACCAGTCATTACCCCGGTTAACCGGGAGTTGACTGCGTTTTACTTTTTTCATTTAATGGCCAAAAAATGGCCTTTTGGGAAGATAAAAGATGGTATTAAAAAAAAAAAAAAAAATTATCATAATTTTTTTTTTTTTTTTTTTTTTTGCTGCCTGGTGGGCTTGGCTCGGCTCGGCTCGAAACTCGAATATTTCATTACCAGCTCGGCTCGGCTCGGCTCGACCAGGAAATTCACTATTCGCACACCCCTAGTATACGTGTTGCTCGAAATCGAGCAATTTATTTAAATATAGTACAAATTAGCTCTAAATCAATGACATCCAACCAATCCAATAATGTGAATATCTTTAATCGCCAATAACTACACATATTTACAGCTGATTATTAACAGATGTTTCAAATGCTTTATTCAGTCCCCAATGTTATTTAAATGGGAAATTTTGAGATTTCAATGCTGGATAGCGCCTTTATTTTCTGTCCGATTCTCATCAATTTTTGGCGGAAACGACTACAGATCAAGTCCTATCCAACGCCACCGAAAACTTGAAAATCGGTTGAAAATTGTAGGAGCAGTTCTCAAGACAAAAAAACCCTTAGCGTATTAACCCTTTTTTTTGGCAAGATGGAGGTTGTTTGTTAAGTTGACTTAAAGTTTAGTGCCTAAAAAGTGTTTAAATCTCAAGACTTACCTTACGTTTTGAACTTCAAGCTATCTCCCGTTAGACATTTTGAGGTTAGCTAAGTTTGTGAACATCACTCACGGAATTTTATCCATCATATTTTGTAAATGTAATGATTTTAAATATTGCCAATTTTGATTGAAATAGGGTAAATCAAGAACTTTTATGTTAAAGCACAATATTGGCGCGGAATCAATTAATACATTATACGTAAACAATCAGTTGCGTCACCACCACATTGCTTTTTTGACAGTTGTCGTGAACAAGTAGTTTTCTTCTTACTCTCACTTTTTTCGGCTGTTGCAACCAGTGCTGCCAACAGCGCAAATCACATTGCAAACAAACCATTTTATTGTTTATGTATCAAAATCACAGTATTGTCTCCAACTTTGTTTGATGTTTCAAATATATACTGAGACTTGATATGAAACCCAAAAACCCTTGTAACTTTAGCAGGGGACAAAAAGTGTTTGCTAAGATCAGGGGGTACTCACCTTGGCCTGCATTTGTAGAGAGTATAAAAGAAAACAAAACTAGTTTTAAATACAACGTAGTGTTCTTTGGCACTCAAGAAACGGGCTCATGTAAAGAACAAGACCTTTACGAATATGACTTGTATTTAAAATCTGAGATTGCTGCAAATAATAACATCAGAAGTGATCTTTTGAACGCCATAAAGGAAGCTGAACTTTTTGTGTTTGACAATACCAAAGAGGAAGATTCTCAAAGCATGATTAAAATCCCCAGTTTAACTGAAGACCTCATGCATAAACAAGTTCTTGACTCTGCCGAGAGTATATATGCAGTTATGAGCGGCATATGTAGGAAGTTCAGTTCTCTAATGATGCCATCAAAGACCTCATTCCGGAAGTTTCGGGATGTTTAAATAAATACGACGAAGCCCTAAAGTTGATAGACAATTTGACGGAGGACCTAAAAGAGATACTGAAGAAAACGAAGGTTTAAAAATGGCTCTTGAAAACATCAAGAAAACACAGAAAACAGATCTTGAGGAATCAATATCGTTTGAAGAAGTAACTGAGAAGGAAATTACAGCACTGAAGAAGCAAGTCGAAAACCTGGTAGCCATGATTGAAAAATTACATAGTGAACTTAAAGATAAAAATGTCATTGTCACTCTGCTTTCAGCAGACCGAGTTGAGCTGTCTCAAAAGCTCAGGGAAATGGAAAACAATGCCCAAAATAATAACAAAACTTCAAACGGTCTGGGATACCAATTTCCTAAACGATGCCTTACAGCTAAAAGTAACCAAGTAAGTGACATAAATAATACTGACATTGAAACAGCGAACAGATTCCTGCCTTTATCCCCTAATGAACAAGATGTTTCAGTCTGGGATCCACCACTTGTCATTACGGTTGAAGCTCAAATCCATCAGACAGGTCCAGAAAGGAAATCTAGTCAGTTGCAACATTCAGCAAACAGGGCTCCCCTAGACTCAAAAACCACTCAGAAAAGAAAAGTTGTTCTTATTGCCGATAGCCACGGAAAAAATCTATACAATTCTATGGCCACTTTATTTCCTGATTACAGTGTGTTTGTATATTCACAGCCCGGAGCCAAACTCAAACAGGTGGTGAAGACAGGATACTCAATGTTGTCTGATTTGGGTGATGGGGACTTTGTTGTTTTGGCGGCTGGAACAAACGACATTGCAACGTATGACCCAGGAAACCTCACAGTCAACAAGGGAATGCGTGAACTGTTGGCATGGAAGTTATGACAGTCCTCATCTCAATGACATGGCTATCTATGCAAACATGGCTATAAGGAAGACTATTTTGGACTATTCTGGACCATTAGAAATAAAATATATGGACATCAACAAATCATTATTGAGGACCCACTACACGCGTCATGGTCTTCATTTGAGTAAACATGGCAAGAAACTCCTGGGACGATTAATGTCTGAAGCTATATCAAATTTTAATGATCTAGCTACACAGAGCAACCAGCGCTCCCCTTCTTCGTTATCTCAAGGAGAAGTACAATCAGTTACAGATCAGCCACTGACAGTTGCGATCCCTTCAACCCATGCTAATGTGGACGCGATAGAGCCCTTCCCAGTTGAGAAACCTAGAACACCGATATCCATCAATCAAAACTCTACAGTGAGGAGGCAACCAGCTGATATCAACACAGTGTCGCTGATCGAGGATCATCTATTCTTTCTTTCTGTGGATGACTTCCCACCATTTCCCAGCCATGAATCTACAATGCTGGAACCTGCATTCTCCACGGAAGAAAAACCACCACATCAAGGTTTTTTAGAGACCACCACCTACTCCACGATAGTAAAGTGAATGTGCCCAGTGCTGTGTTTTCTTCAGCTACCCGTGCCTCAGCCAGGAGGCAGGCTCTCTCACATTCTTACAGTTCAATTTTTCACTGTAATATACAGGGATTGACCCAACGTTTGAAAATAGACCACTTTAATGTTTTCTTAGACTCTCTGGAGGAAAAGCCTAACATTTTGTGCATAACTGAACATTGGTTTAATGAATCAAATATTTTCCTTTTAAACAAGATTATGGGTTATAGCTTAGCTTCTTACTTTCCACGTAGAAAATTTATTCGAGGTGGAGCCTGTATCTTGGGGAGCGGGTGTTGGCAGAATCTCTTGAAAAATTTAATAATTTTTCTAAAGAGAGTGTTTTTGAGTGTGCCGCAGTGTACATAAAAAGTGAATTGCCCTGTGTCGTGCTTTGTATTTACAGACCACCTAAATTTAGTAAGTCTGACTTAGATTATTTTTTTTCAACCTTGGATAAGCTACTTGGCAATGTATTTAGAAAGTTCAAAAACACAAAGGTTTTCTTAACTGGCGATTTTAATATTAACACACTGTTGGATGACAATCTTAAATACCAATTCTTCAGCCTTTTAACTTCATATAATTTGCAGCCCAATTTCCACACTCCAACACGTATCACACCAACTTCTAAAACGTGTTTGGACAACATTTTTACTAACTTCAACCCACAATCTTGCAAAACTGTAGAAACGGGCCTTTCTGATCATGTTGGGAATTTAGTAATACACCTTGCTCAGTCACCTAGGATCAAAGCTGCCCAGGTTTCAAGTCGATGCTTCTCTGAGAGAAATACTCTTGCCTTTCTCTATAATTTGCAGGGCGAAACTTGGGATAGCACAATGAAAGAAAACTCAAATGTGAATCAAATTTACAAAACCTTCATTGGCAGAGTAAGACAGGCTGTTTTTTCCGCTTTTCCTCTTAAAAGTAAACCAGCAAAAAAGGCACAAAACGGACTTAAATCCTGGATTACGAATGGTATTCGTATCTCCAGTAAGAGGAAAAGGGAGCTGCATGCAAAGAGTAAATGGTGTAAAGATCCTGTTTTTGTGTCTTTTGTTAAAAGATTCAAGGCAATTTTTAAACAGTGTGTTAAAGCAGCTTAGCAAAAATTTAACGATGACTATATCTTGAGATCCAAAAATAAGGTAAGAGCTGTATGGAAAGTTGTCGCTAGGGAAAGTGGTAATAGGGACAGGAAAGTTGAGGTGGAAAAGATTATTATTAATAATATTGTAATTTCAAACAAAAAAGACATAGCCATGACCCTGAACAAACATTTTTGTGAAATTACAAGTAAGTTAAATCTTCAGCCAAATGTAGCTAAAGCATTAGAATTAATGACAAATCATAACAGTGGTCCCAACTTGCTAGCATGTTTTAGGCTGACAACGGAGAGAGAGGTATCTCAGGTGATCAGATCTCTTGAACCCAAAAAATCTGCTGGCTGGGATGATATTTCACCTTTCTTGCTCAAAAGATGCTCCCACTTATTGGTTAAGCCACTTACTTATATTATCAATCGCTCCTTCCAACAGGGCGAATGCCCAGACTTACTTAAGTTCTCAGTGGTCAGAGCGATCCCGAAGAAGAGTAATTTGCACACTCTAGACAATCTGAGGCCTATCTCTTTGTTGTCCGTCTTTTCCAAGGTTATTGAAAAGATTGTTCATTCTAGACTCTGTGAATTTTTTGAAGATAACAATTTATTATCATGTTTTCAGTTTGGGTTTCGTAGAGGCAAGAGCACTGAACATGCAATTTATGAGTTTGTCAGTGGGGTCGCTGCTGCTGTGGATGGGTCTCAGTTCACTGTCGGTGCCTTTTGTGACCTTTCTAAGGCTTTCGACACAGTGAGCATTGAGATACTTGTCGAAAAATTAAAATTTTATGGTGTGACTGGCACCTCTCTAAGATGGTTGAAGTCCTTCCAGGAAGGAAGGCTGCAGAGAGTAGAGTTGAATGCGGGTGCTCAGAGTGACTATCACAGTGTAACTTCTGGAGTTCCCCAGGGCTCCATCTTGGGGCCTCTTCTGTTCCTTGTTTACTGCAATGACCTTCCTGATATTTCAACCGATTTTCAGATTTTGATGTATGCTGATGACACTTCTCTTGTTGCTTCAAACAAAAATAAAATTAACCTTTCTCAATCACTTTCTGAGGTCCTGGACAATATCAATTCATGGTGCATAGCAAATGGTCTAAAACTTAATCCTTCAAAAACTGAGCTTATAAATTTTTACACCAACCATAGCAATTCATCTCATTCTGACTCATCACACTTACCTCCTCAATTTAATTGTGTTCATTCAACAAAATTTTTAGGCCTGAATATCGACTCAACTTTGTCTTGGCGACAGCATGTGAACACACTTATTCCTAGACTCAGTAAGGCATTCTATGCTTTGCTATCCTTGTCCCAATCTGTCAGTCAAAATGTTCTGAGGCAAGTGTATTTTGCGTATTTCCACTCACTAATCTCATATGGTCTCATTTTTTGGGGAAACTCCTCTGAATCAATCAGAGTCTTCAAAATGCAAAAAAGGGCCATTAGATTGTTGTCCGGTATTAGTCCAAGAGAATCCTGCAAAATGCATTTCAAACGGCTTCAAATTCTTCCACTTCCTTCATTATTCATACTCCAGTGTCTTATGTTTGTTAAATCTAATCCAGAAAGTTTTTTTGAAAATAATCATCTTCATCAATACTCCACCAGAAATTCCAACATTTTGCAATACCCAATTCATAGAACGACTTTTCTAGAAAAATCACCTTCTTACTCTTGTTTAAAGATCTTCAACAGTTTCCCCCGAAGTATTAAACAGGAACCTTCAATTAAAAAATTCAAAAAGCTGGCTATAGATTATCTTTTTCAGAACTGCTTCTATAGTCTCTCTGAGTACCTGACACACAGCACAGGCGGGGCTTGACAGGCTCATATGCTTCCAGATCATGTCATGAGAGTCTTTCCCAGTTGGTGGCATTTGTTTTCTTTTATTGTAAATAGTTTTTGTCTGTTTTAACCCTCACGAAACAAGTTTTTTGTTATGTAGAATAAGCATTTAGGCTTAGACAATATTGTGACAAATCTACTGCCCAGGCAATTAATTGCATGTAAGGGCGCCACTAGATACTGTAAATAGATGAAAATAAAATAAATAAATAAAATAAAATTAAATAAGTATAGATGATTTGCTCCCTCTCAGACGTTGTAGCGCCTAAATGCCGATCATAAGCGGTGGCTAACAATGAACCTGCATTTAACAGACAATAATACTGGTCTCCTGTCAACGAAGGTTCTAACAACGTATTAATAGGACTGTAAAAGCAAAAGAATCCGTCTAGTGACCTAATTTCCGTGTTACCTCCACCATGGGGCGGGCGCGAAACACCCAACAAAAAACACAACAAATAGAACACTAAGAAAAAGTTTTAGAAGGTATCCGAAACCGAATAGTCCAGAAATCTTCAATTGAACTGATATATTTTAGCTATACAACATGAGACAATTTGACTCTAGTCTATTTTTTTCCTTGGGAAACGCACGGGGCTGAACATTTCATTTCCGGAATATTGCGGCCAGATTATCCGCCGGCCAAACCATCCGAGGCCGGACTAGAGGGCTTCTACTGTAGTTGAATTTAGGAAACACTTAATTTTCATGAAAAAATATCTTGATTGAACAATAACATCCAGCCAAAATTAAAATCTCTCACCATTTTGTTTTCAATTTCACTTTAGTCACTACTCAACATGGACATTATCAGTCGTTACTGACATGTTAAGTAGTCACAGACCATGTTGAACTACTGAGAGTCAAACCATCGAGGTTCTACCGGTAGTGATGTGGGCCGGGCAAATGCCCAGTGGGCGGGTCGTTTATAAATGGGCATTTGCCCAAAGCGAATTTAAGCGCCCAAAAACTGGGCGTTTATAAAAAGTTCAGTTTAAGGCGCAATACAATAAAACCTGTAATATTTTCAGTGTGGTATTTAAAAAAAATATTTTTCTAAATTGTTATATAAAATCTTATTTACTGATTAAGCAGGCTTCTACTCTGTAATTCATAAATATGTACATAAGATAAATTTATAATGACTAATTAATTAAATTTAAAGTTAAGTATTAAGGTTTTGTTAGTAAAACAAGTGCTTTTTCACCACTATGTAAATTTCCTAACATAAAAAGGCACCTATAAAATTATTTTTATTCATATTCAGGGTGGAAAAAAAGTCTGGAGACGATTTAATATTTTTAAAAGTATTTAAGTAACAAAACTAAAACGTTGCATATTGATTTTGAGTGACTAAGACTACTTCCTAAAGTACTTAGTGTCCTTGGATCTCGAAGGGGGGACGGTCCACAAGGAGTAAGAAGAAAATCTTAAATGTAAGCATATGTCAATATGTACATCAAATTAAAGGTCTTTGGGTCTGGAGAACAAGCTGCAAACCCGATCTCAAAAAAATGACCGAGTAAAAAATAGCAGGTGATCAAACTGTGTATTAAAATCATATTGCTGAAAACAAAAAAATGCAATAACTCCCAATACACTCTACCTTTTGAGGTTGGGTTTGTGGCAAATTGCTCAGAATGCAATGTACTTTAAAATGATGTATCATATGACGTAGCCTATTGCAGTTTTCCGGACGACCTCCACTAGGGACGTCTCTAAAGAAAGTCTTGTGGGAAACTGCATTGGCCTACATCATATGATACATCATTTTAAAGGGCTTTGCATTCTAAGCAATTTGCCACAAACCCAACCGGAACCAAATTACAACCTTACAACCGTTAAGTTAAGACTGATTCATTGTGTGTAATAAACAAATGTAAATTAATTCTAAAGTAGAACCTCGATAGTTCGACACTTTGTGGACTTAGAGAGTGTCGAACTATCGAAATGTCGAACTATAGGGAGTATATGGGAAATTTTAAAACTGGGAGTATAAAAATCATAATTTGAATTTAGGAAACACTAAATTTTAGTGAAATCATAACCTAATTGAACTTTAGCATAAACAACATTAAAATCATTCACCAATTTGTTTACAATTTCACCTTTGTCAGGCTCCAACATGGACACTATCGGTCATTATTATCATGTTAAGTTGTCATGGACCATGTCGAACTATCAGGAGTGTCGAACTATCGAGAGTGAAACTATCGAGGTTCTACTGTATTACATTAGCCAGATTTTTTAAATGAAAATAAACCTATGAAGTTATTTTTAGTCTAAATTATTTCCTCTTGTTGACAAAAGAAAAGTGTTGACTCTCTAGTACTGACTTCCTACCAATATAATTAAAATTATACAAGTAATAATTTTTTTAACATAGGCTATTAATGTAAATATCTAATGTAGAGGTTTAAAAAGTTGACTAGAAGAGTAGTGTTCAATTTAATTTCCATTAATCAGGTTTATTAGCCTTTAACTGGATAAACGCCCGGCACTTATGGATTTTGGGCGGTTATTTGGGCAAATGCCCTGGGCATTTGCCCTGAGATTTAAACGCCAGGGCGTTTTACATCACTAGTTCTACGGCATTTAGTATGTCTCAACATACTTCCACTATTTAATATTTCTTGTTTGCCAATAGTTGCCAATTTGTGGTGAGAGCAGATGCTGATTACTCTCCATATTTGGCTGATCCCGATTTATTAGTCAACTGGGACTTCATTGAACAAATTGTAAGTTAATCATTGATTGTGAACCCTATAAACACTCAGCTACCCAGCCAGTTCCATTGTTCATTGTATGCAAATTTGCCAATTTCAAGGCAATGTTGTAGAACTCTACATTTGATATTTTTCTTTTAAATTGTTTTGATTATCAAATTGTTATATTATTTCAGTCTCTGTTTAAAAATAGACATTAAAATCCGTTGGCACTTGGTTTTTGTATTATTTGTGCAACTCTTGTGTCTAACCTATACTCTTCCTATTGTATTTTAAAAAAAATTATCTCTTTATGATTGACATAAACTGTTGTGAATTATGACCAACAAAATAAAATAAAAGAAAGAACTTCTTTCTTTTCTTCTTCCTCTTGAAATAAAATAGTGGTGTTACACATGGGTAATCATGAAAGTTTGTCATTATAATAAATTTCTTTCAGTTTGAAAAACCTTTTTTGTAAACAACAGTGATATAATCAGAATATAAATAACTGGAAAGTTATTACCAATGCACTTAATATTTCCCAAGAAAGAATCTGGTTGCTAAACAATGACGATAAGTCTTAGAATCAAAACATCGAGTTGGCTGGTAGGGTGGACCATAAATGCTGCTTACACTCATGTGAGGGTGCAATACTGCAACTGTTATTACAACTGGACAGCCAACTTATTCTAGAAAATCTTTTTAACACCAAAATCATAAGATTCTTACAATACTATGTTTTATGTCAGGTTGTGTCTACAACATTTTGTACTTCCCTTTTTTTGCGCACCGTACTGTAGTTCAGGGGTTTCTTCTGCTTTCAGCGTGTTGCCAGCGTGGAGCCAGTGAGCTGTCCGATTTGTCTGTGTGGTCTGGTGGCTGGGAAGATGACACGGTGCGGACACATGTATTGCTACCCCTGCATCCTCCATTACCTCGCCCTGTCAGACAAGACCTGGCGAAAGTGTCCCATCTGCTACGAGGCTATTCACAAGAATGATTTGAAAAGGTAACAATAAATAATTTAGCTAGGCTAGCGTAGCATTAGCCCTTGAGATGTCTGCCCAACGATGCTTGGCCCACTTGCAGAACCATGATACACATAGTGTAATCCCCTAATTAAAATTTAATAAGAAAATTTTCCAAGAGGTAGTTAAAATAGCCTATAGTTTAAAAGTAAGTTTTTTTTATTCCTCACATTGAAGTTGCCTATCATGCGTTCGAAACAGGAAAATTTACAAATGTACAATGTAATATAAAATGTTGTATTATTAACAGTGCTTCAAAACTATATTGCCAGAATATCCAAATACCCCCGTCGCAGCAGACCTGCGTACTCAGCAAATTTCCATAGGAATTTGAGATTTTGTATTTTCCCCATAAACATCATAGGAATGAGTATGTAGGTTTGCTGCTATGGGAGATTGTTAGAAAATATTAGTTGTTAGGAAATACAATGATTAGGTAAGGTAAATATAAAATTGTATCAATATTCGGCACTTTTTAATTTTTCCCATAAACCCCATGGGGGTGAAATGTAGGTTTGCCGCCATATGGGTGTTGTAAGCAAATAACAGTTAAATCCTACCTAGTGAAGGTACATACCAAATTATACAAAGTTTTGTCAATAAATAAGCTAAATACAGGATTCTATTGATTCTCATAAGATTAACATGGTAAAAAAGTTTTTAACTTTCCTCCGTAATCCGTTAAGCTAAGTTAAAAATTCAAAATACTAAATTGTTTGTTTTTTTTTAAGCTCTTTTAAATGGTTTTAGTTAAAATTTTAGAATTTTGAAATTTGATGTCCAAAAATGCCAAAAACCCATTTTTGACCCTTTTGAAACCCCATAAAACCCCTTTCCCATAACCCGATCATGCTGGTTCGCGAACTCATGAAAATAGACCTGGTCTTACACCTTCATACCAAATTTCATCAAAATCTGAGGTCCCCTTCAAAAGTTATCGGTAACACGGACACACACACACACACATATATAAATAAATAAATAAATATATATATATATATATATATATATATATATACATACATGTATATTGAAGGCTTTTGTTTGTAGGGCTATTAATATTATTAATTCAAAATGTTTATTGAATTAATACATGTATATATATATATATATATATATATATATATATATATATATATATATATATAAATAAATTCCCATCTTGTTACAAGTTTAACAAACAATATTTATTAATTTTCGTCCATCCAGTGGACTTCTTCAGATAAAATATAAAATAAAAAAATAAAGTGTAGAAATATGTACAATATATAAAAAATTAGGGATGGACGGGTCCCGAAATTTCGGGAAAATTTTCGGGAAATTTTCGTCCCGATCATCGGGCGGGATTTTTTTATACTCGGGAATTTATCGGGACGGGAACTGCCGAACGGCGGCCGGCGATCGCGGCCGACGATCTTGCTAACGAGGACGGCGATTTCAGCCGACAATCTCGCTAACGATGACGGCGATCGCGGCCGACGATTTCGCTAACGAGGACGGCGATCGCGGCCGACGATCTCGCTTTACGAGGACAGCGATCGCGGCCGACAATCTCGCTAACGAGGAAAACACGGCTTAGCTATAGCTTATATTTATTAGATTTTAGGGTTTATAGCTTTAAATTTACATTGTTATAATTTTTTTCATCATACACTCCTTAATTTTTTTTCTGATGTAGCAAAAAATAGTTAAATGCATTCATTTAAATAACAATAAAAGTATAATGTCTAATAGTTTATTATTTCTTAGTTCAATTTTCTTATTTATATTCTTCAAGGAAGAATCTGTCTCAGTATATTGCATTAAATCAATGAATATAAAAAAATTGGCAAAATATTTCTTATATTTATAAATGGCATTGGCTTGTTGAACAACTTCTTTTCTGAGTGTTAATATTCATTCTAATTTAAATTTGTGTTTTTTTTTGTTCTTTTTTATCTGAGCAGGCCTTATTTATATTGTTTTCTTTACAATTTTTCCAATTGTTTTAATCTATATTTTTTTTTGTACTGGTACCGTACACAATGTTTATTTTCATTCTTCGTACCAAACGTTTAATATTTCATTAAACAAAACTTGTATTAAATAAGACATGGGCAACATTTTTCCTTCATGTGTGTTTAGTGATTCGACTTAAATTTATTGGTTACAATAAAATTTATACTTTACCATGATCTTATTGCATCCTTAAAATATCAAAACTATATATTTGAATTTTTTCAACAAAAGGACATTCATTGTAACTTATACAAAAACAAGTGGAACAAGTTGGAAGGAGAACTAGTTAATATTTAACATTAATTTGTCTGTATACGACACTCAGATAAAAATCAAAACGAATATTTCCCGATAGCGTCGAGAAGAGCAATCCCGTCCCGAAATTGGATGGGAAATAAAAATTCCCGTCCCGTCCCGTCCCGAACTAAAAATCCATTCCTGTCCATCCCTATAAAAAATATATATAGATCTATATATATATTCATATATATATATATTAAAATGAACGAACGGTGATTTTGGCTTCTGGGGACCTCAAAATGAAAAAGTAACATGGTCCCGTGCTTAGGTCTTACCATGGCTACTACCGTAGTAGCGTATTCGCTATAGGGAAATTCGCTAAAAGAATGCTAACTGCTATGCAGAAAATAAACTAAGCCACCAAAGTGTTGAGTATGTACAAGTGGCCTAACATGTACAATAATTGATCTTTGGGAGATTAAATCCATTACATGTCTAAAAGGAACTAACCTGTTGTTAGTTTTGGACAAAGATGGAACAGTAATTTCTGTACACTGTACAAATAAATGTTTTTAATGAAATACTATAGAAAGTTATTCATCCTAAAAATTGAATTATTGTTGAAATAAAATTTTACAAGCTCCTTGGGACAGAGTATGGTTATTGTGCAGAGTGTCTTTGCAGGTTGCTGGCAATGATAGTTGTTTACACTTTAAAATGAAACTTCAGAGTCATATGCACTCTTGTAAAAACACTAAAAACAAGCCTCGACATTTCTCTGTTTGGTACATTTTAAAAATATTTAATCATAAAAAATATGTTTTATTGTAAATTATTAAGGTTCTAGATCGAGGACCCTCATTATATCAGTAAAAATAAATGGTATTAGTATAAAAAATATTGAAAGTAACAAAAATTTATTTACTTTGTTTTGTCACTGAGGTTTATATTTTTACATTTAAAACTTTTTAAGGTATGAGACCTCTAATGTAACTATTCAACCAAATGATTAGCAAGTTTAAGAAAATATGTCGATAAACCGAAACAGGGGAATACAATACCATATTTTGGCCTAAAATCATATGGTTTACATTACCAACTGCGCTACTAGCTTAAAGGTGAAGATGACTCTAAGTAATTTGTTAAACAATACAGTTTGATTTATCATACAACATGAGATGATATTATTACAATAATGGCCCTTACATTAATTCTATTTGTGTCCAAATTACTAACAAGTGACAAGAGAAAAACCAATTCTCATAAGAATTACCCTTTTTTCATTCAATTTGTAAATGTTAAGTTTTGATTATTGTTCTAGTGTTAAAGTTGAAGGCAAGACAGGCTACAGTGTTGGTCAACAAATCACATTTCAACTGATGACACGGGAGAGGGGCTCCCTGCTAGCTTGCCCTGTGTCACAGTTTGAAGTGCGCACCAAACAAAAGCCCGTGTTGAATGTGTCTGAACATCATCTAGACACTGCATTCGCCAAACTGCTGACTGCCAACTGTACAGAGGTATTCTTGTGATTTTCATCATTAAACATATTGAAAAATTTGTGTAAAAAGGAGTTGGTTGTGAGTCTTAACTTCCACTATTACCAGTCAGTGAAAAAGTACCACAAGTACCTACTTTTAATATTTAACAATACTAATGTTAAGTCCTGAAAAGTATAAATACTTGATAATAAATTGCACTATATTCTGGGAATGAAAATATTGGTACCAGGTAGGGATGGACAAGATTGGATTTTCAGTTCGAGACGAGACGAGACGAGAATTTTTAATTCTCAAATAATTTCGAGACGAGATCGAGACGATATTTTCCCTCTCATAGATTACGAGAAATGTGCGTTCGGGATTTTAATCTAATTTTGCAACATGGTTAATCCTGATTATTGTGAAGGAACAAATATTTATTTGTAAATTGCTGATTATGTTAATAAAATGAAGTTAAAAAAGTCACTTTCTTAACAAAAGGTCTAGGAATATAAAGGAATGTACCCAATAAAAAGGCTGAGAAGATATAGGCTCACCATAAACCCTAGCGACCTATGTTTAATAAAACATAAAAAGAGAATCCTCTGTTACAGTTACTTACTTCACTTTTCACTTTCATGTTTCACACCTTTCACTATTAACCTACTTTTAAATGTTTCCAAATAAGAGCTTTTCCTCACTCACAGATTTGTAATAGGCATAGGCCTACTAACTTTGAATCACAAGCCTAGAGGCCGGGAGGTTAACAAGAAATAACTTTTAATTGGAGGATTTTAATTTTCAACTCTCTTCTTCTTTGTCTTTGTCCATAAGGCAATCTTCAGCACTCATTTTATTTGCTATTAATTTTTATTTCTCCAAACTATACAAGTCCTGTATACTTAACTTTCACTGCTTTCAAATTCATGTAATTGCCTCGATTTGTCGTCTGCTAGTGGTAAGGTTTTTATTTATTTGCTCCTAACTGAATAAAGGCAAGCATTAGTGTAGCCATGAAACCTGTATGGTTCAGGTAAGACCATTGACTTTCTATGTATTCAACACAACCTATTTATTGCTGTTCAACAATTATTGTTAATAGGCCTATTCAGTTTTTTTTAGTATCCAAACCTTAAAATAAAATCAACCATCAGCCGATTTTAAGCATTTATGGCTTAAAATAGCTGAACTCTGCTAAGAGTGTGAAAGGAAATTAAATTCTGTATTACGTGGGATATTTGAGGTTAGCCATTATTCAACCTGATTGGCCATCTTGTCATTCATCTGATTGTCACTACTATTCTTTCTGTAATGTCAAAACAGCTCTTAAATTTGTAAAAAATTATTTAAATCAGTTTTAAATGATCGTCTTGAAGCAATTAAATGTCAAATAATGATTTTTTATTGTTTATAAAGTTTTCCCAATGTTCTAAAGATTTATCAAACTGATGAATTATTTTATAAATCAGAAGCTGTGTTGACTCCGCCCACTACTGTTGATCGTCAGTCAGTACCACTAACCACTAACAACAGTCCGTGCAGATGCAGTCTCCACTGTCTCCAGTCCAGTCCAAATCTTGGAAATCCAACTGTAGTTTAACCATTTATGATGGCAATTTAAGTTTGAAGTTGTGAGGAGGATAGGAAAATAAAACACTTCACATTGCTTCAAAATAATTTATTTTGCAGTATTAAATTCGTAGATTATTTATACCCGTTTTTATCGTTATTCACGAATTATTTCTCGTCTCGAAAAATCTCGATCAAAATCAAATCTCGTCTCGGCTAAGGAGATTAAAAATTTCTCGAAAATTTCTCGTCATTTCGAGACCCGTCCATCCCTAGTACCAGGTATATTCACTAGGCCCACTGTATGACTTATGACTGTTGAGAGACGGAAGTTTACATTCTGCCCTCCCTTCTAATTAGGGATGGACGGGACCCGAAATTTCGGGATAATTTTTGGGAGAAAATTTGTCCCGATCATTGGGCGGGATTTTTTTTTTTTTTTACTCTGGAATTTATTGGGTCGGGAACTGCCGAACGGCGCGGCGGCCGCGATTGTGGCTGGTGATCTCGGTTGGCTATCGCGGCCGGCGGTCTCGCTAATGAGGAACGGCACAAATACACGCGGCCACATTCCACGGACGCTCCAGACGATCTATTGTCCAACCTCCGGCAGTAATTTATTCAAGAGGGGTGTTTTTTGCTCCTAGTACCAAGTGCTATTATCTGAACCAATTGTTGTAGAAAACTAAGGGATGGCTCGTTTGATTTGTCTAATTCTTACAAATTAAACAAAATTTCAACCAAAGTTGTGTGACTTTCCAATCAAAGGGAAAATGGCAAGGTATTGTTAAATAAATCAATCTTTAATTGAATTACTGTTTTATAATGTTAAAAGCATCTTATTATAATTTAATATAATTTTTAAATGAAAAACTTCAAATCACATTAAATATATCTTTTAAAATTAAACATTACAAATATATTTATTAGATTTTGAGGTTCATAACTTTAAACTTTCTTTGTTTTTTATTGATTTTTTCATCATACACTCCTTTTTTTAAATAGCAAAAAGTAGCTAAATAAATACATAGAAATAAAAATAATTATGTATAATAGTGTACATTTTCAAAGTTCAATTTTTATGATAATCTCTAAGTAAAAACCTGTCTTGGTTAAATCAATAAGTATAAAAAATAAAAAAAATAAACATTTCTTGGGGTTATAAATGGCGTTGGTTTATTGAATCACTTCATTCCTTAGTGTTAATATTTATTATAATTTCAATTTGTTGTTTTTGTTCTTTTTTAACTGAGCAGGCAGGCCTTAGGCCTATTTATGTAATACAGTCTTGTTTTCTTTACAATTTTTCCAATTGTTTTAATCTATATTTTTATGTACATAATTTTTTTAAATTCTTAATACAAAACGTGTAATATTTCATTCAACAAAACTTTTATAAAATTTTCAATGGACTTTTGTTATATTTTTATTCTTTAGTGATTTGATTTAAATTTTTTGGTTACAAGAAAATTTATATTTTATCCTTACCTCATTGTATAGGTATCGTCCATAAATTACGTCATCTGAAATATTGGGGGAGGGTCCAGATTGAAAATGACGGCAAGGTGATGTGCAAGGGGGGAAGGGGGTCGGCTTTGATATGACGTCATTTTCAAAATGATGTTTTATATCAAATTTTATCAGTAAAACAATTGTAAATTCTGACACAACTATTATAAAATATTTATCTATAAAATACATTAGACTATTTTAAGGCGTGGTTTTATAGTTCATTTTTCCATTGAAAAAGTCATTTTGCCTTTATTTCTGAAGCTAAATTCAGATTTTTTGGTCATTTTTTAAATTCATCATGTGGAATTTAAAAAGCATTATTTTTACTAAAAACGGAGGTTTGTTAAAAATGACGTAATTTTATACAGTAGTTTATTTTTCCATAGAAAAAGTCATTTGGGCTTTATTTCTGAAATTCAGATTTGATTGGTCAATTTTTTAAATTTATCATGTGGAGTTTAAGAAGCATTATTTTTACTTAAAACGGAGGTTTGTTAAAAATGACGTAATTTTTCCGAAAGGGGGGGGGGGGGGGGGGGTCAGACAAATTATGATGGTAGGATGATTTTAGGGAGGGGGGTCAAAAAATGCTCAAAAAGCGATGACGTAATTTATTATACTGCAAAAAATTATAAATTATACATACGGTACTGCAAAAATAAAAATTAGATATTTTTAATCTTTTCAACAAAAGGAGGTTCATTGTGTCTTATACAAAAAGTGGAACAATTTGGAAACAGGACCAGTTTTATATTTAACATTAATTTGTCCTCTTACGACACTCAGATAAAAGTCAAAACGAATATTTCCCGATAGCTTCGAAAAGAGCAATCCCGTCCCGATCCCGTACCAAATTGGACGGGAAATAAAAATTCCCGTCCCGTCCTGTTCCGAACTAAAAATCCTCTCCCGTCCATCCCTACTTCTAATACTTGAAAACATCAGTCGCTAAGGATTTTTTTCAAGATCGGTTTTTAGGGTGGATGCCATATAACTTGCCCATCTAGTAAATTTGTATGTATTGTGGTGTAATTCATTAATTTTATCAACAATTGATTTAGTCTCTTTTATTAAGCGTCCATGGGTCCATGGCGCTTTAAGGTACCTGACTCCAGTATAGAAAGGTATGTTAAATCCTAATAATCAAGAATCTAATGTAATGGTTCTGAAACTGTTGTTAATTTACCTTCATGGGGAAATTAAGACCGTGCACTTAAAGGTAAACTTTTGAAGCAGTTTTTTCATTCGAGGTTTCATTACCCGTTATTTGTCCTTTTCAGGTGCTGGAGATTATAGAACAGGAAATTAAAGAACTGGATGCTGAAAAAGTAGACAATCAAGGCTGCCCAGAGTTATGTTTTATTGAACAGGCACTTGAACTTTGCACCCAACGGAAGCAGAATATTGATCAACAGGTAAAAAATGGATCACCTGAAGCTTCATGATATCAATTGTTATACTGTTCACTATATATTTTCATTTTATTGCTCACTCATGCATTGTGCTTGAGGTTTTACAACTTTGAAAATATTACACAACTTGAAAAACATTAGTTTATATGGTCGGGGTCAATAAAACAGGTGTGTCAAGGTCAAATCTTTCAATAAGCCAGCTGATTCTTTTCTGATTTATACCTACAGGTTTAATTTATTTAGCTGGACATTCACCTGCCCTTTATATTGATTCAGACATAAGTAGTTAATCCAAAATCATTAGAGTTTAGAATATAATGGGAGTACTTTTTTTTGTTTTTTTTTATGAAGGAAGTTAATTTTAATATTAAAAATACTTTTAAAGTTTCCAAAGTGTTGAGTGTGTACTGTTGTAAAAACTGTACAGTAATTAAGCTTTGGTACATCAATGTCATCTTTTATATCTAGGGTCATTGTCTTCATAGCCCTTCTTAGAAAGTTGATAACATATTATTCAATTCTAATCTGAAATATAATCATAGTTTAGTCCTTTAGATGTCCATTAAAATTCATCTGATTCTTTTACTGTGATTAATTCAACTTGGAGTAAAGATGTTGGCAAGCTTTATGTAACTGCTGCATAATGTTGTAGGCTACTTTTTTAAATTGTGGAATAATAATTTTATCTAGTCCATAATTGTGCATTCTTAAAGTATGTTGTGCTATTTTTATTTATAGGTCAAAATGTACTTTTATTTAGTGTCCCAATAAATGCTAGGTACCATAGCTGTTTTCTGTATTTTCTAGCGTTCATTCATTACACATACCGGGTGTCCCAGACCACCCGTACGCCCCTTTTAAAATCTACACAATTTAATTTTCACAAAAACAAATTGTGCCATTATATGTAAACCAGTTGCGCTCTATCCATTGATGATAATTTCATTGTACAGGGTGTACTAGAAGTAACCTTCCCAGACCGGAAGTCATTAATTTTAAATAAGAACCCCACTTTTTATGATATTTTTGAAAACTATACATAATTTTAAGGATACTTTACAATTTAATGTGTATCCCTAATCCTAACGGTTTAGGAGATAATGGAGGTAGAAGTTTGAATTTTTCCCCACAAGAATAACATGGAGCAAATTTTGATATCCATTAACGCTGAAACTTTTACCTTTAACATAACTGTCTAAACATCTTATAACCTCATTTTAGATAATAATTCATCATAAAATGCCAATTTTCACATAATTAATTTTAGTTTTCCTTACAATAAACACAATCTCCGCCATATTGAAAAATTTATGAAAAATAAAATAATTTATGACAAAACTAACAATTTATGAAGCTAAAGGGCTTAAAAGAAGAAGCTAGGGCATTTTCATGCTAGGCCTTTTTATTTTAACGGGAAATTTACAGAGATGATGTATGTGAAATTTAGTCCCATGTTATTCTTATAGGAAAATACCCCCCGTCGCAGAAGACCTGCATACTCAGCGAATTTCCAATGGAATTTCAGATTATTTACTTTCCCCATAAAAACACCATAGGATCGAGTATGTAGGTTTTCTTCGTTGGGTGTTGTTAGAAAATCTAAGTCAATCAATAATTGATGAATGTAAATACAGAATTGTATCAAACTCTGGCAATTTTTTATTTTCCCCATAAACCCCATGGGGATGAGTATGTAGGTTTGCCGCCATATGGGTTTTGTAAACAAGTATAGGTTACACCTTATATAGATAATGTACATACCAAATTTGATTAAGTTATGTCAATAAATAAGCAAGATATAGGGTTTTCTTGATTTCCCATAAGAATAACATGGAAAACACATAAGAATAACATGGAAAACGCATTTTTGGATTTGCCCCGTAACCAGTTATGCTATGATAAAAATTCAAAATACCAAATTGTTTGTTTTTTAAGCTCTTTTAAATGGTTTCATTTAAAATTGATAAACTTTAAAATTTAGGTCGAAAAATGCCAAAAACCCATTTTTGACCCCTTTGAAACCCCATAAAACCTTGTTCCCATAACCCGACAATGCTGGTTCGCAAATTCATGAAAATAGACCTGGTCTTACACCTCCATACCGAATTTCATCAAAATCGGAGGTCCCCTGCAAAAGTTATTAGTACCACGGACACAAGATATATATAATATATATATATATATATATATATATATATAGGCTATATATACGTATATATGAAAATGAACGAATGGTGTTTTTGGCTTCTGGGGACCTCAAAATGGAGAAGTAAAGTGGTCCCGGGCTTAAGGCTTACCATGGCTACTATCGTAATAGCGTATTCCCTACAGGAAATTCGCTAAAATCAAACTTTTACCTCAATTATCTCCCAAACCGTTAGGATTAAGGATACATATTAAATTGTAAAGTAGTCTTAAATTTATGTCTAGAATTAAAAAAATACCATAAAAAGTGGGGGTTTGTATTTAAAATTAATGACTTCCGGTCTGGGTAGGTTACTTCTGGTACACCCTGTACATTGCAATTATCATCAATGGATAGAGCGCAACTGGTTTATCTATAATGGCACAATTTGTTTTTGTGAATAATTTTGTAAATTTTAAAAGGGGTGTACGGGTGGTCTGGGACACCCGGTATATTATTCATTTGAATAGAATTGTTTTTGTTTAAAATAAAAATAATTCTATAGTCCTACCTTGTTTTTCAAGATGTAAACTGGGGATGGACGAGATTAGATTTATAGTTCAAGACGAGGTGAGACGGAATTTTTTAATTCTCATAAAATTTCGAGATGGAATAGCCTTTCTCGTACTTAAAGGGAAATGTTCGTTAGGAATGTTAATCTTATTTTGTAAGATTGTTAAATCTTGATTCATGACAGACAATTAATGAAAAATGTAAATTACAACAGCAAGACATATTACCAACTATTATTTAGAAACATCTTTAAAATACATACAAAAAAAGACAAATATTAAGTAGGTACATTATTACAAATAACTCCTTAAAAAGGCTAAGATAAGGTAATAACAGCTAGGGTACAACATTGAAATTGCAAAATCTACCAGACAGAAACTCCAGTCTAATTAGTTAAGTATTAAATTATAATGTCAGTCTTGTCTTTCTTGTGTGTCTTGTTTTTTTGCTAGATTCAGTTAAATATGTGGGAGCATCTCATAGGTCCCAGTTTCACAAGTCCCAGTTTGCTTTAAAATCACTAAATATTAAAAATTTCATAGGTCCCAGGTTCAAATGTCCTAGATTTATTAAATTAAATACTAAATTCAGTTAGTTCACTGGTCCCAGTTTCAGATGTCCCAGATTTTGTAAAAATAATATTAATAGTCAATTCATTGGTCCCAAGTTCATATGTTCCAGTTGCGTTAAATTAAAGCCAAAACAACGCGCGTTTCATAGGTCCCAGTTTCACAAGTCCCAGGTATCAACCGCGCCAAAAGTGACGCGGCCGCCGAGTCGGGCTGTACAGTCAGAGCAACAATCGACTCATTCGGCCGGCCGCGTACCGTATTCACCGAGTACAGCAGCACAGTTCTTGCGCTAAGCTAAACAATAGAGGAATTGCATTTGTTTATTTCATTGTTAATTAATATTTTTATTCGTCCATTTATTTATTTATGTATTATTTAAATTAATTTGTACGTCTGTTTGATTTTAAAATAAAGGCCAAACTTTTCGTTGTTGATCGCGCTGTGGCATTAATTTGAGTCATTATAACGACAGTGCGTGCTGTTATCGCTCCTGTACCACAACTGAGAGGTTAAATAGCAATAAAATTTACATATTCTGTTTCTGTATTAAATACAGATTCCAACAGTATGAATATTTTCTACTTTCTTAATTATAGGTAATTATAAAAGTTGGAAGTGTTTGATAACCAATTTATTCTGACACGAAAAAGTTACTAAGCGAGGAAATTTTTTATTTCTGGGTTTGAAAACAAAATTTTATGGAAAAGTTGTAGCCAATGATAGAAATTTTATAATTGTATCAAGAAACTTAAGATTACATGACCTGATCGTTGGTAAGGGAATTAATAGTGGCGCGAAAAGGTTGAACTCGAGACTTGCGGTCTCACTTTGGCCAGCACCGAAGTTATAGATCTAGTCGTTTCTCCTATACTTTGTTAATGTTTACAGATTAACAATTTTTAATTTATAATTTATTTATATATTTGTTAGTAATTGGCGGTGAAATGTTGATGTTTTATTAATAGAGTAATTTGGTGAATTAAACAATTTAAGATAGGTTTTCAATTAACGTACATTGTTGATAAAAACCAGTGATCGATGAAAAGGAATCTAAAGAAGAAAATGATTTAGCCTACTTTGTATGCCTTGTTTGTAAGCAGTTAAGAAGAGAATCAAGTTTGTTGACAGTGGGAAACAGAGAATTTTTACTTTACAATAGTGAACGCCCTGTGAAAAAGACGATGAGAAAGATAAGTGTTGTGTTTTTGTACATTGCAATAACAACGTCGCGCGTGCGGCGTCTTATTTATTTTACTGTTAGGAATGAATTTTTTTAATGTGGTTTTTTCTTAGGATTCGTTCTATTTTGTCTTATAATTATAATAACAAATGCAAGAGTGTGATGTACCTACGTATAAAATTTCACAGATAACTGCTGATACATAATTTGCTAAAAGTGGATTTATTACTAGTTATTATTAAAATTCTATTACTAATGACTAGTATAAATAAATATAAATAATGAATATAAATATGAATAGTATAAATAAATATAAATAAATTAATAAATATCTCCGTCGCATCTGACTTGCGTGAACCTACTCAGCTATTCCCTACCGAATTTCGCTAAAAAAGATTTAACCACTTATGAGATCATGCGGTACCTATACGGTAAGTTTTATCTCTAAATATGCACCTAAGAGAGCGTTAGTGTCACAAGAAATGTATCAAACATTAAAAAAAATTATGCTATTAACTGGTTTTAGCGATATTATTGATTTTAGTCTTACATTGTAACGTTTATGAACAATGAAAATGATCTGTATTGAGGAGAAGATTGGATTGAATCAAAACTTCTTGATTCAGTAATAAACAATAATTAAATGTGTAATAACCTTTAAATTCATTTCTTACTAAAGGTTTATATTACAAATGGTTTACTTAAATAACACTTAATCTTTTAAGAAATAAAACTAATGCCAATCTACAATAGTCAATAAAACTTTAGTCGACTTCTCTCAACAAAACTGATAGTAATGGAACGTATCAAAAAAATCATAGCTTTCCTTTTGTAATTTTGTATGAAATACTTATGGTAGTTTAGTTAATGGTCATTAACGAC